>CM027098.1:2157798-2314521 GCA_015343265.1 Pao palembangensis | reverse complement strand
TGGGGGTTCAGGCTCTGGGTTTCTACCTCTGTAAAGCACTTAGAGACAATTTTATTGTAAAAGGTGCTATATAAATAAAATTGAAATTGAAATTAGCAGAGACCGCATTCATCCCACCCGGGGTGGTGCAGCTCTTATTTCTAGCAATATAGCAAAGTTTATTAGACAACCAACTCTCTGACAACCCAGGGTCGAGGCCAGGAAGCAGAATTGCTGTCTTACATGCTTCTCTGCTGCTTTGATAAGACTGCCGCCTTCCAATAAAAAAAAAACAAAAAACAAAACAAGATTATAAATGCTAACAGTAACGCTAAGTTTAATAATACAAAAGATTTAGTGTCAGTACCTCGTCCTCCCACAGTTCATCTAATAAATAAGTCAAGAGATGTTAGTAAAAATAACCTTGTAAAAATACACACCAGTAAATACTTGAAAACAACAAATAGAAGAGTTAGATGTGGTTTGTTGAATATACGATCTCTTCGGTCTAAAACTCTTCTAGTTAATGATTTAATAACAGATCATCTGTCTGATATTTTTTTTCTCACGGAGACTTGTTTGCAGGATGAAGCGTATGTTAGTTTTAATGAAGCAACTCCATCAAGTCATATTACCTATTATGTTCCTCGAAGTGCAGGCAGAGGAGGTAGAGTGGCAGCAATCTACCGTTACAGCCTTCAACTCAATCCCAAACCTAAAGCTACCTGTAGCTCTTTCGAGAGTCTCACTCTCAGCTTTTCTCACAACTGGAAGTCAGAAAAGACAGTCTTATTAGTTGTGGTACATTAGCCACCTGCGGCTGCTTACACACAGTTCCTGGCTGAGTTTTCAGATTTCTTATATAGTTTGGTGGTCAGTACAGATAAAGTCATTATAGTGGGTGATTTTAACATCCATATGGATGATGATACTAACAGTCTTCAGACAGCATTTAACTCACTGTTAAATTCAATAGGTTTCTCTCAGTAAATGAACCCACACACTATCATAATCACACTCTGGATCTGGTTCTCACCTATGGTTTAGAAACTGAGAACCTGTTAGTTGTTCTTCAAAACCCCCTCCTCTCAGACCACTCACTTATAACCTTTGATTTCACTCTAGCAGACCCAGCAGCACAGTAAGGTTTACTACAGCAGATATCTCTCTGAAGATACCAGAGACAGATTTGTAGCTGAAATTGCAGCGCTGCTCCCTCTAGCAGCTCCTACCAGTGCAACAGATCATACTGATCTAAATGTTACTCCTGCAGATATTGATTGCTTTGTCAATGACACTGTAACCACACTGCATATAGTTTTAGATTCGGTTGCCCCGCTGAAGAAGAGGTTCACACACCATAGAAGGCTGGCTCTGTGGTGTAATGCAAATATCTTGAACCCTTAAGCAGGCATGAAGATGGATGGAGATGGTATTCATCCAGATCAGCTGATTCCCAAACCGCTTGGAAAGATAGTTTATTGACATATAAGAAGGCCCTTCATAAATCCAGAACAGCTTACTACACTTCATTAACAGACGTCAACAAGGACAACACCCGTTTTCTGTTTAACACCATAGCCAGGTTGACAAAGAGTCACAGCTCGGTTGAGCATTCTATTCCTGCAGCTCTTAGCAGTGAAGATTTTTTGAGTTTCTTCACCAATAAAATCACTAACATAAGAGAAAAGATCGATCAAGGACTCTCCATGACAGCTAATGAGCTCCACTGTTAATAACCCCGTCAAGTCCTGATCCACCTCTGGACAGCTTCCTACCTAAAGACCTCCCTGAGCTGACCTCCAGCATTAATGGATCTAAACCAACCACATGTCTCCTGGACCCCATTCCAACTAGGCTTTTCAAGGTTGTCTTTCCTCTGATCGGGGTCTCAGTATTAGATCAAATCAATTTATCTTTGACAGGTTACGTACCTCTGGCATTTAAAACTGCTGTTATCAGACCTTTACTTAAAAAACCTCACTTGACCCAGGCATCTTAGCAAATTATAGGCCGATATCCAACCTCCCATTCATCTCTAAGATACTTAGGCTGGTTGTGAGACAGCTAACTGATCACCTAAACAGGAATAGTCTATTTGAATTGTTTCAATCTGGTTTTAGAGCTCATCATAGCACAGAAACAGCACTGGTTAAAGTCACTAATGACGTCCTCATGGACTTGTTAATGATGTTTCCTCTGGGTGTACAATAGTTAATCATGACCGCCTCCTGACCCTTCAACAGGGTTCCCGCTCGGTGGCTGATACTCGGTCGAGTTCTGGACCCTGGCAGTGGAGGCGGGCTGGAACGAACCGCCGCTCATGGGAATTTTCCGCCAGGGCTTGAACCGCCGCCTTCGGGACACGCTGGCCCTTCAGGCGCGCCCAAAGGATCTGGATGCGCTCATCACCCTCGCCACAGATCTGGACAACTATATGAGGGAACAGCACCGGGAGTCGGCAGCTGGATTCCTCCCCACCTCCTCCCCTTTCCGCCCAGCTCTCCCTTCTGCTATCCAGCCCACAGTCCCCGTGCCGCCTGGTCCTACCCCAGGTGGAGACAATCCCATGCAGGTGGGACTGCGGCAGAGAGAAGGAGACGGCTCGACTCTAAGGCCTGCCTGTACTGTGGACAGGCAGACCATCTCATCGCCTCCTGCCCCTCGCGCTCCACCCCCCCAAAAGAGTGAGCTCGCCAGCACACACAGGAGCACTGGTGAGCGCAAACTCCTCCTGCACTTCCTCCCCTCCCCGCCTGGTCCTGCCTGGAACCTTGCAATGGGGCCAGGAATCTCTCCCATTATCATTTTTAGTTGACTCTGGCGCAGATGAGAGCTTCCTGGACGAGAGACGGGCCAGGCAAGCTTGAATCCCTCTCGGCAACCGGTGGCGCAGGTCACCCACCGGACAAAGCGGCTCACCCTGGTCATCTCCGGAAACCATCGGGAACACATCCATCTGTTCCTCATCCCTTCGTCTGCAACACCAGCGGTCCTGGGCTCTCCCTGGTTGGCGCGCCACAACCCACAACTGGACTGGGCGGCCGGTTCCATCACGGGCTGGAGCGTAGCCTGCCACTCCCACTGTCTTCGCTCTGCCTTGTCCCCCGTCCAGCATGGCGTCACACCAAGTTCTCTCCCACCGGACCTCTCGGGAGTCCCGGTGGAGTACCACGATCTCAGCGAGGTGTTCAGCAAGCAACGTGCGCTATCACTCCCCCCCCACCGCCCGTACAATTGCGCAATCAACCTGCTGCCGGGAACACCTCTCCCGACCAGCCGTCTCTTCAACCTGTCAGGCCCGGAGCAGGAAGCGATGGAGAACTACATCGGTGAGTCACTAGCGTCGGGGATCATTCGTCCATCGTCCTCTCCGGTGGGAGCGGGATTCTTCTTTGTAAAGAAGAAAGACGGTTCCCTACGACCGTGCATTGATTGTCGGGTGCTCAACGAAATCACAGTAAAAAACAAGTACCCACTTCCCCTCATGGATGCGGCCTTTGTCCCACTCCATAAAGCACAGTTTTTTTCCAAATTGGATTTACGTAACGCCTACCATTTAGTGCAGATTCGCAATGGCAACGAGTGGAAGACCGCCTTTAACACTCCTCTCGGACACTTTGAATACCTCGTCATGCCTTTTGGGCTCACAAACGCCCCCGCGGTCTTCCAAGCACTGGTAAATGACGTAATGCGTGACATGTTCAAGCACTTTCTCTTCTTCTACCTAGATGACATTTTGATTTTTTCTGAGACTAAAGAGAAACACATTCAGCACGTACGACTCGTTCTCCGACGCCTACTGGAGAACCAGCTGTTTGTGAAGCCTGAGAAGTGAGAGTTCCATGCTACGACAGTCACCTTCCTCGGCTTCGTGGTGCAGCGCGGACAGCTCGTTCCGGATCCATCCAAAGTGGCTGCTGTAGTGGAGTGGCCCACCCCCTCTTCCCGCAAACAACTCCAGCGATTCCTGGGGTTCGCCAATTTTTACCGTCGCTTCATACGCGACTACAGCAGGGTGGTGGCTCCACTTACCCACCTCACCTCCACGGCCAGACAGTTCCAGTGGTCCGACGAGGCAGAAGCGGCCTTTTCTAGATTAAAGAAGTTGTTCACCTCGGCTCCAATTCTCTCCCATCCAGATCCTAGCCGCTAGTTCGTGGTAGAGGTGAACGCCTCAGACGTGGGCGTCGGGGCGGTGTTGTCACAGCGGGACCCCGGGGACCAGAAGCTCCATCCCTGCGCCTTTTTCAGCCGACGTCTCTCACCTGCGGAGGTAAACTATGATGTAGGGAATCGGGAGCTCCTGGCGGTGGTGCTCGCCCTACAAGAGTTGGCGCCACTAGCTGGAGGGCTCGGCGATCCCGTTTGTAGTATGGACCGACCACAGAAATCTGGCTTACCTGCGCAGCGCGAAGCGGCTGAATTCTCGACAGGCGCGGTGGGCGCTCTTTCTCGGTCGCTTCGACTTTACGCTCACGTATCGCCCAGGCTCCCGGAACGTGAAGCCGGATGTGTTGTCCCGCCAGTTTGCAGCCGACGCGTCTGACCCCAGCCCTACTCCTATCCTCCCTCCGGCCTGCATCGTAGGTGCTATGGTCTGGCAGGTGGAGGAGAAAGTCCACGAGGCGCAGCGCACCAGACCGAGTCCCGCTGAGACACCAGCTGACAGACTTTTTGTCCCGAATTCGGCCCGTTCGGAGGTCCTGCAGTGGGCGCACTCCTCCAAACTCGCCTGCCACCTGGGTCTCGCGCAGACTCTCCACCTCCTTCGACAGCGTTTCTGGTGGCTGGCCATGACACAGGACGCACGGACCTACATAGCCGCCTATTCAGTCTGTGCCAGGAGGAAGGCATCCCACCAGCGCCCGGCAGGTCTGCTCAACCCCCTCCCCATTCCCCACCGCCCATGGTCGCACATCGCAGTCGACTTCGTGACCGCTCTCCCCCCATCCAACAGACACACCGTCGTTTTAACAATAGTAGACCGCTTCTCCAAGGCAGCCCACTTCGTACCCCTCGCTAAACTCCCGTCTGCCGCGGAGACCAGGGCGCTTCTAGTCTCCCACGTTTTTCGTCTGCACGAGATCCCAATGGACATTGTGTCTGACAGGGGTCCACAGTTCACATCCCGGGTGTGGAAATCATTTTGCGCCGCCCTGGGTGTGTCGGTGAGCTTATCCTCAGGCTACCACCCACAATCGAATGGGCAGTAGGAGAGAACAAACCAGAGCCTCGAGAATGCGCTATGATGTGTCTCAGCTAAAAACCCGGCATGTTACGTTGTAAACAGTCACCAAACTTTTTGTCGACGTCTTTGTGGTGAACTTGGATATGTCTCTTCAGGGGCCCGTTTCAGAAAGCGGGTTCAGCGAGAACTCTGGGTT
This sequence comes from Pao palembangensis, assembly GCA_015343265.1. Classification (NCBI taxonomy): domain Eukaryota; kingdom Metazoa; phylum Chordata; class Actinopteri; order Tetraodontiformes; family Tetraodontidae; genus Pao; species Pao palembangensis. Next base: position 2,309,155 of record CM027098.1, on the reverse strand, counting down.
AATTTGTTGTGATTTAAGGGAAATTCACGGTTTTTGGTTTCAGAAAGCAGATTAACCGAAACTCCTGAGTCCATTACCGGGGTAACATACGCTTTTAATTGATCCTGCTCGCAGCCAGGTTCATTCCAAATAACTCCGACATTCTGCAGCTCTTGAAGCCTGCAGACTGCCGGGAGAGGAAGAGCCGCCCCCGATTAGACGTTTTATTAAGCCCCGATGGGAACTTTTTTGAGCGTTACAGAGTTAGTTGCACCCTCGATTGTTTATTTAACAGCATTCTCGTTAACATAATCAGAGTAAAGGGGAGGCCATAGGATCTGCAGTTGAGCCATGGATCTTGAATTTTGGTGGTGGGCACCGTGACTTTCATAATTCGGTTTTCTGGCTCCTAAAGCCAGGTTCACACTACACGACTTTCTGAGTCGGCAACACGCGGGTCGTTCACACTACGCGACTCTCTGACTGCGTTCGGGAGCATTGGGTGTTCACACTACAAGACTCATCGGAGACACAAGCATTCACACTATGTGATTCTCTCCGTCAGGAGACGTGGCTGCCAGTCATCTTCAAATAAAATGCAGAAAGGTTGGATTATAGTAAATAATAGTTGCACATTAAATTTGCGCTGTATTTAGCGTCTTTTTCTCAATCACTTGAACAGCTGCACATTGCTAACTCTTTTCTTTTTCCTGCCAGTTGTGGTGGAGTGAGTGTGTCCACTGAGATTGCAAAACCTTTCTTGAGTCCATTCTTGTTGTTTCTCTGCTCTTGCCTACTTCTTTTCACTTCCTTACTTTGCGGCAACGCCCATGTCTGCTCTCATTGGCTGTAACTCTTTCTACGTCACTACGACCTGACTGGATATCCAACAGGTTTGATATCCAATTTTGCACCTGCGACTCTGTGCGGGGCATCGGCAAGGTCGTTACTCGAGTCTTTGAGGTACTTAAGCTCAGTTGCCAAGAGGATTAGTGACTTACTCCGATTTGGGGGAGGGTGGATCGTGACGTCTGAGACACCTAAAATCATGTAGTGTGAATAAGGCTTAAGTCTTGATGTTGATGACACCACCTAGCAGGGAGACATAGAAACTGCAGCAGTATTTAGCCTAAACTTGATAGATAAGGTAGATAAAGTGACAGAGACTTCACCTGTACAGAAAGACAATTCCTAGGCCTATAGTGGCTTAACTGAGGGAACTAACTGTAAGCTTTTTTGAAAAGGAAGGTTTTCAGTCTAGACTTGAATAAGCTTACTGCGTCTGCCCCCCTGAACCGAGGCTGAGAGCTGGTTCCAAAATAAAGAAGCCAAAATCTAAAATGGAAAAAAAAAAAAAAGAAACGAGAAATATTTGGCTCAGTTTTGAAATTTCAGTATTGCTAGCAGCAAGAATTTCGAGTCTCACAAAATGATTCATTGCCTACAGCAACTCGAGTTTCTGTGACACGATAAAGACGTGCAAAACAACTGTGCTGATTATAGTGTCAGAAACTATTACGCTTCTTTATGAGATCAAATCGGGAGATGTCTGCTGCTATAACGCAATAGATTGGCGGCTGTGCAATGGTTGCTAAGAGACAACACGGACTGGTCCACGTGTTTAACTGGAGGCACTTGGACTACCAAACAAAGATTACCTAAACATTTGTGGTGACAGACAAACCTACACGTCAGAGTGTGGAATAGATTTGATGTGATGTGTTTTTGTGTGTGTGTTTGTGCATGGGTTCGTTGAATATTAAATGGGCAGTAGCGCAGCCAATCAGGATCTGAGATTTATACAGAAAGTTAAAAATAGAATGTGTTTGATGTGCTAAATGAGCCTTTTATCCATGCAGATCTTGGAGATATAAATTTTTATCACCAACAGATGATTCCATGAAACGGTCCCGAAGGCAACAGTAGAATTAAGACAAACAGACAAATACCCATTTCTCCCTCTTCTTCTCCTCCTTTAAACGGCCAGTTTTCGGCAGGATGTTTCTTACCTGCCTGGTCCTGCTGAAGGTTTCTTCCTGTTAAAAGGGAGTTTTTCCTTGCCATTTAGCTTACCTGTGGGATTCAGGCTCTGGGATCCTGTTTCTGTAAAGCACCTATAGACAATTTTGATGGTAAAAGATGCTATATAAATAAAATTGAATTGAATTTAACCTGCTTTATTCATATAAAGACACAATATCAGCACATGCAAAATCTTTTTTTTGTCGTCTTCCTAGAATTAAAAGGTTCACAAGATGACACAAACTTTGGTACTTTGGCACTTTGAAAAGATAGATAAAGTGCTCGTGATAAGTATCACAGTTGACACTTTCTTAAATAATGGTCCTACATTGTGTGATAATTGTTCTTTTCTTCCTTTTTCTTTCATTTTCAACTTAGCAACTAGCTTAAACAGTGCCCTGCCATCATCTGAAAATTCTCCATCTCCCATCCATCCATCCATCATCAATCCATCCACTGCCTTTCTTTTAATGGGGTCCCAGTTGCTTCAGGCAAGGCAGGCAAGCAATCAGCACTCATATGCATCAAAAAATTTAAAAAAAGTCAGAACCATACCTTGGTTTTCTTAAATTTCCTGAATTATAATATATTCTTTAGGTAAAGCATTAGATTTTGTACCTGTTAATGACAAAAGGTATGAAAATGACGCTGCTTTCTGTGCAGCGTGGAGGAGGAAGCACGGTGTGTCCCATTGCAGGCAGGTGTTTATGATCCTGAACAACAGAACTGAGGAGTTTGACTACCATTTCATGGTGCGGGTGGATGGGTTTGACTACCCGCTGTTTGCCACGTCCTCCTTACTAAAATGTTTTGGCTGTAGGGAGGAGGGGCACCTCATCAGAGCTTGTCCGAACCGTGCGGGCTTGGCCGAGGCGGGGCCTGCCACGGCAAGTTCGCCGCCGGCGGATCTGGGGGAGGCGGCGTCCGCTGGGAGGCCTGTACCTGTGGCACACCGGCGGACACCCGTTACTGCACAGCGGAAGGGAGTGATGAGCGAGCATCAGGGGGAGCACAGTGAGCATGGCGATCACACTGAGGTGGTTGGTGATGGGATCAGTAGTAGGGATGTAGAAGAGATGGTAGTGGAGGTAGCAGGACAGGTACGTGAATCAGGTGAGGTAGTGGGTAACACGAATGAGACAGGTGAGGTGGTGGGTAACACGAGGTGAGGTTGTGTGCAAGCTAGGTGGTTTGGTGGGTGAGACTGGGAAGATAGGTGACACAAGTGAGGTGATGGATGAGAGTGGTGGTGAGGTGGTGGAGATGGCAGGTGAGGTAGGTGAGATAGTGGGTGACAGGAGTGAGGTAGGGCTGGGTGACACAGGTGAGGCAGCAGGCAGGCAGTGTGAGGGCGCTGACGCTGTTCAAGCCGGTGTCGTGGACCCCAGGGTGCCTGAGAGTGTGCCTGGGAGTGTGTCTGTGTGTGCCTGTATCCTGCAAAGCTCCTGCAAAGCGGGGCAGCAAGCGCAAGAATGTGCAGAATGAGGTGGTGGAGGGTTGTAAAGCCAGGCGGCTGGAGGTCCCATCAGCCACCTCTGCAGACAGCGACAGTGATGCAGAAGCACATCTAACATCACCACTGCTAGTACTATCCTGAGAAAATGTTCAAGCTGTTCCTCCAGCAAACTAAAAACATTAAAGGCCTAAACACTGAAAAATATTTCCCAGGCAAGTTGTTGTTTCTCAATTCGGCAAGACATGTTAAAAATAAAGCTGATGTAACAATTCAAGAGATTTTAGATTAAAAAAACAAATGATAAAAGTGAGAAAAGAGCTTGATTTTCAATGATCATGGACGTCTTGATTTTATTTCTTTCTTTTATTGCCAGTGCTTTTAACCTCTCCCTCAATATGGAGTCTTTTAGAGTGGGGACGTTGAATGTTAATGGTGCCAGGGTGACAGAAAAAAGGGCTTCGGTGTTTGACACAGCACGGAGGAGCATGTAAAGAAGGGGAGATGTCTTTTAGTAAAAGCACATTTTGATGAGCGCACTCTGGTTTTTATTAATATTTATGCTCCAATCAACAGGGCAGAGAGGAAGAGCTTTTTAGAGAAGGTCAGCATCAAACTGAACTGCTGTGACTCGGAGGATTTTTTAATCTTGGGTGGGGATTTCAACTGTACTCAATGTGAGTTTTTAGACAGCAACCATGCAGAGCCTCATCCAGGATCCCAACACGCTCTGAAGCAGCTGGTCCACTCCCATGGCCTCGTGGATGTGTGGAGGAGAATGCACGCAGACTGCCGTCAGTATACATGGTCCCATCTAGGTGAGGACAGGATTTCTATGGCCAGGCTTGACTGTTTTTATTGTTTCAAGCATCATTTTAATGCTTTTAAAAGTGTCGGACTCGTGGCCGGGCTCCCCCGCCGTCTGGGTCCTTGCGCCTTCTTTTATCGGTCAGGACAAATCAAACTGGAACAGGTAGTTGCTACTTGGCAAGATCTTGGAGATTCGTTGACAAAACAGCTGCGTAACAGAATTGTCCTGCAAGGAGATCCGCTGAGGCAGAATCTCCACACCCTTTTATCCTAGTGAGGCTTCCTTCTCTGCCCCCCCCCCCCCATCTGAGTGACCATCTGTTCATCGTACACATTCTCACTTCTCGATTTATCGTTCTTGTCCTCCCTGACTTTGCTAATTTAGCGTCTAGCTCCTAAAGTACGTCAAATTCAAAGTATGGTCAAGTTCAAAAGTACCACCAGGGCCTCAGTCTGGCTCCTTCAGACCATGTAGTTTAACTGTGTGAGAGTGGTCTGCAGGAGAGGACTGAACAACAGGCCGCCGTCTGTGTGGAGCAGCAGGCTGCGTGGAGATGAAGGGCTCCATGCTGGAGGGTCCTCTACAAACCCCCAATCCAAAAAAGAACTGCTGACCTCCAATGGAGGATTTTACATGATGCCATTGCCTGTAATTCTGTTGTGTGTTTTTAACCCTGCTGTGTCAAACACCTGCCCATTCTGTGGTCACCCTGAAACAGTCTTTCATTTTTTTTTATCAAGTGTGAGAGACTCACGGGTTTCCTCACTCTTTTAGCGGATGTTTTTAATTTATTTAATGTCACCTTTTGTGAAAAGGTGTTCATTTATGGCGCAGGGTACAAGAAGACAAGTCAAAAGAAATGGCAGATCCTCAACTTTGTTTCTGGCACAGCAAAGCTGGCCATCTGTGTGTCACGGAGAAACAAAGTTGAGGAGTGTGCAAGTCAGGACCCAGCCTCAGTCTGGCGCTGTAATGTCAGGTGCAGACTGAGGCTTGAGTTTAGTTTTTACAAAATGTCAAACAACCTGCAAGCTTTTATTGATACCTGGTGTTTCAATGATGTCTTTTGCTCTGTTGCTGACAACAATTTACAATTTTCTAATATTTTAAAGAACTAATTTATTCTTAATTGTAAATAAAGTGTTTTGTAACAATCAAAAAAAGGCAGAAAAATGTCATGTTAAATACATTTATAATCATTTAATTGTGTAGCGCTTCGTCTAATCCACACAGAATTGGGGTGGAGTCATAACAGGTTAGCCAAAACACAGGCAGCCTTTGTGTGCTTTAACGCACATGATTTGTGACATTGTTTTCGTAAATCTGTAAATCTGACACAATTAAAGCAAATCATGATTCCATTAAAACCTCATTCACATTTTAAAAAAATACCAACATAAACCGATCGTATTTCTAGCATTAAATCTTCTGCTAAACAGCTGTGAAAGAGTGAAAACATGGAATTGAATCAGCCAATCTGTTCCAGAAGAGCACGTATAACCCCTATCCTTGTTTAATAGTGACACTCAGCTTAATGCCCAACAATATGGGTTCTTATTCTGTTTAAAAATTGCACGCATGTTAGTTACACATTCTACTATTTGTACTCCGCACACGAGAGCTTGCACACAGCGTTCATTGTAGCTTAAACTGTGATTTGTGAAGTGCAAGTGAACAGAGGCGGTAAAGTACTGCACAGTCGACGTCATAAAGAGGGTAGACTATAAAAGTTTCATTCACCGACATAATTAACTGCTATTTTTGTACGTGTGTGTGTCCTGCTCACTATTTATCAAGTGTGAATGTGAGATTTGTTTGTCAGTCGATTTCGATTCCGGCATTTTGATCAAATCTCAATGCTGTGCCAGACAATAGGTGTACGTGTTTTGATACGTGTGTGTACACATCACAGACAATGGGGACCGTTGTTTAGGAGTGTTTTCTGGGTCATTCTTGGCCTCGCCTCGGGCCATGTCAGCCAACTCAAAGAGGAGCTTGTCTTCACATTAATAACAATTAGTGCGCTCAGCGCCAGCTCACAAAGAAACGGGCCATCTGGATTCAGCCCTTCAGTCATCCCGGTCCCTGCTGTCCAGGGTGTGTCAATCTGATGTGTTCCAGTCTTCAACCACGTGCCTTTAATTGATGTTAGAGTTCATTCCCTATTACAGAGCGCTACAGCGTGTGACAGCCTGCACTTTTGTGCTGACATTTGCAGAGCCTTTTAATGTAGAATTGTTCTTATTCCTCAACTTGGAAATGAGGAGCAAGAATTATAACACTGATTACACACTAGTGTTGTCGAAGGTGGTTTGGATAATATTTCTGCCTCTGATTGTACCCATTTGCGTCACATTACTGGTTGTACACGAGTTTAGGATGACAACTATCAAAGCCTATGAAATGCAACTAAAACCAGGATAAAGTTTATAAATTCCTCCCAAACAAGCAACAGTGGCAGGAAATTCCCTCAAGGAAAATACCTTAGCTCCTACCGGGGTGACCCTCCTGCTGATTGAATGCTAGTTAAGGACAAGAAAGAGAGTTAGGAAGAAAGGTTAAATGAAAGTCACCAAATCTGGCCATTATTAAGGAACCACTGTGCTTCTAAAACTCTACCTTTTACTTTTAAAGTCCAGATTATCACAGTCCTTGCAAAGAATAGCACTTTTTATTTTGTTTTATTAACAGCATCACTAAAGCTGGAGAATAATATGGACTAAATATATACAGAAATTGTTTCCTCTGATTTGGATTCCCTTCATACTACATTTAAAACAGCAGGCAGCCATGGAAAGCATAAAAGGACAATAAAGTTGAATTAGGAAGGGAGAAGGTGTTAAGTTGCTATCAGAGAGTGTCAGCTTTCCACAAAGGAGCTAGAGCTCCTTTCCAGTTAAATAAAATCTCCCTGTCAAGCTATCTACCAGAACAAGCAGCGATAAATTAGCGGAGGCCAAGCTATCTACTCAATTCCTGCCATGTGACTCCCATACAGGCTCTGAAGTCCAGAATCTAATCTCTCTTACAGGGATGTAGGATGACAGGTGCAGATGCTAAAATGAGCAATCCTCCATGCTTGATTCTGTGCAGTCTTTGCAATATGATGCACGCAAATGTGCAGAAGGGATGTAAATATTAATATTGTATGAATATTGTGTTGTATTTGTCCAGTTCAGTTCTGCATGTACTACTGTGCACCATTTCGGTCCCAATAAAAGATATTTGGGCAGAATATTTCTGAAGGCCACATAGATATATTTTAGATATGAGAACTTTTGGCGAAGAGCTCTTTTCAGGTGAAAGCTGCCAAACTGGAAAACAATAAAGCAATCTCTCCAGAAAAAGATTAGCATTGTCAGACATCGATTTGAAGGATTATTATTTTCTTTTGTGGCGTAACTGAATAGGATCAGAGATTTATGTCCTTTCATGGTGTTGCCACTTACAAAACAGAAAGGATTTGAAATCTACTTCTGGTGCATGAGAAAAGTTGTCAAATCAACAAAACAGGATGCTCCCAGTGGGGTATAAATCCAATTACATAGTCAATGACAACAGTGTGACAGCCAGACATAATCAAGCCAAAATCTGAAAGTGACTCTCTGGGAAAAAGAAAGGGACAGACAATGCAAATACGGGAACCAGCAGAGAGATTTACTGAGGTTTTTAGAGTAGACTGAAGTAGATCCAGGCTGCAGTTAAAAGCTCTTTCTTCAAAGATTTGCCACAATGGCAGACTTTGTGACCTCAAAGATTGCAAACAGCCAGATGGAAAAAGTTGAAAACTTGAACTGTGCAAACTTTTCATCTGAAAAAAAAATCAACTGGTAGCAGAAATGCTGAACAAAGAGAAGGCAAAATTCCTAGAATAAAGGTTAGACAGCAAAACATCAGACTTCTGTGTTTTGGTGATGCACTTTCCTTTAAATCACTTAATTTGAATGATGTGACTATGTATATAATAATCAGCTATGTATATAATAATCAGCAGTCTACAGTGATTAATGTCTGTTGCGCCAAAATCCAAAATTCTGAAAAGGTGCAGATCAATCAGACAGATCAAAAATTAGATCAAAGGAGCATTTAATGTTTAGTAATCAAAGGGCAAGGAGGTTTGATGTAAGGCTGTGTTACAATTATGTAGCTAAGTTAGACTTGCCCTTCAAAAGACAATTACAGCTCATGATCAATCAGAAGACGCAACTGGTAGGAAGCATTTAAATGTTTAAGATTAATTTAAGATTAATTGGTATTAGTATTTATTGGTATTAATATTCATTCATTATATTCAAGTTCATGATTGCATTATCTATTGCCTAATGTTTGTACTATCAAGTGTTATGCATGCAAATTGGATACAAAATGTATGTTCTGCTTATTTTTTTTCAAGGTTATCATCCTATTGCTATTTCTATTCCATTAATTAAATTGGTGAACAAGAATAATCAAGTTGTCCCTTGTAGCTTTCAACAACTGATCAAGCAGTTTTTCAAGTTTGGGCAGAGCTGTGGTCACAAAGACAAGCATAACTTGACAATGTCACATTTTAAATATTGATATGTGTCACATGAAACCCGCCCAGTTATCACATGCAGAAGTGTTTAAAGGTTTCATTATAATCCGTCAAAAACTAAGCATAAGTATACTCTAAACTACTGTTTCTCAACCACAGTGCCGTGGTGCGCTAGTGTGCCGTGAGAGATCGTCAGGTGTGCATGGGAAATTATTCAACTTCATCTAATTGGTCTGAAAAACTTTTTGAAAACTAATGAATTATTTTTAAAACTTTTATAAGAATGACTGTATATTTTTAATATAGGTTAGAGTTTAACTTTTTAACATTTTCAGTTGGTATGCCTTCTGATCTTTCGCTGAAAAAAATGTACACTGGCTAAAAAAAGCTTGAAAAAGTACACTGTACACTGGCTAAAAAAATAATAAATGTACACTGGTTAAAAAAAGGTTGAAAAAGGTTGAATAACACTACGTTGCTCTAAAACAACGTAGAGTAAAACACATTTCTTTTCAAATACAGGTTATGGATGCTGAAGAAATGTGGGTCGAATCCATGCAGCATAGCTAGCATGCTCTCTGCTTTGAAAGCTTCTAAACTGCAGCGGAGGTGCTGCTGTGGAGCTCCCTGCGGTGATAACCGGCATGCATTTTCACTTAACCTTGACTGGCTAAAGAGATATTTGAAAAATAATATACTTTCTAAACATCTGCCAAAAATCGTTGGTCTTGTCACACAAACCGGGTGATGATGATGATCTTCAGACCCATGACTGTTTTGGAATGGCCGAAACTGCTGACACATGCACCCCCACCAGCAAGTGGATAAAACTGAATCAGTGTGACAGTGATTCTGTTTTATGGTGCCACTAAGATGCTCCTTCCATCCAAGCCAGAGGAGCTCAAAGACTCTGGCAGTACTTGGAAAAAACAGGAGACACTTGTCATGGAGACACTGTAGTTTTTCTGGGTGGGAATTTTGTGATTCTGCCTCCCACATTCTGACCTAAAAACATAATTAATTTCTTCTAAGATATATCATAAATAAAGAAGTAGTCTGAAATGTTGTACCAGGGCTTATATTTCCTAGGGGCTTTGAATGTGCACAATGTTACGTCTTGTGTAACAGCTGAGAATCCGGGAATGCATAGTTGGAAGATGAGACTTATTTGACTGGCATTTATTGCTCTCAAAACCAAAGTAATCACAGGGTTCTTGTTTGCCAAGCAGGTAAAGGTAGCGAGAAGCAAGGCTGGGACTGCCAGTTACATCAGCCAGGAATGGCCACCAGGAAAAAAAGGAAACAACAAATGATTAGTCTTGGGAGGAGCCTTACAAAAAAAAAATCCAAAACGAAAAATTACTGCTACTCTGCAGGTAAAACGCCACTTAAACTGAGTAACACCCTTGACACCCAAAACTCCCTTTTAACAGGGAGAAACCTTGAGCAGGACCAGGCTTACAAGGAGGAACCATCCTGCTGAAAGTTGGCTGGGTAAAGGAGGAATAAAAGAGGGACACAGGACAGAGAGAATAAAGAGAGAGAGAGGGAGAACAGATACAATCATAGAACCATAGAAATACAAACAAAATACTATCATAGAAATACAAACATATCAGACAATATTTATATACACATAATACAGCATAGCAGGTTGTTATAAAGAGATGAACGGTACAGGCAGGTTTAAAGGGAACAGTATAGGCAGATGCCGACAGCGGACCCTGAGTTTGCCAGAGGCCGAGGCCCGTGCAGCACGAAGGCCTGGAGAAGGAAGACCGGTAAAAAGAGAGTGAGGGAGAGAGAGAGAAGGGGGAGAGAGACACAGAACGACAAGGAAGACTGGACCCAGATAATCCCGGTGAAAATAAAAGGAGGAGAAAGAAGAAGAAAAGGAGGAGAGGACGTGAGGGAGTGGTTGGGCCCGAGGAAGTGGGAACTGCTCAGTGGATCATGTTTCCCCAGCAGCGTAGGCCTATAAACATGGCTGGCAAAATTGAAGAATAAGAATCACAGTGAGCCTATTCTAGCTGTAGCTGTGAAACCTGACTAAACTAGATCTATCAGCCCTACACACTGTGTTTGAGGCTGGCTGTGCGCTTTACTGAACAGAAAGGTTTTAAGTTTGATCTTAAAGGTAGACGTGGTGTCTGCCTCTCGGACCCAGGTTGGTAACTGGTTCCCACGTGGCTTCTGCCTGATAGCTAAAAAGCTCGTCCTCCAGTCTACTTTGATGAATTCTAGGGCTACAAATGGCTTTGCACTCTGTGATCTGAGTGTTCTTTTTTTTTAGGAATATCTACGGAACTATGAATCTGCAGGTATGATGGAGATAGTCCATTGAGCTTTATATGTTAGAGGAGAATCTTAAAGTCTATTCTAAATTGACTGGGAAGCCAGTAAGAAGAAGCCCCAAACCTGGAGCTCCCTGGAGCTGGTTCCTGTCAGAACTCTGGCTGCAGCGTTCTGGATCAGCTGCAGGTTTTTAATGGAATAATTTGGACATCCTGATAGTAATGAGTTGCAGTAGTCCAGTCTAGAGGTAACAAAAGCATGGGCCAGTTTTTCAGCATCACTCTGTGACAGGATGCTCCTGATCTTGGCAATATTACGGAGGTGAAAGAAGGCGGTCCTAGAAACCTGTTTAATATGAGGAGAAATGACATGTCCTGGTCAAAGATAACTCCCAGGTTCCTTAGTCGTGCTGGATGGATGTAAAATCAATAAATCTAAGTGTATCTGATAATCTAGTCCTCAGATCAGTTTAGGTCCAAGAACAATGACTTCAGTTTTGTCTGTGTTCTTTTATGTCTTTGAGACATGCCTTGAGTCTGGCTAATGGCTCTGTTTCATCAGGTTTCATGGATAAATACAGCTGCGTATCGTCGGCATAGCAATGAAAATTTATGCCGTGTCTCACAGATAATATTCCATAAGAGGGAGCAAGATTGAATAGGATTGGCCAAGCACTGAACCTGGCAGAACCATGATGAACCTTTGTACACTCAGAGGAAGCGTCATTAACATGAACAAAATGAAATCAATCTGATAGATAAGATTTAAACCAGTCTAGAGCTGTCCCTGTGATCCTAATCTCATGTTGAAGCCTTTGTAATAAAATGCTGTGATCTACAGTATCAAAGACAGCACTGAGGTCCAGTAAAACGAGTATGGAAATAAGTCCACGGTCTGATGCCATGAAGAGGTCATCAGTGACTTTAACCAGTGCTCTTTCTGTGCTATGATGAGCTCTGAAACCAGACTGAAACACTTCAAATAGACTATTCCTGTTTAGGTGATCAGTTAGCTGACTAACAACCAGCCTCTCAAGTATCTTAGAGATGAATGGGAGGTTGGATATCGACCTATAATTTGCTAAGATGCCTGGGTCAAGTGAGGTTTTTTAAGTAAAGGTCTGATAACAGCAGTTTTAAACGCCTGAGGAACATAACCTGTTGTCAAAGATAAATTGATCTGATCTAATACTAACACCCCAATCAGAGGAAAGACATCCTTGAAAAGCTTAGTTGGAATGGGGTCCAGGAGACATGTGGTTGGTTTAGATCCATTAATGCTGGAGGTCAGCTCAGGGAGATCTATGGGTAGGAAGCTGTCCAGAGGTGGATCAGGACTAGACGGGGTTGCTAACAAGGGCAGCTCATCAGTTGTCATGGAGCGACCTTGATCGATCTTTTCTCTAATGTTAGTGATTTTATTGGTGAAGAAACTCATAAAGTCTTCACTGCTAAGAGCTGCAGGAATAGAAGGCTCAACCGAGCTGTGACTCTTTGTCAACCTGGCTATGGTGTTAAACAGAAAACGCGGTTTACATCTATTAATGAAGTGTAGTAAGCTGTTCTGGCTTTACGGAGGGCCTTCTTATATGTTAATAAACTGTCTTTCCAAGCGCTTTGGGAATCAGCTGATCTGGCTGAATACGACTTCCTCTCCATCCGTCTTGATGCCTGCTTAAGGGTTCGGATATGTGTATTATACCACGGAGTCAGTCTTCTATGGTGTGTGAACCTGTTCTTCAGTGGGGCAACCGAATCTAAAACTATACGCAGTGTGGCTGCAGTGTCATTGACAAAGCAATCAATATCTGCAGGAGTAACATTTAGATCAGAGTGATCTGTTGCACCAGTAGGAGGCGCTAGAGGGGGCACCGCTGCAATTTCAGCTTCAAATCTGTCTCTGGTATCTTGAGAAACACCTGCTGTAGTAAACCTTCCTGTCATTTGCTGCTCGGTCTGCTAGAGTGAAGTCAAAGGTTATAAGTGAGTGGTCTGAGAGGAGGGGGTTTTGGGGAACAACTACCAGTTTCTCAGTTTCTAGACCATAGGTGAGAACCAGATCCAGAATGTGATTATGACAGTGCGTCAGTTCATTTACTAACTGAGAAAAACCTACTGAATCTAACAGTGAGTTAAACGCTGTTTAACTCACAGCGTTAAAACTCCGTCTTATGACTGTCAGTATCATCATCCATATGGATGTTAAAATCACCTACTATAATGACTTTATCTGTACTGACCACTAAACTAGACAGGAAATCTGAAAACTCAGCCAGGAACTGTGTGTAAGCAGCCGCAGGTGGCCGATACACCACAACTAATAAAACTGGCTTTTCTGACTTCCAGTTGTGGTGAGAGAGGCTGAGAGTGAGACTCTCAAAAGAGCTACAGGTAGTTTTAGGTTTGGGATTGACTTGAAGGCCGGAGCGGTAGATTGCTGCCACTCCACCTCCTCTGCCTGCACTTCGAGGAACATGATAGTTAAAATGACTTGATGGAGTTGCTTCATTTAAACTAACATATTCTTCATCCTGCAACCAAGTCTCAGTGAGAAAGAAAATGAAAGAGATGATGTTATCAAATCATTAACTAGAAGAGATTTAGACCGAAGAGATCGTATGTTCAACAGACCACATCTGTTTTAGATGTTTTACTGAGTATTTACTGCTGTGTATTTTTATAAGGTTATTATTATTAACACTTCTTGACTTATTTACTAGATGAACTGTGGGAGGACGAGGTACTGACAGTACTTCTATTGTATTATTAAACTTAGTGTTACGGTGAGCGTCTTTAGTTCTATTGTTATTTTTATTGGAGGGCGGCAGTTTTACAGGAGCAGCAGAGAAGTGTGTAAGACAGCGACTCTGCCTCCTGGCCTCGACCCTGGGTTGTCAGAAGGTTGGTTGTCTTCAGGGACGTCTTCAGCCAGGAACTCAGAGCAGACTTCAATCTCTACTAGGGCCTCTGCTTCTTCCGGGGCGGCCTCCACCTGGTGTTCTGAGGCCGCTTCAGTCTCCTCTGGGACAGCCCCACCCTGGGGCTCTGGGACTGCTTCGGCACCGGCCTCGGAGGGAGCTTCTGCCGTCTCTGGAGCAACCTCAGCCCAGGGCTCAGGAGCAGCGTTAGCTTCAACTGAGGCAGCCTTGGCCGAGGATTCAGGAGCAGCGTTAGCTTTGACTGGGACAGCAGCCCTTGCTGCAAACGTCGCAAGCTTTTCTGCGGGGGTCAGAGGCCTTGCTGACGTCGGACACCGCGTCAGAGGCGGACCCTCCCTCTCTGGAGGTGCAGGGAAACCCTTCACACTGGGCCTTGGGGCTGATGCAGACTTTACCGGTGCAGCAGTGGTTCTGGCAGCTGCAGGAGTACTTGTAGCTGGAGCAGGGGCAGACTTGGCTGGCGTAGGAGCAGGGACTGATTTGCCTGGTGCGCGGGCTAGCTTGGCTAGTGCAGGAGCCGGTGCTAACTCGGCTAGTGCAGGAGCGGACTGGGCTTGTGCAGGAACAGGCACCGACCTGGATGGTGCAGAGGCAGGAGCTAACTTGGCTAATGCCGGAGCAGGGGCAAACTGGGCCAGCGTGAGAGCAGGTGCTGACCTGCCTGGTGCGGAAACAGGAGCTAACGGGGATAGCACAGGAGCGGGTGCTAACTTGGCTAATGCCAGTGCATGGGTGAACTGGGCCAGCGTGGGAGCAGGTACCGACCTGGCTGGTGCAGAAACAGGAGCTAACGGGGATAGCACAGGAGTGGCTGCTAACTTGGCTAATGCAGGAGCAGGGGTGGACTGGGCTAGTGCAGTCACTGCTGGATCCCGGGAACCCGCGCCCTCTGCAGGGAGAAAATGGGGCAACCCACATACACCATAAAGGGCCGGCAAGCCGGACCCTAACAAGTGCAGCACAACTGGATGATAAGAACTTGGTTTTGTTTGTTATCAACAGACAGCAGATGGCCTTGTTGCATAGCTTCACTAGGCTAATAGCTGTAGCAGGCCGCAAGCGGGCAGCTTTCCAGACAATCCAGGAGCACCTGTCCGTGCTTGTGCACAGGATCGGCTGACAGGGAATGAAATCCAGAGTGCGCAGAAATGGCAACAGAACAGAGGCACACACAGTCTTGTAGTTGGCAGGTAATCTGGCAGGCAGGTAGGTATATTTTCCAGGAAACAGGCGGAAAGAGTTTGTCAAGAGCTGGCAAGTAATCTGGGAAAACAGGCTTCAAACACAGGTCAGGAACAGGCAGGGTCAAGCGCAGGCAGGCAGAAAAATAACACTGGATTTTGCATGTTGCAGAGCACAATCTGGCAGAGAACAAGTCAAAGTCCGGAGTTTATATGCAGATGCAGATTGGCTGACGAGCTGCAGGTGCGGCTGATTGGAAAGAGAGGCAAACAGGTCATCATGACCCAGCAGATACGGCAGTTTGGTTGGTGTGGCGCAGGCAGAGCAGTGATTATGACATCTACAGCACGCCGTCAAGCTTTAGGCTGCACCTCTAAACAAGAGCACACTGCCAAATACAGTTAGACAAGAACAACATCTGAAGGTTACAGAGTCGACTGCACCAACACAGCCATATACACCTGCGGCAAGCCATACCCACGTCTGACTATGAACTCATTCAAACGGATATTTTCTCTCTGCATGCAGATAAATTAAGCTAAGGAGACATTGAACCAGAGAACAAGACATAATAACCAACAATCATTCATCCAAGATGATTGAACAAGTCAACAACCTTATTGGTAAACAACATGAATAATTTATTTAATAGAGGCTGAGTGTCATCCTGTCACACACAGGCAGAAATTATAATCCATTCAGAGCATGAGCACTAATTTATTAGTTAAGATCACTAATTGGGGACCCAAAGCGAAGAGGGTTTTATTATAAAGGGCAGATTGGATAAAAGCATAGCTGCAGAGAATTGATTTTAGCGATACTGTTGAGAGGATTAATCTAAATGGATGTGAATATGGTCAAGGATTTGAAAGTGGCAGTGTCTGTTGAATTTATTCACTGACAGAATATATAAGAGTTTAGGGAAGGGGGGGGAAGGAGGTGTCTGCAGATGGCTTTCTTTGCAGCAAAGCTATCAGTGGGAAACCTGAGCATAAAGGCAAATATGCAGAACTAAAACTAAAGTCTGTCCAATATTAGAATGAAAGAAATGCACTATGTTCCACCTGTAATGCGAAACATATTTGGATGTCAGGTGGGAAAGACACACCTTGAGAAATATTTGCTGACTTGCATGTATTCTGGGTAAAATATTGGCATAAAAACATTTTTTTCTTTTTTTTTTTACATTGCAGTATAAATACAAAAGTCTTGCTAGCTTTCCTTGAAATTGAATATTCACAGTGACTCATACGAGACTGTGCCGAGGCCGACCTTTCATTTATTTTCATTTAAGCTGTGCTTTCATCATGAATTAGCTGGCAGTGAAAATAATTAAACACCTCCTTTGGGCTAATGAGAGAGTTTGACTAAAATAAATAAGAAGCTGATGGCCATACTTCCAAGATCAATCCAATTATCTGGGTGCCCTTGTCAGTTTTGTCCCAGCATGAGCAAAATAAACATTTTGTGTGTACAGCGTGTACAGAAACAGCGCCATACCAAGTCCTGTAGGTGCACCGCAGGTTGCCGCGAAGCTAACCGCCTTCGATCCTGGTAGGACCGAGGACGCTAATAGATTCGATCAGTATACCCGCCGTGTCGGGTAAAAACTCAGAGAAGTGCGGAGCAGCCGAATCAGAATCTGCAAACGGCATCATGACCTGCATTTAAATTCAGTCCTGTGATATACACCTTTCCCCAACACACACACACTCCACACCCCAATCTGTATGAACAGTCGCAAATGCAAACGTGATAGGAACATCTGCCCAGCTGTGGGCATTTTGCAGAAATAATAAAGCCAAGGAAGAGAGAATTGCTGTGATGATGTCATTGTCAGGCTGTCGGGGAGCATTCTGCAGCATTTCAGTCAGTAGAAACACAGAAATGTAACAAGTTAATAAAACAGTATAAACCAGTAAACCAATTAATATAATGATCCATCAGTAAATGATTTGACTACATGCATGAAATTCCAATCAAACTCCTGAAAAATGTTTTTCCTATCATTTTTGATAATTTTATACTTTATTAGACATGCTTATTTTTTAATATACACAGAATCACTTAGTTAAACCTTCATTTGTCAGAAGAATGATGCTAGGTGAACTATAGTCTGCATTAAACATGGAAGCAAATTCATATTGCTGGTTGATAATGTTTTTTTTTAATTATCGTCACAGAAGTCAAAAATATGACAGAATCAACAGCAACACTGATGCAAAGTGTATATTTCTAGCTGGGTGCTTGATGCATTCTCATATCTATAATATCTAAAACTGCTAAAAATAAGCTAAAATCGGCAAAGCCTCCTTTTTCAGATTTATGCAGTGATGCTGGTAATGCGACAAAGTAACGCGCTACTCTAATCTGACTACTTTTTTTCTAGTAATGAGTAATCTTAACACATTACTTTTTCAAAACCAGTATTGAGATTAAAGTTACTTATCCGAGTCACCATGCATTACTATTGTTGAGTTTTGCTTCGTCTGTATTTGTCGCAGCACGATGCGTTAAGGAGAGATATGATTTTATCTTAGGAGTTTATCTTAAATCAACTCATCAATATTAGATCACAGCGCCCCACAGTGACCAAACATTTATGTCACCGGTTAAACATAACATTACACAACCCTGAGGACACACGTGGTTATGTGGTTACTCACATTCAACACCCCCACTTGTTCACAGGTTGTGTAATTCACAATAAAAGAAATAACAAATATACACTCGTCTTACACAATTCAAATTTTCGAAGTTTCAAACTTCTTCAGTTTAAACTTGGTTACAGGTTTAGTCATTATATCAGCAACCATATCATCAGTAGGACAATAAACCAAAGTTACTCTGCCCTCACTCACAGTAGATCGGATAAAGTGGTACTTTATGTCTACATGCTTCGCCCTCTGTCTGTTTACAGGGTTTTTGGCGAGAGCAATTGTTCCCTGGTTGTCCTCATGTACAATAGGTTGTGTATATTCATATTTATCTATATTCTCCAGCAAGTTCTGCAGGTATAGACACTCTTGTATGGTTGAAGCTAACGCTATATACTCCGCCTCACAGGTAGAAAGTGCAACTGTCGGTTGTTTCTTTGTTTTCCATGAAACCAGTGAGCTGTCTTTACTGAGACTCACACAGTAACCTGTGGTACTGCGCCTGTCACTGGCATCAGATGCCCAGTCAGTGTCACTATAAGCCTGTATACCTAGCTTCACGCTGCTTCTTTTGAAAAATAGACCTCTCTCGGCAGTCCCTTTCAGATATCTTAGCACGTGTTTCACAGTAACCCACTGCTCCTCTGTAGGTTCAGAAAGGTATTGTGATAACCTGCTTACTACATAGCTTAAGTCTGGTCTGGTACTGGTGGACAGGTATATAAGGCTTCCTACAGCTTCCCTGTACATCCTGACGTCACTCATTTTCACTGACCCTTCAGTGTATTCAAGCTTCTGGTCACAAGGTGTTTCTCTGGTCCTACAGTTTTGCATATAAAAACGCTGCAGCACCTTATTTACGTACTTTTCTTGTGACATAGTTATACATCCATCAGACTGGTTGAAATCAATACCTAGAAAATGTCTGAGTTTGCCTAGATCTTTCATTTTGAACTTTTCTGCAAGCATCTTCATGTCTCTCAAAACTTTCTCATCACTGGCTGCTATGATTAAGTCATCGACCCATATAATTATGATCACCTTCCCGTCGTTTGTCTCCTTTGCGTAAACACAGTGATGAGCTGGGTTTTGTATGAAATTGTTTGTAATTAGCCAATCATGTAAAACTCTGTTCCAGTTTATACCAGATTATACCAGACCATAAAGAGACTTTTCTAGCTTATACACTAGACTATCATCTTTTTCTTCATAACCCTTTGGTGGATTTATGTATATCTCATAATCTATCGGAGCATGCAGATATGCTGTCTTCACATCCCTCTGGTGTAAAATTAGGTTCTCCTGTGCCGCTTTTTGTAACACTACCCTCACACTTATTATGTTCGCTGTGGGTGAAAACGTTTCCCCATAGTTTATTCCCATTATCTGACTGTAACCTTTGGCATCAAATCGTGCTTTGTATTTTTCTTTCCCATCTGTATCGGTTTTGATTGCATAAACCCATTTACCCCCCACTGTTTTCATACCTTTTGGCAGGACAGTGGCTGTAAAGGTTTTGTTATCATTTAACGACTGGACCTCCTCGTCCATGGCTTTTCTCCATTCTTCAGAGTTAGCTGACCTCATAGCTTCCTCATAGGTCTGTGGAATGCCACAAATATCTCTGTAACAGTAGTCTACTGTAAAATGAACTTCTTCACTGTCTTTACCAGCACACACGTAGTCATCCAAGTACCTCGGTCTCCTCCTTTCTCTAACTGGATATCTCCTGCTCTCAGATCTACCACCTGTGTCACTCTGTTGTTCCTGTTCGTGATCGGTAGGTATCATAACTGACTCTGGCTCTGTATCCCTCTGTTGTTCCTGCTCATGATCAGTAGGTGTCTCAACTGAGTCTGAACTACCACCTGAGTCTTGATCATTCTCTTGGCTTACTATATTTTCCTGCTTGGCATCACTAATCTTCGGTTGGATCAAATTATCAAAAACCTCACATGTCTGTGTCTGCTTCTCAGCAGCTGCTTTGGTCACAAACCTCACCAGCCTGTGTTTTAAGACTTTGTATCTGGATGATATATAAAATACGCAGGACTGTTTTTATCATAACTGACAAAATGTCCTTGATCACACTTAGAATCCAGCTTATTGCTTTCCTGCTTATATGAGTAGCATAGGGACCCGAACTTTTGCATTTTTGACAGATTAGGCTCCTTGCCTGTCATCATTTGATAGGGTGTCTGCCCTGTACGTCTGTTAAAACACCTGTTACGTACTACTGCTGCTGTTTGTACTGCATAATTCCATAATTGTTTTGGTAGCCCGCTCTCAACCAGCATGCATCTACCCATCTCAAGAAGAATACGACATCCACGCTCAGCAGTACCATTCTGGTGGGGAGAATATGGAGAAGACGTCTCATGTCTAATCCTACTTTTTCTCATTAGTGTCTGAAACTCGTTGCATGTAAACTCCGTCCCGTTATCTGATCGGAGACGTTTCACTTCCCCATATGGTGATACATCTGCAAGGAACTTTTCTACAAACATTGCACTTGAGTAATCATCGATGAATAACTGCATATCTGTAACCACCTAAGGAATCTGTGTTTACAGGACCTGCCAGATCTGTGTGCACTAACTATAAAGGAGCTTTGGCTCTGGCATCAGGGTTTCTATTTCTTGTTTGGGTGAATTTTCCCTGGATGCAGACCTCACATTCTTGTTCTGGCTTACATGTTTTTCCCTTGATTTTCATGCCATCAACTACTTTCTGCAACTTTAAGACATCATCATAGTTGCAATAGCCTAATATCTCGTGCCAAGTCTGTATGTCGTGACATGCATGGCATTTATCACCAGACTCACTGACAGTATGCAAATAATACAGCTTATCATAAACATGTATGTCAAACCTGGTATCTCTGGCTATTAAAACGTCTTTCTCATTCTTGAAGATGACACTGGCTCCCCTTGCAGTTGCCGCTTTCACTGAGAAGATGTTCTGGGGGTATGATGGTATGAATAAAGCGTCTCTCAGCATTGTCTTGCGTTGCTGACCTCTACTGTCAACTTGTCTACTGACAACTTCAGCAGTACCCCTCTTCTGTGCAATCCCACTGCAGCGGGTTCCATCTGCCAACTTGATGCTGTGCTTTTCTGGTCGGAATGTGTTGTCAAAGCCTATAAACTTGGCCACGTCGTTGACGATGTGAGAAGTGGCCCCCGTGTCCACCATCAGCCCTCTCTTCTGGATGACGGTGCCTCCATCTCGCACTCCAAACGCAAAATCGATGTTTTCATTGTTGTCTTCATCTTCTCGTACGACTCTATATGCTTTGTCTCGTCTGTCTTTGCCGTCTTTGTCTTTACGTCTACACGTGGCGTCTTTGTGCGTGTCACTTCTGCAACGGCTGCACCAAACTTTCTGTCGACATCGTCTTGCTATATGGCTATATGGTCTTGCTATATGGCCCTTGGTGCCACATCTGAAGCATGTCTGTGTCATCTTAGTGTCGTTCCGGTGGTTGGCATCGTGGGCTTATCTTGGGTTTGTCTTGGGGTTGTCGCCCGACTCCACCCTGAATCTTCATCACGCTATCACTAGGAACAGCTACTCTCATCTTCTCTGTTTCTTCAAAACTTCTTAACCTGGCCCTAAAATCGGCGAATGTTAATCTAATCTAGATTAGTAATGAGCACGGAGAATGGCCTATAACTCTCAGGCAGACCTTTCGAGACCATAGCCATAAGCATATCATCTTCCAACGTCTGACCCGCGTTACGCAGTGCTGTAATGGTGACCTCTGCTTTGATGATGTAATCCATAATACTTTCGTCGCTTGCCTTTAGTAAAGATGAAAGCGTCGAGTAGCCACCCAGGTTTTCCTTTTCCGGCATAATACTCTCAATACTTTCAGAGCTTTTCTACCATCGTTGGGTGCATCCCTCATAATCAACGAGAGACTCTTGTCGTCTAATAGTTGGATCATTTCGGCATATGCTTCATCATTTTTCTGTTCATCCACTGCTATTTTTCCTTCGGACGCTGGTTCTCTCAGAACTGTGTTTCTCAGCCCCAACAAATGAAGATGTCCCAACATTTTGGTTTCCCAGAGTTCATACTTTCATCTCCATCAAACACCAGGCGAGACTGCCTACTTGCACCTCTTTGATCCATGATGCTAGCTAGCGCTTAGCTGCCTGTTAGCACGCAGTTTTCGTCACGGCTTTACACGATATATATCGCTTAAACTTTCTCCAGAACGACTCCTGGGCCCATAACCTGTTGAGTTTTACTTCCTCTGTATTTGTCGCAGCATGATGCGTTCAGGAGAGATATGATGGATAGAGATTTTATCTTAGTCGGGCAGGAGTGTTTAAGATACTGACACATTGACTTACGAGACAGGAAGAGGAAGTTGGTTGACGACTTCTTCACTTAAATCAACTCATCAATATTAGATCACAGAGCCCCACAGTGACCAAACATTTATGTCACCGGTTAAACATAACATTACACAATCCTGAGGACACACGTGGTTATGTGGTTACTCACATTCATAAGTCCTTTTCCATAGTAAAAAGATGTACCTTTCTTTTTTTGTGTTTCTCGGAGTGACGTCACATATGCGCTAAGTCACGTTTTTAGCACACGGACAACTCACGTGTCAGGAAGCTGGCGGAAGGAGGTAGATACGCATTTTCTAGCTGGAAATACAATCACTATTTTCAGTTTTTTTTTCCCGAGTTCTCTGTACACTCTGTGCTGGTGTTAACAAAAAGTTTATCTTCCTCCAAAAACTCCACGTCAAATTTTAAAAAAACATCTGGAGTCCTCAGCACGACACAGTAATACTTGTGGAAAATGAGAAGCAGAAAGCAGCACCACAGACACATGCAGGAGATCCCCTACCAGCCATGCAAAAAATGGATTTCGGTGGCGGTGCAAATCCAAAACTCGGTTCGTGACTGCAGTCACGCCATTTGCGCTATCTACACTTTAATTTTGAGTGCCTGTCTACATCGCTTTGTACGGTAAAGCGAGTGGGCGTTTTGATGATGCATTCAAGTGCAATTCTGAAACTCGGTGATATATAAAAATAGATTTTTGATTTTTATTATTTAAATACATACAGCTGCCAGTACTTTGTTTTATTATCATTTAAAAATAAAAAATAGATTACAAATTGTTAAAATCAGTCTCCAATTACTAATCATATTCATTTCTGCAGTGGCTGTACAGAAAAAGTAATGGAAAAAAATAATGTTAGTATTTAAAAAAAATATTTTCAAACTGTAGATAGTGTGACCATGCTCTTACGAAGCGCAGATGGCGTGACCGCAGCGTTTCGTGCCATCGTTACACAATTTAATAGTAGATTAAAAAATTGGTTGTTGTCTTTTACGTCTTTTACTCTTTTACTCTAAATTAGTTACATTTAAAATCAAGTAATCGGTAAAGTAGCTAAACTACTTTTTAGAGGAGTAATCAGTAATCAGTCTGATTATTTTTTCCATGTAACTGTGGCAACACTGGATTTGTGTCATGAAACCTGCAGTAATTCAGACTTTAGACACACCTTTCAGCATTATTCCCACCAGGAAGCAATTCAGAAATTGATTTCTTGTGAAGTAATCAAATATCTGAATCAATATTTCTGTTATGGTATCATCTTTTTTCCTCAATTTGAAGTATTTCACTTCTGTGATTAAACTCTTATCCAATCAGCTTCTGTTTTCTACTTACTTTAAACAAAGTCCTTTATTTGATTGTATTGGGGATTAAAAAGGGTGGTTTAGCCCTGTAATAGAGAATATAAAAGAGCAGCTGTGCTACTGATCTCCAGCACTTGTGTATAAAAGCTGTAAAGTTGCAAAGTTTTAACAATGGCGGCCCTTGTTTGTTGCCTTTGAGAAACTTCAAGCAACAAACTTAGAAACTAAAAAGCCTATTTTAGAACCACAAAGATAATGGTGGATGATTTAGCAGAACATGACCCCCTCTCCAAATCCCCAGAGATTAATGAGTATTCAATGGATTCTTATTATGCTTGTCAAGTTGTGTGAGTTTTTTGCGACCACAGCCTTGCCCAAACTTGAAAAACTGTTTGATCAATGTTGAAGGATGCAAGGGACAGCTCATTTCCTCTCGTCCACCAATTTAATCGAGTAATAGATTAGGAATAGGAAGGAAAAGGTTGATAACCTTGGAGATAAACAGAACATACATTTTGCACATCTGATTTGCAGGCATAACAGTTGATTGCTTAACCATTACTTAATAGCCAATATTGAACGGTTAATGTGATCATCAGTTTATACTCTACTGAAAATTACTATTAGAACATTTTACTATGACTTTAATTCAGTATGACTGTTTGACAATTAAGTACTGAAGTTTAGTCTTAATCTTTAGTATGATTACAAAGTTATTCCATACCAGTCGCATCTTCTGGTTGATCAGGGGCTGTGATTGAGTTTGAAAGGCTGGTCCATTCCTACTACATTATTGCAACGCAGCGAGTAAAGTTGCTTTACATCAAACCTTTTTGTCCTTTGATTATGATACTTTAAAGGCTTCTTTGATCCCATTTTTGATCTGCTCGATTAATCTGCGTCTTTTTATCTTCAAATCCTGAATTCTGGGTTTTGACGCAACAATGCTGAATATAAACATGCAAGCTATATCTTTGGTTTTGTTTCAATGTATTTTTACAAAATAAACTCAAATGTAGCATTTGGAGGAGCTGCTTCCTATTTCCCACATAAACACAGAGATCCTTTGTTGTGACTTGCATAGAGAATAAATGTAAATACAGCAAATAAAATGCATGGTGGCAAAAGATCAGATGATTTCTCAGTGAAAGCAATACTAAAAAAAAAAAAAAAAAAATCAATACTACTACATACTATTCAAAATTCAATTGAACATAAGACATTAGACCAAAATAAAATCACCATATATTTTTGCTGACATTATTCTAATATTTATTATATTTCATGTTTGACTGATCATTTTAATTTTTATCATGTCAAAGTTGTTCAGTGCTGTATAAATGGGCTGAACCCTGCTTGAGATTGAGTCAGGCAAATGTTTTCTTGAGCATCCATCCTATACACGTTAACATGGTGTGAAAACATATTTTCACACCATGTTAACTGGGTAAGTGCTACACAAATAAATACAAGTACTGTCTCTTCGTGATTATTTAGATCTGACAAAATATCCATCCATAAGTTGATGAAAGACTGGGATAGTTTTCTTTAATTTTGCCATTTCAGTTTCAGAGTGCAGCTGGGGTGTGTGAGTGTCCTCTTTAGCACATCACACTTGGAGCCACCATATGTTGCTGTCAGGTGATGCTCTGAAGTTGCCCTTTGACCCTGAGCAGGAAATACAGCTTCCCGCGTGATGAGTGGGCTTCCCAACCCCCACCTCTCTTTTCCTGGCGCCAGAATGACTCCCACCTTCTCCTGCAGTCAATCACCGACCTGCACCGTGTCCTCATAAGTTGCCGTCTCCCCCCATAATTCTGCCAGAGACAAAATGGTTCTTTTATTGCCGCTCTGAGTCTGATAAGAAATGAATGAGGGCAATAAAGCAACTGCTGGCCTCCATACTTCCTGATCAATCCAAAAGAGCATTTGATGACCGATGGGGTGATTCAGCGTGTGCTTTTATTATCACGGTGGAGCACCATCGGCCCTTCTTTTTAATTTGTCATTCTGCGAAATTGAGAGGGAATTTTGTTTTTTGGGGAACATTTTTGGGAAAGGTATCTCTACAAATACATAGGTAGCATTTGGAGATTCTGCCTGAGGTGTATCGCAAAAGCAGCCTGCCTATCCGTGATCACAATCACATGTGACAGAAGCGGTGACCAGTAATTGGACAAGCTACCAGCCACTCTGACATCTCAGGATATACTGATTTACTTGTGATTGATATTTTACGCTACGGTTAATTTATCTGCCACACAGTGTAAGGTCTGCAGTCAGCACAACGCCTGGTTGGTTATGATGAATAGAGGCAGCTGGAGTGAAAATACAATCAATTTAAACACACACCAGACTGTATGTGCAGAGAGCAACCAGAGCCGTGCAGCAGATTAACTGTCGCACTTTCCAACCCAATTAGCCTGCTCGACTTCAGAGGAAACGGCTGCCTTCTGTTGCCTTTCTTCTCCACATACCGCAGCTTTATGAGCACGTGTCAGCTCTCTCTGATCTAATCGCAGGAGATTCGGATCTGCTCTTGAGCAGCAGCCCTCTGGCCCACTCATCACACGTTGCGTTCACTTGCTGTTCATGTTAAGGCCCTTCGGGTCTCACCATTGATGAGAAAAAAGTAGAACGGGGATGAAAGCAGGTGCAAAGGACCACGCAGTGGTGACTGAGTTTATGAAAATGTGGATTTATACAAGTCAAGAAAGCATAAAACAAAAAAAAAGCTATTTGAGCAGTGGTTAGCGTTGCAGCTTTAGTAAGGTCACACCGTTTGTGAAGACTTGTGGCCCTCAGGATGTTTTGATGGCTAATCTGACCACGAATAACTAGAAGAGGCAGGATTAAGGTCAGGAAAATATAGCAAAGCCCAAAGATTGACTGAGTTCAACTGAGGTTTTTTTAATCAGTCGAAAGAGGAGTCTTTTACACACCATTAGTTCCAGCGCCTTTGCGCTCTCCACCTACTGATCACTAAAACTGAGAGTAAAAAGAATTGCAAGTGTACTGTATCTATATGTATCTATATGTTCTGTGTGTGTCCTGATATTAATAACCCACACAGTAACGTAACTG
The DNA here is from genome assembly GCA_015343265.1 of Pao palembangensis. NCBI lineage: Eukaryota > Metazoa > Chordata > Actinopteri > Tetraodontiformes > Tetraodontidae > Pao > Pao palembangensis. Next base: position 2,282,543 of record CM027098.1, on the reverse strand, counting down.
TGAAAACCTACAGAGGGAAAATAGGCCCAAATCACTGAGTCAGTGAAGTCCGATATCATTTCTGCTGAACTCTCCCCAGTCTATCCTTCTCCGTTTTCTCCTCCCTCGCATCCCTGTGGGTGTTCTCCAGCTCCATGAGGTCCTCACCCCACCCCCCCGCTGCCTGCCTAACAATGCTGCCTGACAAAGTCTCATCCTCCTCCCCTGATGTTACCATAGAAACCATTAGTCATGGAAAAGTACAAGAAGGTGGATTGTCTTGTACACACATGTAGCAAGTGTGTTTGTTAAAAGACAGTTAAAACACTAGGGAATGTGTTATAAATAAATTAACTATTACAGTCAGGACTGAAACGACTTCACAGGAAACTGGACATGTGAGCATAGTCTCACCCTGTATTAGGTATTAGCTCGATCTTTTAAACATCCTAGATCAGCTTAAACCGGATCAGAATAGGCCTCAGAGTTTCACGTCATTCCCCCCGTGTGTCAGTCGGACACCTCACCAACCCAGTAGCTCTTCTCTGTGTCTCACCACCTTTAATTCTTTTTAGTTAGTCTGCTTTGTAACAGTTGCTATGTTCTGATTAGGTTAGTCATTGAGTGGATGAGGAATCTAATTTGCAAACCAGCGTTTGCGCCGGTTTGCATTATGCTTGGAGAGAACATACCCTGTGAGTCAGGATAAATTTTTGGCATTCAATGTGCCGTAAAGGGCTGCCACCTTATCGTGGTGGAGGGGTTTGCGTGTCCCTATGATCCTTGGAGCTCAGTTGTCTGGGGCTTTATGCCCCTGGTAGGGGCCTCCCATGGCCTCCCATGGCAAACAGGTCCAAGGTGAAGGACCAGACAAAGTGCAGCCCACAAAACCCCTTATGATGAGTGAGAAATTTGGTCTTGGGTCTCCCTTGCCCGGACGCGGGTCACCGGGGCCCCCTCCTGGAGCCAGGCCTGGGGGTGGGGCACGCTGGTGAGCGCCTGGTGGCCAGGCCTTTGCCCATGGGGTCCGGCCGGGCATAGCCCGAAGGAACGACATGGGACCCTCTTCCAGTGGGCTCACCACCTGCAGGAGGGGCCAAAGGGGTCGGGTGCTGTGTGAGTTGGGTGGCAGCCGAAGGCGGGGACCTTGGCGGTCCGATCCCCGGCTGCAGAAGCTAGCTCTAGGGATGTGGAATGTCACCTCTCTGATGGGGAAGGAGCCTGAGCTGGTGCGTGAGGTTGAGAAGTTCCGACTAGATATAGTCGGCCTCACCTCAACGCATAGCAAGGGCTCTGGAACCAGCCTTCTCGAGAGGGGTTGGACTCTCTTCTACCCTGGAGTTGCCGACGGGGAGAGGCGGCGGGCAGGGGTGGCGATTCTTGTCGCCCCCTGGCTTAGTGCCTGTATATTGGAGGTGGGCGAGAGGGTAGCCTCCCTCCGCCTTCGGGTGGGGGGACGGATCCTGACTGTTGTTTGTGCCTATGGCCCCAACAGCAGTTCAGTGTATCCACCCTTTTTGGAGTCCCTAGAGGGAGTACTAGAGAGTGCTCCTTCTGGGGGTTCCCTCGTCCTCCTGGGTGACTTCAATGCTCACGTCGGCAGTGACAGTGAGACCTGGAGGGGCGTGATTGGGAGGACTGGCCCCTCTGATCTGAACCCGAGTGGTGTTCTGTTGTTGGACTTCTGTGTTCGGCACAGATTGTCCATAACGAACACCATGTTCAGACATAAGGGTGTCCATATGTGCACTTGGCACCAGGACACCCTGGGCCGCAGTTCGATGATCGACTTTGTAGTCGTGTCCTCGGACTTGCGGCCGCATGTTCTGGACACTCGGGTGAAGAGAGGGGCGGAGCTGTCAACTGATCACCACCTGGTAGTGAGTTGGCTTCGTTGGTGGGGGAGGATGCCGGACAGGCCCGGCAGGCCCAAGCGTATTGTGAGGGTCTGCTGGGAACGCCTGGCAGAATCTCCTGTCAGGCGGAGCTTCAACTCCCACCTCGCTGGACCGGTTCGCAACCGAGTGCGAAGCGGCCGGGATGAAAATCAGCTCCTCCAAGTCTGAGGCCATGGTTCTCAGCCGGAAAAAGGTGGAGTGCCTTCTCCGGGTCGGGGAGGAGATCCTCCCCCAAGTGGAGGAGTTCAAGTACCTCGGGGTCTTGTTCACGAGTGGGGGAAGAATGGAGCGGGAGATCGACAGGCGGATCGGTGCGGCGTCCGCAGTAATGCGGACTCTGCACCGGTCCGTTGTGGTGAAGAGATTTACTGGTCGATCTTTGTTCCTACCCTCACCTATGGTCATGAGCTCTGGGTAGTGACCGAAAGAACGAGATCGCGGGTACAAGCGGCCGAAATGAGTTTCCTCCACAGGGTGGCTGGGCTCTCCCTTAGAGATAGGGTGAGAAGCTCTGCCATCCGGGAGGAGCTCGGAGTAGAGCCGCTGCTCCTCCGCATTGAGAGGAGTCAGATGAGGTGGCTCGGGCACCTAGTCAGGATGCCTCCCGGACGCCTCCCTGGTGAGGTAGGAAGACCCAGGACACGCTGGAGGGACTATGTCTCTCAGCTGGCCTGGGAACGCTTCGGGATCCCCCGGAAGAGCTGGACGAAGTAGCTGGGGAGAGGGAAGTCTGGGCTTCCCTGCTTAGGCTGCTGCCCCCGCGACCCGACCCCGGATAAAGCGGAAGAAAATGGATGGATGGATGGATGGATGGATGGATGGATGGATGGATGGATGAATTTAAAGTGAGTGGATGGTACTGGATGGATGATACTGTGGATGGTTTCTACTCATAGCATCAAAAGCATGATGCCCCCTCGTGCGCCAAAAGTCCAAACTGTTTTTTTTTTTCTCAACCTGTAGGAAATAATTTATCAGAAACACCTGGGACAGGAGCTGCCTGGCTCTGATTTTTTTCCCATGAATGGTTTCTTTGTTGTCAGCAGTTAAAATAAAAAGATATCAGCACACGAAAGAATGTGTGCTACATAATATATGACCCACATCCCCTTTCGTCTAATGTGTGTGTGTGTGGGTGTGTGTGTGGGTGTGATAATGTAATAATGTTCCTGTGTTATTGTATTCTGATCATCCTGGATTTATAGTTAACGTACTATAAGTCCTGCTTCTAATTGAGATAACAGGCACATCATTTTGGCGCCGTTTTTTTGTGTAGCTGTTGAGTTTTGAAAAATTTACAGCAGAATTGTACATTCTGTCTGCAAACAGGTCATTGGTCACACTGAACACCATGGCGATACCTTCTGTATCTCCTGCTCAGCCTCTACCACTTTTTCTGCTCTCGTCAGAGCAGTTCCAGTGATGTGCTGGAAGACTCTGTTTATCATTCACACATCAAGAAAAAAAACTGCATCAATGTATTCAGAGATGTATTCCCAGGGTGGCTGCTGTTAAAAGACATTTCTTTTCTGTCAAATGATCTGAAAAAAATGATAAGTTCTCTCCTTAAAAAACATTTAGAAACCACCCCCCCCCCACACACACACACACACACACACACACACACATACACACACACACTCACACACACCCAAATGTTAGCTGCCAAACTGGTCCTGGCAAGATGTTCTTTTTCTGTCTATTTTTCCTGCAAAGTGGTTGCCCATTTACATTGTTTTCAACTGATGTTTGGCGTTTGTGGAACGATTACTCCTTGACAACTTTGTCTTTATCTCCTACAAAAGAGGAAGTGGGCTTTTTATCACAAGCAGCAATTGGCCCGAGACGCAGATGTTTGTGCCGCTACTCATCTGTCTATGACCTTGAGGGAACCAGGAGGTGGTTTTAGGCACAGCTGCCTTACTGTTGTTTTCGCTGGCCGATGCCATAATCACCTGCATGACTACATGTTTTCTTGTCTATGGGCCTGCTTGGGATTATGCACACTGAGCACACACTTCATTAGGGGCCTGTTTGAAGGTTGTTATGATCCTAACCAATCTATCACGTACCAAATGCTGTACACAGAATAACATTAAAATCAAAAACTTAGGTATAAAATAATAAAAATAATAAAATGAATAATATAATAATAAAATGAAATATACTGTGACATCTTGTGCAAAGGGGAAAAAAGGCTTTTAGAAAAAGGAAGTGAGTCAGTCTTATCTGATGTTTACCTTCCTCCTAGATATGGGGATAGCCAAGACAGATCTGCCGACCTGGGTGCCTATGAAGGAGTGCACGGATGGAGGTGATCAGCCAGGTGGATAAGGGCAAGCCCAATAAAGCCATTTAAAAACAAGTAAAACAAACGGGAAGCCATTGTAGTGATGCTAACAACAGCATTCTTGTAAGTATTTGGGATAAATAACAACTTTTAATATCTTTTATCTACAAAATGTTACTTTGACTGACTCTATAACTGCCCCTGGCTCTGAGAGAGAGAGTGTGTGTGTGTGTGTGTGTGTGTGTGTGTGTGTGTGTGTGTGTGTGTGTGTGTGAACATGTGTGTGAGCCCTGTGATGCATTGCTGACCGATCAGAGCTTTTTTTTAATGGGAGGTAATCCCACAAAATTCTATTATAGAAGCAAAATAATTTATACCATATAGATTAGCTCAGTTTTGTGACATAAACAGTACAATTTATCCTTTGGGAGTTTTTTTTACCACTGACAAAATAATAGAGCTTTTATTTTGAAAGGGGAGTGTATACAGGAACTTAAAAGGAAAAGCATCCAAAGGTGTAAATAAATACTTCATAAACCATAAGAGACCATCATTCAGCCAAGACCACTTCAACTGAAGGGAAATGCTTTACTTCCAAATTAGCTTTAAAGAGCAGTTTGCGCAGTCACATTAGATTATTTGGCATTTTTAAAACGCCCAGCGGTCTCAATGTGTCGGCTGGGTGATAAACTGGTGACCTGCCCTGCACTTAGCCTTCCTAGGATATGTTTGACACAAACTAAGCCTGGCTCCAACCCCAACAACCCTGCAGAGGATGATGGTAAGAATAGAGAGTAAATGGGTGGTCTTTGCAGAGCAGGGCTCAGTGTCACTGGGCTTCATTTCAACGGGTGTTACATGATTCTTTCTGTTGAGATCATGTGGTGGCAGGCTGTGAATGACCTCTATATCAAGATTCAACCTTTTTTCCCTCACTTGAAAGGCAGTTAACCCTGACCCTAACCCAAGACTAACCCTCAGAGCTGATATTCTGTTTACAGCGTCAGGATTCTATTCCTTTTCCTACACTTGGGTGTTTTGGATTGTACTCTTGTAATGCGACTGTTAAATTTTCCTCTGTCTACATTTGTCGCAGCACGATGCGTTCGGGAGAGATACGACGGGTAGAGATTTTGTCTTAGTCGGACTTGGCGTGTTTATTTAGGATCCTGACACAATGATTTACAAAACAGGAAGAGGAAGTTGGTTGACGTCTTCTTCACTTAAATCAACTCATCAATATTAGCAACACCACAGCGCCCCACAGTGACCAAACATGTATATGTCACCGGTTAAACAAAACATTACACAGCGACAGCGTTGGTTTCTTGTTGCCACTATGACAAACGACTAGATGAAGGCTGAGTATAAGACAAAAGAGCCGACTTTATTCATTTTACAGCCTTTTTTAGTGTAGCCTAACCAGAAACCCCACTTAGCCAGTATTCAAAGCAACATTTCAAAATAGATTTCAGCATTTCAAAATTGAATAAATTGATTTTGCTGTCATTCCAGCTTTAATCAGTAGGGTTTTGTTCTATCTAATCTGCTCTGTGGGAGAGCAAGATGCATTAAAGATGCTTGATGTTTCGACAACCAGCTGAGCAATAACTTTTGAGGAGATTTGATTTGGTGATTTGAACCGTGAGGAGAGACCGGAGCCAGTGTTCTGTCCGAGTCATTATTCGAGGTTCACGTTTCAGCCGGTGACAGAGAGATGGTCATTTCACCGGAATTGGTCCACAACACAAAATGTCATCATGTCAGCTGGAGGTCACGGCCGGGGGGGGGGGGGGGGCATTGACAATATGAACAGGCTGACAAAGTATAATTGCTGAAAACAATAAATGATATCCTTCTTATAACATCATTGAGTCTATCGGACAGACCTAAAGTTTTACAGGAGAGTAAAAAAAAAATTAATTCATTAAATCATTCTTTCTGCCATCTCCTTAACAACTTTTCACCATTCTCACCTTCCCTGTGGCCACTTTACACCTCCATAATTTCATCTTTTTAGGGTCCTTTATACCTTCTAATCTACATCCTTTAATGAGTGATTCATAGTCACAGTGACTTTCTGATCATTAGTCTTTTCTTCCGAAAAAAAACCCAAATCTTTTGCCAATCACATTCAACAGTAAACATATTGTTTTTAGTGACAAGGTCATTTGTGCTATCTCAATAAACAGCGATGGCATAAATCTGCGGAGGCTGAATTTAGCTGAACAATAAAAAACAGAGGGGGTTATCCGAGTGGGACCGAAGCTTTTTTCAAGCTGACTCAATTGGGTTTTAGCCATTTAACCCTCAGCTCAAGAAAAGTGATCCCTCGCCAATGACACCAAATTCAGGGCATTTTCTGCAAGACAGGAGCACATTTGCAACCAACAGGCCAAGTTAATAGATCAAGCCCTCGCCACATACAGAAGAATGCACTTTTTATTAGCTAGCTATTGCTAATAGCTACTTAGCTAGTAGCTATTGCTATTTTTGAAGGAAGTGTGAATGTTCATCTGAGTTGCTTAACACACCGAACATGTATGACAGGTCACAATAAATGAGACCTTTTTCCACTACGAAACACATCAATTTGCACTGGAAGAATGTTTGTGCAGAAGTGTTTCAGTATGTTTACTTTAAGTGTGAGATTGAGAAAAATTCTGACGTTTCAGTCCGCGGTTATTTGGTCTCAACGATTGCAAACCTGCTAAATCCTGCTGGACGATGATACCTTTATGCAATTAATTTTTTTGTCTCAGCCCTCAGACAACCATACAATTTTCTCCTCTCAATCCCTCTCTGCATTTATACATACACATATCTTTGTACTTCCTCCTTCTTTGTGAGGACTTCCATAGACATAAGGTATTAACCCTAACCCTAACCCTGACCCTAACACTAATTTAAACCCAACTCTAATCTCAACCTTAAAACCACGTCTTAATCCTCAAAGAGGTCTTTGAAGTTGTGAGGACCATCCAAGGTGAGAGGACATTCCCAAAAATGTCCTTACTAGTAGAATGAGTATTTTAGTACTCGCTGTGTAGCCAGTAAAAGAACACAGACACACACAGACACACGCGATTTTAAGTGAAGGACAATATCATCCCTTTGGGTGAACATTTCCAACACTCTGGAGTGATGGCGGGCAGTCGTGCGGCACCGCCAGGCAGCCAGGGGAGCCTCATAAATGCGGAGGTGTGTGTCCGTGGTGAAAAGGTGAGGAGCGCAGCGTGAATGAATACAGAGAGGCTCTTTTCCTTATGCCCTATAATCCAGCACTTCATTACCTCTTTATCCTCCAGTATTTCCCAACCTATCCTTTTCTTTAATATTCCCAGCTCGCTCAATTCAAATATATTCAGATTTCGCCCATCTTCCGCCACACTGCTAAGCTAAATGGTTCATTCTGGCAGTCAGACAGGCTGAACTGGAGTTTGTCATTAAGCCTTTAATTGCATTGAATGGTCGGTTGGTGAGTCGCGGCCCTTTTCTGTCCGGAAGGGTGAAATGAAACCAAAATGGAGTCCATCTGAGCAGAAAATTGCCGCTGACTGTATGACACCGGAACTCGCGGTGCCAGAGAAAGATCACACCTCAAACTAAAGCCACGCATTGTTTAAAAATGTGCTCCTCCTCAACTGAATCATATGGAAGCCCTAAGCGGAAATGTTTTTTTTTTTTTTTTTTAAATCCCGTTTTCTTGAGATCACTAGGTTAATTATCTCGTGATCACAAGATAAACTCCATTTTCTCGAGATCACGAGCATTGATGCCGGTAACGCTTTACAAAGTAACGCGCTACTCTAATGTGACTACTTTTTTCCAGTAACAAGTAATCTAACACTGTTGCGTCAAAACCCAGAATCCAGGATTTGAAGATCAAAAGATGCAGATTAATCGGGCAGATCAAAAATGGGATCAAAGGAGTCTTTGAAGTATCACGTGGGATCAAAGAAGCCTTTAAAGTATCGTAATCAAAGGACAAAAGGATCAAAGGACAAAAGTTGATATAAAGCAACTTTACTCGCTGCGGTGCAATAATGCAATAAGAATGGACTAGCCTTTCAAATACTACCACAGCCTCTGATCAGCCAGAAGACGCAACTGGTAGGGAATAACTTTGTATGATTGAGCTAACTAAAGATTAAGACTAAACTTCAGTACTACATTGTCAAACAGTCATACTAAATTAAAGTCATAGTAAAATGTTCTAATAGTAGCAATGTTCAATAGAGTAGTTCATTTCCTACCTGCTGTATAAACTGATGGTCACATTTACTGTTCAACATTTGCTATTATCTATTGGTTAAGTAATCAAGTGTTATAGAGTGTTAACAAGTGTTATACATGCAAATCAGATACGAATGTGCAAAATGTATGTTCTGTTTATCTCCAAGGTTATCAACCTTTTCCTTCCTATTCCTAAACTATTACTCGATTAAATTGGTGGATGAGAGGAAACGAGTTGTCCCTTGCATCCTTCAACGTTGATCAAGCAGTTTTTCAAGTTTGGGCACGGTTGTGGTTGCAAAAAACTCACACAACTTGACAAACACATTACTTTTTCAAATCCAGTTGTAAGATTAAAATTACTTATCCAAGTCACCGTGCGTTACTATTTATAAATCCTTTTCCATTGTAAACAGATTAAATTTCTTTCTTTTTGTGTTTTTCGGAGTGATGTCACATATGTGCTAAGTCACGTTTTTAGCATGCGGACAAGTCACGTGTTAAGAAGCTGGCGGAAAAGAAATGGAGACAGGAGAGAGAGATAGACATTTTCTAGCTGTAAATACAGTCACTATTTTGAGTTTATTTCCGCTAAAGATAACAATATCAGAGTTCTCTGTACACTCTGTGCTGGTGGTAACAAAAGCTTAACTATCTCCAAAAACTCCACGTCAAATTTTAAAAAAACATCTGGAGTCCTCAGCACTGCACAGTAAAACTTTGCATGCAGGAGGTCCCCTACCAGCCAAACAAAAAAAGATGGATTTCGGTGGCGGTGCACATCCAAAACCAATCAGTAGAGAAGAACTGAAGAGGTTGGTCGGATGGTATGTTGTGGAGGAAATGCTGCCCTTAAATATGGTTGAATCGCTCACATGGGGATCATCTCACTACATTTTAATGAGCTGAATACGTTAGCAAAGATATGCATCTTACGCCGCACACCTCATCCTGTTGCAGAAGGCAGACACCTCGGACACCCACACACCACCTACAGTAATCAGCCCAAAGCTTAGTCCAGAGCAAATTTTCTCATGATCTCGAGAAAATGGAGTTTGTTTTCTCATGATCACGAGAGAATTAATTCGTGATCTCGAGAAAAGCTGGGGTAAAAAAAAAAAAACATGCCCGCTTAGGGCTTCCATAGAATTAAACTTATTTCAGCTCATTTTACCGGTTTTGTCAGGGTTTCAGTGTGTGACCCAAGAGCAAACACGATTAAGAAAGTAAACACTTTTAATTCCAAAGCAGGCAGACAGAGGATCAGGAAATTTCATACAGAAAGCAGACAGGTCTGCCAGGAGACAACACAGGATCGGGTCAGATACAGCAGGGTTGAACACAGGCAATCAGATAACTAAATTCAATTCAATTTTATTTATATATCACCTTTTACAATAAAATTGTCTCTAAGTGCTTTACAGAGGTAGAAACCCGGAGCCTGAACCCCCAGGTAAGCACAGTGGCAAGGAAAAACTCCCTTTGAACAGGAAGAAACTTTGAGCAGGACCAGGCTTACAAGGAGGAACCATCCTGCTGAAAGTCAGCTGGGTAAAGGAGGAATAGAAGAGGGAGACAGGACAGAGAGAACAGATACAATCATAGAACCATAGAAATACAAACAAAATACAATCATAGAAATACAAACGTATCAGACATAATATATATATACACATAATACAGCATAGCAGGTTTTTATAAAGAGATGAAAGGTGTAGGCAGGTTTTAAAGGGAACAGTAGTGATGTTATGAGATGGGCCGAGGCTTCGAAGCGTGGGTCGAGTAATGGGGGCGGGGCCTCCGCAAAGCGTGAGCCGAGGCGTGATTCATGTGGGGGCGGAGTCAAAAATGATGACGTGTGAAGCCCGACGGAGACGCGCTGACTGTTTGCTTCATGAAGTGGTTCAGATTTTGGCGCGAATCATAACAGCTATTTAACGCCCCCAGGCTCCTGTCAAAATGTGGGTTGTGGTAGGAGAGGTGTGGTCAGTTGTAGTTTTGGAGAGTTCAGATAGTGTTTTGGAGAGTTTACATAGTTTTGGAGAGTTAGAGAGATTTGGAGAGTTAGAGTTTTGGTAGGAGTTTTGAAGAGTAGGATTAGATGGAGCCAGCCAGGAAGAGGAGGATTTCCCCTGTGTGGGAACACTTTGATTTAATATCCCCTAACAAGGTAAGTTCAATCTAATATTGTTACTGATGCATATGGTTTGCTTGTCTAGAATCTTGTATGAATTACCTCTTTTTATTCAAAGGTGAAGTGTTTGTTGTGTTCCAAGGAGTTGGGTTACAACAACAATACTTCTTCAATGCTAAGGCATTACCGTGCCTTGCATGAGAATAGGGAGGAAAGTGGAGCTTCTTCCAGCCAAGGTAAGTGCTAACATTGTCACAATAGTTTTTACAATATTTTTCTTTTTGTTAACACTGCAAATAAAGACAAGTAACACTGTATTTATTCTATTTTAATTAGCTGCCAGAACAAAAGAGCTGGATGAAGAAGGAAAGCAAACTATTTATTTTCTGTCTGATAGTTTCCAGTTAAAACTTAATCTATGTTTAACCATTACGTTACAATGTGCTATCTCATAACTTAACAAAACTGTTATGTGAAATGTTATTTCAAACTGAATGTGTTCTGAAGTGAATCTCATTCTCATATGATCAGCAACTTTTTTTTGTCCTTTTTTATTTAGTTTGATTCGCACACCAATATTGTCCTGATCTCTTCTACAATGGACATTCTGTAAAACTGAAATTACCAAATCTATTTTGCAAGATTCAAATGATGATGGTGTTTCTTTAGGCCTGCATAGATAGAAATTAAACAAAAAAGTGGATCATTCTGTAAATTTTATCCTAGGTAATGGAGAATAACATAGTCAAACATTTTGTGTGATTCTTCATTACTTCCAATGAACAAGAGGAACACAAATTGAGCTGATCACACAATCTGTGGTTCAGATGCAGTCGCATGTGATTTTACATTTGGCCTCTGGGTGGTATCATGTGCACATGAAGCTTCATGAGCAGAACCCTTTCCTGAACCAATTGGCTGAAGTGGTTCAATGCCCCATGGGGCTTCATCTCACCATCACTAGGGAACAGCATAGGCAGGTGCTGACAGTGGACCCTGAGTTTGTCAGAGGCCGAGGTCCATGCAGCACGAAGGCCTGGAGATGGAAGACCTGCAAAAAGAGAGAGAGAGACACAGAATGGCTGGACACAGATAGTCCCGGTGAGAAAAAAAGGGAGGAGAGGAGGTGAGGGAGTGGTTGGTGTTGAGGAAGTGGGGAACTGCTCAGTGGATCATGTGTTTGTCCCCAGCAGCGTAGGCCTATAGCAGCACAGCTGTGCTAAAAATTGAAGAATAAGAGTCTGATGAGCCTATTCTAGCTGTAACTGTGAAAACTGACTAAACTAGATCTATCAGCCCTACACACTTTGTTTGAGGCTAGCTGTACGCTTTACTGAACAGAAAGGTTTTAAGTTTGATCTTAAAGGCAGACATGGTGTCTGCCTCTCGAACCCAGGTTGGTAACTGGTTCCACAGTAAAGCTGCCTGATAGCTAAAAGCTCATCCTCCCAGTCTACGCTGATGAATTCTAGGAACTACAAGTAAACCTGCACTCTGAGTGTTCTTTTAGGAATATACACTAAACGCAGGAACCCTCCATATCTGAAACACAGAGGCAAATGAGCAGCAATCTGACAAAGAATCTCTCCCAGACTGCAGCTTATATAGCTGCACTGATTGCAGACAAGCAGCCGGTGCTGCTCGTTAGAAATGCGGTTCAGGTGTGAGTGAACAGGAGCACAGGGCAGGTGTGACAGGGGGGAGGGCGAGAGCTGGAGCAAAGCAGCAGCTGTGACAGGTTTATTGACTAGTGTTTTGACTCCTAGCTGTTGTCAGGTTCTATTATCAGCCTTGGTTTTTCCTCCTGCTCCTAAAATTTCAGAGCGGAACTGAGCCAAAACAGAAAAGTCAGCATTGCTTTAGGTAGTTCAATCATGGTATTATTATCGATTGATTGATTTTTCTTTGCATCTGTCCACAGGGATTGGCTGCAGAGCAATTTAGCTCGAGCACCAATTTGCGTTGACCCGTCTGCTGAAATCTTGTTGAAATTTGGTATTTGTGTAGCCATTACCCTAAACTCCTTCAATATAAACTCTGCTGTGGTCTGTATGTGTTCTTTTTCCAAATATAATAGTATGTTTCTGTATTTTTGTGAATATGCTGCCGCTAGCATTAGCTGTACTAAATTTGAATGCAACATCTGCTCTTGGGTATTTCCTCACAGTGCAAAAGCTATGAAGTGTTTTGCACAGTTGTAAAAAAAAATCCTTGATAGTTTTAAATGAATCCTAAGAAAACCAGTAAAAACATCTCTGTAGCAGTTTGGAGTCCATTATGAAAGCAGTTAACATCCTGCTGATTTAACTGAGACAAAACTGCAATTTAAATGCTACAACTAATATTGGTAATCAGTTATTACAAGCACAAACTTCTGAAAATCAAGATCAAGCGAGCTTTTGCCCTTCTGCTCCACGGGAGGTTTCTGTCCTCCCTGAGCTCGCCTTAGGACACCTGCGTTACCGTTTGACAGGTGTACCGCCCCAGTCAAACTCCCCACCTGCCACTGTCCCAAACAAATGCAATTCAATTAAGACCATTTAAGTGTATTGGTGCAAGTCTCTCATGTGCAGCAAGCAACCTACCCACACACACACGCCCCATTTGGTATTCATGCTTTTTAATGAAATCCAGTCATTAAAGTTGGGAGCGATTTGCTGAATTAGCAATGAGCTGTCTGAAAAAGGTAATGCGTGCTTTGCCTGATCAGTTTAAATTGATTAGACCAAAATATTGTGTTACCCTGTGCATCAAATCTCTCAACAAATCTGATTTGTTATTTGAGCTAACTTAGCCTCCATTCCTCAACTGTTTGGAGGACTTTGCACAGTAAGACAGGCGGCGCGAAACCAAAAACGAGAAAAAAAAAACTAGGACAACTTCACACACTGCTAAATAACTGCAGGACAGAGCTGTTTTTTGTCCACGTAGAGCAACACATCAGTACATCCAGCAGAGTTAGTGTTTTGTAAATTAGCTTTCAGGCTACAACCACTGTGATCTGCATTTGACCAGCCTCTTCTGAAACAAGGCCAGGCCATTTATTATTGATGATCGGATTCCTCTGAAGATGTCCTAAATAAGACTTGTATAGCTACATAACAAATGTGCAGCTTTTGAGTGGATGAAAATACTTTTTCCTGTCATGGCTGCTGTAAGAGATGGGTAAAACTGCTGCACTGAAATTTAAACTGCCAACCTTTATCCAAAAAAAATTTAATTTTTGTGGTGTGAAATGCTAGTTGGTAGAGATGTAGCAATTTTTTGGTGATGAAAAAATAACTGCTCATTATTCTGATTTGGGTTAATTTGAAATTCACTAATACTGAAGTCTTTTTTGTAAACAAACACTTAAAGAAAAAACTAAACTCTGACACTTAAACACAGCCTGTTTCAACTGCATGCTAGCAAAACAGAAAAAGTAGACTGAACAAAGCAACTGCCCTGTACACCTACGATTTTCCACATACAATATTAACCACTATGGGGAGCCAAATGTAAAAGTTCAGCCACTGTTTTATAGACAACATATTTTGAACATTTAGCTCACTTTCCTCACATTTAGAGGAGAAGACGGAGAGGCATGGTGGGCTGAAGTGCAGCCAATTTGATTTTCTAATCTATGTAAAAGAATCAGGTGGTCAACAGTATCAAATGCAGCGCTGAGATCCAGAAGGACAAGTACTGAAACACAGCCCTTATCAGAGGCCATTAACAGGTCATTAGTGACTTTTACCAGTGCGGTCTCTGTGCTATGATGTTCCTGAAACCTGACTGAAAAACTTCAAATAGGCTGTTTTTATGGAGATAATTGCACAGCTGGCTGGCAACGACTTTCTCCAAAATCGTTAAAAAATTTAATAAAACAGTGGGTGGGGCCACGTGATCTGAGGTTACTACAAGGGACGTGGATGCTCAGACTAAGGTGCTGAAACAGCCCTATTTGCATATTTTCTAAACATTTAGCTCAGACATTTAGGTTTAACATTTATATTTAACATTTACATTTATTTTTAACATTTAGATTTATATTTAACATTTAAGTTTAGATATAACATTTAGGTTTAGGTAGTCAGGGAAACAACAAATCTAGATCCGAATCAATATGGTCTTTAAAAAACTAAACTGTCTAAGTCTACACAACCCAGGGTTCATGTAACTAGATTCGCAACGAGATTGGCAATGGTAACTCTACTTGGAGTAGAGTTGGAACCTCCAACCACAATAAGACACTGAAGATTAATTTAGCAGAAAGGTAGAATATGTATTGTCAAGGGACTAACCATTCATACTGAAAAAAAACTTGACTTCAAGGAATATCGTTTCACAACATGAACATCAACAGTAACAAACAGAACAAAAAAAAAAAAAGTTCAGTCAGTTAAATGACCTTTATTACCAGTCAGTAATCAGTTCCATTAGTGTTTCTTTCTCTTTTTTTCTTTACTTCATCCTGTCCGATTCAGTTTGCTGCACTGTTTTTTTCTTGGTGTGTGTGTGTCAGGCCTGACCCAAATAAAAGTATATATATATATATATATATATATATATATATATATATATATAGAAAAGGGGGGGTATGAGATCTCAGATCAAAAAAATCTTCTAAAGGAATGGGAAATCCGTTCTTTATCCTACCACCCTCCTGGAAAACAGGTGGCCATCAGGTCTCGAATGTCCTCTGCAGACTCTTCAGGTGGAATTCAGTCCATGGCTAGCACTGTTCATCTTTTAAAATGATTCTATCAACAGAAAACCAGCATTTAACACTCACCAGGATTTTCTTCTTCAATAATGTTCCACTCTCCTTGACTTAATCGATCACAGGACTCGACCATATCCCTTACAACCAACAAAAAAATCATTCTCAGTGATAAACTGTCTTTTTTTTCTTTGTTTTCATTCGTTTTTTCATCCGACTCTTAGAGAGGCGAAAGACAGGTTTTTTTTTTCTAACCGCAGCTACCGTGTACAGTTCACGCAGTGCATTCACAGTATTTGGCAGAAAGACTCACATTAACTGGAAAATCAAAATAAAATAAAAGTTTTAGCCTGGGTTACATTTAGATATAAGATTTAGACTTATATTTAACACTTAGATTTAGATTTATTTTACTTGTGTAAAATAATTTACATTCGGCACCCCATAAACCACGCTGTTTGAAATGTTTATGAGAGCATTTTCGCTTGTAAAAACTCCACCGAGCAGTATCTGCTCAAAAGCTGAGCTGAACTGGTTCAACTTGCGCTCATGGTGGATCTGATCTGGAAGCCAGTCACGGATCTGTGTGTGATCTTTGGTCAGGCTCCGCTGAAGCTTTCAGACGCAGCTTTTGGACCAAGGTGACATTTGTGTTCTGGTCCCCCAGTCTGAGTCCAGCCAGCTGTGTGTGGGTGTGGGTGTGGGTGGGTGTGGGTGGGTGGAGGGGTTGTTTTGTTGGCTCCCCTACATCTTTGTGCCCTTTTCCTCTCTGCTGGACTCCTGGACGCACACACACACCGCGTCATTTGTTAAGTCATCTGATTCATTGTTAATTTGAAAAAAACACAAAAAAATTATGATGTTCTATTATATACTGATTATTCCTTGTGTTTACCTGGGGGTTCAGGCTCTGGTTTTCTGCCTCTGTAAAGCACCTAGAGACAATTTTTATTGTAAAAGGCGCTATAGAAATAAAATTGAATTGAATTTCTAAATACAGCATGCTAATGTTGTCCTGATTTTGTTAACAGGCCAACTCAAAGACTGTGACTGCCATGTCTAAAATGCACATTTTTAATTAAAAAAAAAAAACAAAAAAAACAAAGCTCCAAACCAACCAGTGAGGTTGTTAAGCATTCTCAAAGGGAGTGGACGCCATCTACATGACTGAAATGTCACCTAATTCAGACCCTCCTCACCAGTACATCTGAATAGACCTTGCCAGTGAGGCTGAGGAGTGTGATCCCCCTATAGTTGGAACGCACTCTCCGATCCCCCTTCTTAAAAAGAGGGAACACCACCCCGGTCTGCCAATCCAGGGGCACGGCCCCCGATGTCCACGTGATGTTGCAGACTCGTGTCAACCACGACAGCCCAACAACATCCCCCACCGCTGCGGGTTCGGGTATTGCTGCCACGACAGGCACCAGCCACCTTACGGCCATAGCACCGGTCGGCCGCCTCAACAAAGGAGGCATGGAACATGGTCCACTTGGACTCAATGTCCCCCGGCTCCCCCGAGACCTGGACGAAGCTCTCCCGGACGTGGGAGTTGAAGCTCCTTCTGACAGGAGACTCTGCCAGATGTTCCCAGCAGACCCTTACAATATGTTTGGGTCTGCAGGGTCTGACCGGCATCCTCCCCCACCATTGGAGCCAACTCACCACCAGGTGGTGATCGGTTGACAGCTCCGCCCCTCTCTTCACCCGGGTGTCCAGGACATGCGGCCACAAATCCAACGACACGACCACAAAGTCAATCGTCGAACTGCGACCTAAGGTGTCCTGGTGCCAAGTGCACATATGGACACCTTTATGTTAGGGTCCGGCTTGCCGGCCCTTTAAGATATGTGTGGGTTGCCCTGCTTTTCCCATGCAGAGGGCGCGGGTTCCCAGGATCCAGCAGGGGCTGCACACCTGTTGCTGATCAGCTCATCAGCAGCTGATATGAGGAGGCTGCCAGCTGGTCCCGGTTGCTGGATCATTGCCTGCCAGCCAGCCAGCCAGCCAGCCAGCCAGCCAGCCAGCCAGCCAGCCAGCCAGCCAGCCAGCCAGTCAGTCAGTCAGTCAGTCAGTCAGTCAGTCAGTCAGTCAGTCAGTCAGTGTCAATGTCAATGTCAATGTGTTTATTCAAGTGTTTGCTAGTGCTTCCTTCTCCTGCAGAGTGGTCGCCATGTCTTTAAGAAAGGAGCGTTGTCAGTTTCCCGTTTACACCCAATAAAGGGTTGCTTTTCTTTTGTGAACTTGCCTCGTGTCTGCATTTGGGTCCTCAACACACGTTTTGTAACACTTTATGCCTGAACAATGGTGTTCGTTATGGACAATCTGTGACGAACACAGAAGTCCAACCACAGAACACCGCTCGGGTTCAGATCAGGGGGGCCATTCTTCCCGATCATGCCCCTACAGGTCTCACTGTCACTGCCAACGTGACCATTGAAGTCACCCAGGAGGACGAGGGAACCCCCAGAAGGAGCACGCTCCAGTATTCCCTCTAAGGACTCCAAAAAGGGTGGATATGCTAGTCTGCTGGCACAAACAACAGTCAGGATCCGTCCCCCCACCCGAAAGCGGAGGGAGGCTAACCTCATTCACCAGGGTAAACTCCAATGTACAGGCACTGAGCCGGGGGGGCAACAAGAATTGCCACCCCTGCCCGTCGCCTCTCATCATCGGCAGCTCCAGAGGGGAAGAGTCCAACCCCTCTTGAGGTGGCTGGTTCCGGAGCTCTTGCTATGCGTCGAGGTGAGGCCGACTATATCTAGTCAGAGCTTCTCAACCTCGCGCACCAGCTCAGGCTCTTTCCCCATCAGAGAGGTGACATTCCACGTCCCTAGAGCTAGCTTCTTCAGTCGGGGATCGGACCGCCAAGGTCCTTGCCTTCGGATGCCACCCAACACACAATGCACCCGACCCCTTTGGCCCCTCCTGCAGGTGGTGAGCCCACGGGAAGTGGGTCCCATGTTGCCTCTTCGGGCTGTGCCCAGCTGGACCCCATGGGCAAAGGTCCGTTTGTGCCCGGCCCCCAGGCCTGGCTCCAGGCCTTATCTTCATAAGAGGTCTTTCACAGTAACATTTTATAAAAGGCAAATTTTTACTTTTTGTTACCTCATCTCCATGGTAATGAGGCCAAAACTGACAGCTTGACAACATAGTTCGAAGATGACTGGTCAGACTGGGATTAGGTTACACGCTGAGGGAACCAACCTAATGGATGTGGGGGTCTCCGGAGGAAGCATGGCGGACCTGCTCCTTGATCTTCTTCCTGATGAAAGCGAGACACCGTGGTGACAAATTCGTTGCGGGTCAGTATTCATTCCGAGTAGGGGATTTGGAGGTTTCTAATGTCATGGGTGAAGGACAGCTAGTCAGCAGGCCATGTCCTCATCCATAGGCTAATTTTAGCCCACTAGGACCCCAGCGCATAAAAATAAACAGGAAGTTAGTGCTATTTTAACACTGAATCCTGTCACCAGAGACTCTTTATATGGCTTTTAAACATGGGTGACCTTAAATACGTCAACTTTCACTCACTTTACTTGCATTCCTTTTGGGGGGTTTCAAGGGGAATTAATTTTTTATAGTTATATAAATGCTTCAGCAATAAAAATGAACTAAATAATAGTAAACTACTTCAAGACAAAGGAGGTAAAGCTCCTAATACTGGCAGATGGCGGTGTACAAAATGATACATTTTATGGATATGTCTGAATTTGGTCTTTTTCATAAATAATATTAAGTTAATTCATTTCAATCAGAATTTATGAGCATTTAACCATTGGCCAATGCTGGATTTTATTCACAATCACATACAAAGAAGTTAGAAACAATCACAAACTTCAGGGAATTACTTATTTTGTCCTTTGTCTTGGTATCTGAATGGTCATATTTGTTGTTTGGGGATTGAAAGCCTCCTTTAACCCTTCCTGCTGATGGCTACATTTCCATATATTTCTTCTGTGCCTCTTAGCCTCAGCGGCAGTTGCCTTAAATAACAGCCAGGGTTGTTGATTTCTTGCGCAAAACAATAATTCCATATTTGCAACAGTCCAAAAGTGCATTTCGGATGTAATGAATCAGGCATCGGAAACCGAGAGGACCTTCTCAGTGGTGAAAGCTGCTGCAGCGCTCCTCTCCGGCAGCAGCGAACCTTTCATGTGTCAGACCGGATGGCGTCATGTGCAGGGCATTTTAATTGAATTAGTCGAGCTTTAGAGGGAGTCACGCGCACGCTTGACATTACACGCTGGCGGCTCATCTGAGCGATGAAACCTAAGTCTCCACGTGATGTCTACTTTTAGAGCAGGAAACACGGGGTGAAGGGTTTGGCGTTCGAAACAGAAGCAGAGTCGCAAAGGTCAGTTAAACTGACCCCAGCCTTGGAGTGGAGGGGGAGGGGGGTCTGGTCATTTGACTCAGTGCAGAAGAAACCACAGCAAGCACCTTTTTTTCTGTTTTTTTTAATGGAATGTATCTCTCGAGGTATGAAAATATATCTTACACTGAAATAAGAAATCAGAGAGTAGCTTTAAAGGACAGAGTAAAACTGTGTGTAAATGATGGCAACAGGAAAGCATGTGGGACAAACATCACCCCAGTTGCATGAGATAAAGGGCAGAGCTGTTAGCCAGCCTGGAAGATGACAACAACATGATGGCATGTGTTGCTTTCGAGGCGATACCTTGGGGGGTCGGGACCACTGAGGGAAGGCTTTCCAGGAAGAGCAAAATGAAATGTTTCCTGACTGCAAGAAAACCCTTTGAACTGTGGCCGAGGCGACATTTGAACGTGTCATTTGTCATGTCGGGCTTGTGGAAATTCTTCACAAAAGCCTGTGCGAAAGTACCGTTTGAGGATGCAGCTTTCAGAAGAGTACACAGAAGTAGAGCTGATGCTGGGCGGAGTTAAGTTGGCAAATAAGGAAAACTTTAAAACAAAACCGCTATTCGAATGTGGATAGCTAGTAAATTAGCTTGCTATAAAATGGCTAACTTCTAAACATTTTCAAGCAAAGTGAGTGATTTTAGTAAAAACAAATCAAAAGATTCGGATTCAGGGTGTGACGCAGTGGTTCCTTATTTGGACTGTGTCACTGTTTTCAGGCGACATCTCTAATACCAGGAAGACTTTTCTCAAAAATGCTTGCACTGCACAACATCTGGATATTTTTTTTTTAATAACCGAGGCTTCCAGACAGTCAATAAGTGGATGATCTCGCAAAACTTGTACATGGCGTTTATCGACACACGCGAACAGTTAGCATTTTCAAAAACAGTCTTAATAGTCTTGAATTCTAAAGCTTTCCACTTATTTCGAGCAGCTCTGCCCCTGAATCCGCCTGCATCTCCTCAGTGTGACTGATAAAACAGGCCCGACGAGCTAGCATCTTATTGGCATTTAAGACTAACCAAAAAACAGGAAACAAATGTCTTAATGCAGCAAAATATAAAAATGCTAAATACCTGCTATAATGATGAATGACATTAAATGAAACATATCAGTAGCAGGCCATATGGGAATCTGATCATACATCTATCATCTCGTAGTATATTCAGAGCTTCGACACCTCATGACAACAAAATGACTCTTTGGTTCAATTGAAAACTAGAAATCAGGATGCTGACACGATTCCCAGTAAAGACTAAACCCAAAGCAACCGTAGCAGAATGTGTACGCTGATTCCCAGAGGAGTTCGGGTGTAGTTTATGAACCTCAGAGCGAATATCCAGCTACAACCACACAGATCGTTCATCAAAAGCATGTTATTCATAGAAAATAGATATATATATTTATGTACAAGTAATAAATAAGGGATGAGCCCATTGCACAGCAGAACGCTGCCGTTTTCTCACATGCTTTTGTCTGTCAGTCTCTCAGGAAACCAGTCTCTGCGTCGGTAAGTTAATGGGAGGAAAAGGAGAGGTGGTGGGAAAGAGGGAGGTCTTGGAGAATGGTACAGATTCGTGTCGCCCGGTTGGTATTCCACCTCCAGCTGAGGGGTCCGGTTAACCTGCAAATAGAATCTATGACATCAGTTGCTCAAGACGAAAGGTTTAAACCAGGGTTTAGGTCCCTTTTGGGAAATAGCATGATTAAAAATTATTATAAGTCACTTAGAAGTTACAATTAAGTTGCACATTTTCTCTTCCAAATGACGCAAACTCCAGAATTGGTGCATTTACAAACCAAAGACTTAATCCTTGAAAGGTGTTGAAGGGTTTGTTTTAAATGGCATGGGTAGATTGCTTTGAGAGAGAAATCATGAGAAAACATCAAATTAAATAATTAAATATAAAAATCTGGTGAATCCTAAATGACGCTATTATGACTGCTGGATGCAGCAGCGGTGTTATAATACAACACTGGCTGCGGACAGTTGTGTTGTAACTTGGTCTTAAATGTGAGACACACACATGCGTGCAGATGTGCAACAGGAACTGCTTGGGTGTTCTTGTAGACACTTATCTTGCTGCTGAGACTGCGCTAAAGCACAGGTTGAAGTGTCAGCCGCGTACAAAGTGGAAACCCGTTCGGGTTCTGCACGCATCTGCGCGCGTAAAATAGCGCCACTTTCTTTTTGCGGCTTGATTTCTTGAATAGAATTCTAAATTATCAACACGGAAATCACTGGGAAATGGTTTATATGATGAATATATGCCGTGCTCTGTGTGGTTTCTTTATTCGTAAAACCATAATTTATTATAGGAGGACGCTTCTCCTTTAATAAAATATCTGCCTGGAATAAGCCCCCCGCCCCCTGCGGAGGATATCACCTCTGCGAAAGGGAAACACAAGCAGGAATCTTCACGCAAAATAAATAAATAAATCCATGTCTGTCCCATTCTGCCTGGAGTATTCAGCCAGCGATTGATTGGTGTACTCTGCTCTTATTAGCTCACACATCCAGAAAATGTAATAAAAACGATTCATCGGTGTGCAATGGGAAGACCATGGTGGTCCCTGGATCTAGGGACCCCCACTCCTCCATCATTTTCGCCCTGTCTTCAGAAGCTCTTACCGCTGGTTGCGCGCAGCCGTCCTCCGGGTCACGCCACGTTGGGCGCGCTGCGGAGAGTCTTCTGTCCGGGCATCTGCACAACCAGCAGCTGCTGCTTCTGCCTGGTGGACTTGACGGCCAGGATCGCCTGTCGGTTCTTGTATTGGACCATCTGCAAGGTGATCTCCGCGTTCCAGCCCTCGTCCTGCGGGCATCTGAAGTCGATCTCCTTCCCTTCGGTCATGACCACCGTGAAGTAGACGTACTTGCCCTTCCGCTCCACGCAGTCCACCGTCTTCATGTTGGCGAAGTGCAGCTCCTTCACCCTGTCCGCGCTCCCCCCGTGCTGCTGCGGGTGGTGATGCGGCTGGTTGTGCTGCTTCGGCGGCAGCAGAAGCACGCCATCCTCGGTCAGGACGCAGTGCTTCTTCTTCCAAAGCTGCAGCAGCCCGTCGCTCCGCTTCTCCAGCAGACCCTCCTTGAACACCTTCCTGCCGTTTTCCAACATATTCACCAGGACCCTTCCCCCGCCTCCGCCTGACTGCCTTTCTGGATGAACGTCTCTCTGCGCCGGAGCAGGTTTGAATGAAAAATGCCCGCCTGTGTGACTGTCACCGCTGCTCAGAATGTGTAGAGGGCTTATCGGAGGAGGGGTTTATTGGAGACACACCCCCCAAGACGCTGGAGGCATGACAGCCTTTGTTGACGTATCAAAAGATTAAATAAATTTAACACTCACACTATACGGTAGATTGTGTACTTGGTGCTGTACATTTATGCTCTTACAGGATTCTCCCAGCACTAAATTAAACCATTAAATAACTTAATCCAGTAAAAAAACGTCTTTGCTGGGACATGTCCAATTTTATACACACACACACCGACTGACAACTAGGACTCTCCAGCCAATCTAATGAATGTGGTCATTTTAAAAATGGCATTTAACACCGCAATGGCTCCCCCTCGTGGTAGACATGAAATTAAGGGTTAAACGCTATTCTCCAAGTAACTATAATCTGGCAGCATAAATTATTTTGCATTAAATGGTTTGTCAGATGCAGTTTTCTACATTATATGACAGCTGTCAGGACATACAGTCACTGTGTAAACATGAACTCTTTTTAAAGAACCTAATGTCTGCAGTGCTTTTTTTTTAAAAGCACTTAAGGTAATAAATACAAAACGGGTTTAACATGGTCAACCAATTTATTCATGAACACACGTTATTGAGTACATTAGTATTTTGTAGCATAGCACTTTGCCTTGACAACAGCTGCTCAGAGGGACCACACAGAAACCCTTTTATATCCTTTTCCTATGAACATGTGAATACTCTGCAGAATGAGAAGGACCCTGACTTTCCACTGTGGACACGCCGCCATCCAACACGACCAACATGTCGCCACTTTCACAACTAAAGGCATTAAGGACAGACAGGGAGGGGCAGAAGGCTACAGATTCATCTTAATACCCCCCCCCCCACACACACACACACACACAATGTAATATTGCTCTGCAACAGTGGCCTTCTGGATATTGAAGGAAGTCAATCTGTAGTTGAGGGGAGGGGAGTGTTACCAGCTGAAATGATGGCCTTATCGCGCTTCACCTCGTTCTTTCACAGTGAGAAGATAATGCAAGACTTTGGGGGGGTTGGGCTAAGGTCTGTGATTTGCCATGTCGTAAATTCAAGAGGTAAAAGACATGAACCGATGACAATGAGTTTTGGTGACCTAAGACACTTCCCCAAGGCCTGATTTGCCCTTGCTATGCTACATCTGGCCGACCTTGCTATGGGAGGAAAAAAGCCCCCCAGGATCAGAAAGGTACTACACAATATGAATTCACCACAAAGGTCACGGCATCGATGTGCCATCCCCATCAGCAGAGGACAACATGCCAAAGCTAAAGCAAACTGATAAGAGGGCTCGACATTCTATGACAAATCACAGAGCCTAGAAGGACCCTGAAGCACAGGGAAAAAGGGTGGCTTTTAACCAACCACCCTGCCTATGTGCTCTGAAGAATCCCTTGGAATGTTTAAGACTCAACCAGGCTGTCCCAGGTTTCCAAGGGAGGGAATTTTGTCCTAATCCATCTAGTTCGATTCCATTCAAGAGGGTCTCGGTGATGGCACCACCCACTGAGGTTCCTGGAATGTACCAAGAGTGGAAAATAGTCCAATGCATGTGGTGCAGATGAGACCAAAACAGATCATTTGCACAGAATGACTAACACTGGACTTGACATGTTCACCCTCCTCTGGATTAAAATTGCTACAGGTGTTTTTTTTTTTTAAACAAGTGCTTAAAGACTCCGAAAGCAATAAAATTAAGAAGGCAGACTGACTGAAATTAAACTGATTGGAAGAAGTTGTGGGGGGGGTCAGGTCTAAATCAATATTAGCAGGTAGTTTAAACCACAGCTGTTGTCTAAGAGCAAATACAACAAGACTCCACAAGAACCCAAACTAGTTTTAATAGTGAAGAAAAGTCCATGCTTTTGAGGGAGGGTCATTGTCCTGTCTATTGTACAGAAGAGGAGAAAAACGAGTCTAGTAAAATACTATGTATATCGAGTCACATACCTCCCAATATACCAGAGAATTCTTGTAACAAAAATCTTGAAAATTCTGTCTACCAAGAAAAATACAAAACATAAGGCCGTAAGTATCTATTTTTTAATCATTTTTTTTGTCGTTTTAATTTGAGAAGCCGTTACAGTGCAGTTGATCCTTGAGTCAGCTGGGCCAGGTTTCACTGCTGCTTGCACTCAGCTGGAGGGGCTGCGTCTTTCTGCAAGAAATCACAGCGGTGAGAGAATGTTATCACATACACAGCCTGCCCAACAAGACCCAATACTGGACTCAAATACAGGAGAACTATTTGTAGACTCTCACTCATCCAGGTCATAGTTATCCAAAATTAGATCTCTCTGTGTCAAGTGGACTGAAAGGTTTCCTTGAAAACGTTTCGCCCTCTCTCCAGAGTGCTTCTTCAGTTCTAAGCTTGCTGGGGGCAGAGCTTGAAAATATAGCCCTGTGGACCATCAGCATGTTAAGGTGTCAGTTGGGGTGCTTCCCCTTTGTCTGTTGGCTTCCTTGACACCCCTCAAACCAGCGATCTTCTCTGGCCAGCACACGTACTTGACTGTCCTCAAAGGAGTGTCCGCTTTCTTTTAGGTGTACTGCTGAGTCCTGTCCTGAAGTAGTGGCACATCTGTGTTGGGCCATTCGTTTATGGAGGGGCTGTTTGGTTTCCCCAATGAAGCCATTCATGTCAAGTTGGAAAAACCATCTTTAAACAGAGGTGGTGGACTAAGGCACTTTCTGTCACCCACGTACAATGCAGTCCTCCACTCTTTTCGTCAGCAATCCAAACGTTCACACCGTTTGACAAGACCTGGTGACTCATTAACATGTGACCCAACAGACAAAGGGGAAGCACCCCAACTGAAACTAGGTGAACGACCCTGCCAACCACTCTCAGGTGACCACCCGGGCCATTAACATGCCAATGGTCCACAGGGCTATATTTTCAAGCTCTGCCCCCAGCAAGCTTAGAACTGAAGAAGCTCTCTGGAGAGAGGGCGAAACATTTTCAAGGAAACCTTTCAGTCCACTTGACCTAGAGAGATCTAATTTTGGAGAACTATTTGATTTCTCCTGGCTGCAAATCTAAACTGCCTGATAATTACCCCTTTGAACTGTGATGTAATAAGCAAATTTAAATTGCTTAATCTGTACAAAATACTGGCAGCATATATTTAGCTATTTCAATAAAATTCCTACTGGCAAAGACAAAAATCTTAGACTTTGTATCAAGACAGAGCAATTATCATTTCCAATAAAAATGCAAAGTTGTCTCCAAGGTAACGTTTTAACTTCCCTGGATACATAGGATTTCAACATACTAAACCTGATCATTTATCAATATATTTAGAGGACTTAATGCTGGGATAAAAATGACTGATGCAGATTACAATGCTTTAAATCTGCCTTAACTATTGACAGCCTAACGACCAGTTTGGACTTTAATTTGGTCTAGTGCAATAATAGCCCAACAAAGCCCCTATCCCAGCAATAAATTCACCTGTATAGGGGAAAAAAAGCTAATGTAAACGCTAGAGGGAATTTAAATCTGGAGGATAAAAATGAAAAATGGACCAATGTGTAGATGGGTTTTTAAACAAAATCATCCATAAATACACAGAACTTATGGCCAAAAAAACATCAAAAAACAAACAAAAAAAAAAAACCATTAAAATCTGATATTTTGTAGAGGACATGTCTGACATGGGAAGAAAAACAGAAAAGCTGTTCTAGCTTCAGCATATAGGTGCAAATGCAGAACTCACTACAGGTTACAATTCAGTAAAAATAAACACACACACACACACACACACACAAACAAACCAATGGTTAGTAACTCGGGGCAGTGCGGCATGGCGATGGAGGAGGGTGTAAAGAGTGATGATGGAAAAGCAAGAAGAAAAAAAAGCAGGGAGGGGGGTGGTGGTGATTGGAGTAGGCTGACAATTCACAAGCTGTACCTACCAGGATAAGGTTATTTTTCTACTGTCACCACTTAAACCTAGTGAGGAAAAATTTAAAGAGTAGCTGACAAAAGATGCCAAAAGCGACTGGAGATGAACAATAATGACTAGGAAGGAAAAAAATTAAAAGTAGCTCAGTTTGTTTTAGAAAAGAAGCAAAGATCATGCTTGTTATCACAGTGTGATGTCAAATGTAAAATACATGAAAAACCAGCGACACAAAGCAAGTCGCTATTAAGTTTGGGAATCAGTCTGGGAAATGTGTTGTGAGTTAACTTATTTATATAAAGGCTTCGCACTAAAATACATAAAAAAAGTCAAATTCCCATTCTGAAAACATGTTGGTGCTTTTAAATAATACACTAGGGTTGGTATGGTTAGTAGTAGGGTGTGTGTGCATGTCTATGTGAGCATAAGGTGACTGAATGAGCAACAAAACAGCAGCGCTAGCGGTCGAGCAACCTTTACCTAAACGGCAATTTGTGCATCATTGTCCTCTGCCCAAAATAAATTGCAAAAAGGTGCAAAAAAAAGAAAAAAAACTACAAAACTAAAAAAGGCAAAGAAAACCAGATGTACAGTATATGAAATGCACCTGACAAGATGCATCCTGTTTGCTCAAACATTCTCTACATGTAGATCTCAAACTTCAAACACCTTGTAGAAACCATGACGCAACCGCGGCCAATCACATAACACCTGTCAATCACATAACACCTGCCAGTGGTGTCATCACTTGTAGCCAAAAACACAAGAACTTATTACACTGTTTATTACTTGATTCAATGATATTACATTGGCAAAATATGGAGCTATTAGCTTTTTTTACATCATCTTTTGAATGGATAAAATTCAAGTTTTTAGCCACGATGTCATTATTGGCTGCTGTACAGCTGAAGGTGCAGATCATCGGTAACAACATAGACTGAGGAAAAAAGTGCTTCTGAGCCAAAATAGACAATAACAAAGATTTATTTTTTCAGAACACCAGATATTTCAGAGAATGGGGTGAGCTCACCTTGGGATCATAGTCAGGGTCATTTTCCTCATCAGCCTCCTCCTCACCTTCCTGAGTAGACAGCACATGGTTTGTTACCTCAGGAGTCTCCTTGACAACTCTGAACTCCTTTGACTCGCACACAAGCTGTTGTGTGGCAGCCTCACCTCATCATCTGCCTCTTCTCCCTCCTCTTCATACTAGAAAATCATTCAATGATTAGTACAATATTTTTAAAAAGTGAATGAAATCTACACAATACACATTTGCCCAGTAACTAAAGTCCAAGTTGACTGACAGTCAAAAATAAACACTTTTTAATATCTGCTATGCCGATTTAAGAACAAGATTACTTTTAGACCAGAGTCTGGTGTCGGTATGGACGCATACCGACTGTACTCTTGTAATAAGGTAAACCGATATTACAGCCATAATTCAATTCAATTTAGTTTTATTTATATAGCACCTTTTGCAATAAAATTGTCTCTAGGTGCTTTATAGAGGAAGCCTGAATCCTCAGGTAAGGACAGTGGCAAGGAAAAACTCCCTTTTAACAGGAAGAAACCTTGAGCAGGACCCAGCTTACAAGGAGTAACCATCCTGCTGAAAGCCAGCTGGGTAAAGGAGGAGAAGAGGAAGACAGGACAGAGAATAAAAGATAGAGAGCCATAAACTGATAATGTCGACAGAACAGTACCTGAAACTTCTATAACAATGGGTCACTTTAATGCAGCCAAGTTTACAAAAAGTTCAGCCAAAGCAATATGCCAAATGCTGGTTTAACCGTCAACACGTACATCGTCGTCGTCATCCTCGATGGCCTCTCCTGTAAAGTAGAGTACAGCCCGAGGTACAATGCGCTCACGGATGAAGTGGCCGATTTCAAAATCTGCGGCGAGGACAGCCTCTGAGTCTTCATCCTGAATGACACACCAAACATTTTTTTCCCCGCATTACTAAAACTATATTTGAGTATTCACTTCTTTAAACCAGCATATAATGTAGTCAGTTTTAAACTACAGCACTCATCTTTGCAGTAACACACAGGGAAACAACCCTCTGATTCAGGCATAAATATGTAAAACCATATGTGAGACTTACCAACTCTCCATTTTCAGGAACTGCAAGGACAGAAGACAGAGTTAAAATGGATTAAAAACTAATTCATCAGACCGCTTTATGAGATGTCTAATATTTTACCCTCTGGCGGAGTGAAAAAGTTGAAGAAGGAGTCGTTGGGGACTGTCTTGGTGACAACCCTCACAGTGCCACGGCCCTTGTGCTTCTGTTTCTTCTTGATTGTTTTCAATGTGACGTTCTTGCCCTTTACCCAATCAATTGTGCAGCTGTGGCAAAAATGTAAGAATTTGGTTCGTGTGTGTAACTGGCAAAATAAATTAGAAAGTGTTACATTTGCATTTCCTCTTGTTCATAATGCTCATGTACAGATCAAGTTTGCGTTACTTAAACAGGCAACCCAGAAGTAACCTCTATTTCAAGCAAAAAAAAAAAAAAAAAAATGGCAGCATGTGTCAATGTCTTCTGCACTCACCCTGTACAGCTCATGATTTCTGGGCCATCAAAGGAGAATGGGTCACTCTCATCTGGTTCCGACCTCATCTTGTAGGTTTTTGTCAAAACTGCGTTTGTGAAAAATTCATTGGCCTCAAAGTGGAACTCTAATGTGAAGCTCTGATGGAGTCCAAACAAAGTGACAGAAATTAGTGGCACAGAGTTTAAAAAAAAAAGCACAAAAGAAAAAAAAAAACATTATGTGAACCATGATCACTCACCATTTGCTGTCCCGGATCGGAAAAGTATACTTTAATGTCTTGTAAATGTTTGAGAATAGGTTCATCGTGTTCCTGTGGAGAAAAAATTATTTAAGAAATGGAAGAAACATTCAGACTTTATATTCCAGTTTCCACCTCTTGCTAAATATACAGTTAAGCGATATACACAACTTGTCCAGCAGATGACAGC
Organism: Pao palembangensis; assembly: GCA_015343265.1. Taxonomy (NCBI): domain Eukaryota; kingdom Metazoa; phylum Chordata; class Actinopteri; order Tetraodontiformes; family Tetraodontidae; genus Pao; species Pao palembangensis. The sequence goes on along the minus strand of CM027098.1, from coordinate 2,252,773 downwards.
AGATATTTTTTTTTTTCCACTGCAGAAAGCTCTAGTCTGACCATATTTATGTTGTTAAATACCTGCAACATGTCACTGAGAAGGTCCACATTTTTGAAAACTGTTAACCAGAATTCAGGGATGCCTTTGGGGTCCTCTTTCTCCTCGTCCTTCTTCTCATCTTCCACTTTGGCCTTCTCTTTCATCTCTTCCTGGTTCAGTAAGGACATTTGCTCATCAAAATCATGCTTGATCAAAGTACATGAATAATTTTTCCCCACGTAGTCTCAAACAGCACTGTGCTTATGTCCTTCACATGGCAGTAATTTTTATCAGGGTATCAAATTGATAATTCGGGAAGTGGTCATTTAAGAAAGAAAATCTAATGCTCTGAATGACTCCTGTAAAAATGACAGTCCTTCGGGGTCTATAGGCTATGTTTACCTGCATACTTACTGTCAGCTCTTGCTCATCGTCTGCTTTCCATTCACATTCCTCATCCGTGGGCTCATATGTTGCTTTCACTATGTCACTTCTCTGGAGGAAAAAAGGTAGGAAAAGAAAAAAGTAATCAGACATCAGTCAAAGTGTGTCAATCAGGACACGCTGGAGAGACTCTATGTCTCAGCTGGCCTAGGAACGCCTTGGGATCCCCCTGGAGGAGCTGGACAAAGTAGCTGGGGAGGGGAGGTCAGGGCTTCCCTGCTTAGGCTGCTGCCCCTGTGACCCGACCCCGGATAAGCAGAAAAAGATAGATGGATGTATGGAGGGATGGGTGTGTCAATCATTTATACAAGACTGCAAACATGTAAATAAAATTTTAAACTGTGACATAAGAGAAATATCCTACATGATGACCCCCACCCGTCAGTAGCGTTTGGTCTTATCATTCAATCTGATGCGACATTTCAGTGATGCAGCCTCCCATGCTGAGCAACAGACAGGATTGCTGACTCATTCCCCCAAACTCACCATTACTGTGTAAAACTTACATTGGCTTGTGTTCGTCAAGAGGCTTTAAATGCGGTCCCGAAATAAAGCCACAACAGCCTCAGAGTTAAAATTATTAACGTTAAACCATTTTTAAATCCCATATTAATGACACATAATCTGCTGGGATCCTGCGCTGATCACTGGGACCAAAAAACATTCAGGGAAATGATCAGCGTAAGGGCTTAACTGAATGTTGCAGACACTCTCTTCCTCCCAAATTACAGTCGGTGAGGACTCCTCTTTCCACAAGAGTGCATGTGGAAGATTACAAATCAATATAAAAATGGCAGCCAATTTAACAGCTCCAAGGTGAGAAACAACTTTTTTTTGAGCCCAGAAACTAATCACCATAACGCTGAATATTCTTCCTTCATTCTTCATTCATATCCATTTAACTGTGTAAAAAAATGCTGCATTTAGCATCAGGAAATGCTACGGTGAAGATGCACGTAAATGACATACTTTGTCAAAAAGGGGCTGGTAGAGGGCTGCATACTTTCTCTCCAGTTCATGGACCTCTTCATAGAACTTTGCCTCAATGTGGGCGCATTTGACCTGCAGGTTCTTCAGAGCGTTCACACGTCTCTTTACAACCTTTGGTAAACTGTGAAAAACAAAATCACTTTTAGCAAAGACAATGTTTCACCGAGCATTAAAAAAAAAAAAAAAAAACTGTCTCTTTACGTCTTGGCATGCAAGTGATTTTGTAAATATTGTGAGAACAATTCCAATTCCATCCATGCCTTTGATACCTCCAGGCTAGAGTAGTCTTTTATCAGGATACCCTAAAAAGTAAAGTAAGGCCTCAGAACTCTGCAGCTCATTCAAAACTCCGCAGCTCATGTTCTGACTAAGCCTAAGAGATTCGACCACATTTCGCCTGTGTTGGCCTCCCTACGTTTTTCTTCCAATAAAAGTCAGTAGAATTTAAGATCCTCTTTCTAAGCTACAAACCTGTGCATGGTTTGGCACGATCATATATTGATGACCTAATTAAAACAGCCCTATCAGCCCTCTAGGACGCTATGTTCTTTAGATTCAGGTTTACTGGTAATACCACAAATCTCCAAATGTAGCTATAGAGCCAGGGCCTTCAGTTATCAAGCTCCTCTGCTGTGGAACCACTTACCAGCATCAGTCCGGGCGGCAGACACCCTCTATGTTTAAGAGTAGACTTAAAACCCCAAAGCCTATAGCTAAGGGGAGATCCTTAGACATCGAGCTTTCAGAGCAGGGAGGGACTCACTCATCATGCCCGATTCAGCATTAACCCACCCTCTCCCCCAGAGCGCTTGTCCTCCACCTTTTTTACGGCACTTCCGGAGCATGTCACTGGATCTCATACCCCCACCCTCCTGAGGCCTGGTACTGCTGCTGGATCCAGAACTCTCTCCATGGCCCTACCTGGATCCTGCTCAATGTTCTCTCTATTCTACCTGTCTCTCCTCTCCCCCTCTCCTTTGTCTCTCACCATCTCCCATCTCTCCTCTACCCCCTCTCTCTCCCAGGCGGTCGTAACAGATGGCCATCTACACTGAGTCTGGTTCTGCTTGAGGTTTCCACCTGTTAAAGGGATGTTTTTCCTCGCCACTGTTGCCAATGGCTGAAGTTTTGCCCTGGGTCCTGTTTCTTTTTTTTCAATATGTAAAGTGTCTTGAGATAAGATGTCTGTGTTCATCCATGTCAGTTATCCAAAGTTAGATCTCTGTGTGCAACTAGACTAAGATTTCCTTGAAGACGTTTCGCCCACTCTCCCCAGTAGACTTCTTCAGTTCTAAACTTGCAGGGGGCAGAGCTTGAAAATATAACCGTTGTGGACCATTGGCATGCTAATGATCTGGGTGGTCACCTGAGAGTGTTTGGCAGGGTCGTTCACCTAGTTTCAGTTTGGGTGCTTCCCCTTTGTCTGTTGGGTCACATGGTAACGAGTCACCAGGTCTCATCAAACAGTGTGAACGTTTGAATTGTTGATGTGAACGACCCTGCCAACCACTCTCAGGTGACCACCCGGATCATTAGCATGCCAATGGTCCACAAGGGCTATATTTTGAAGCTCTGCCCCAGCAAGTTTAGAACTGAAGAAGCCTTCTGGAGAGAAGGCGAAATGTCTTCAAGGAAACCTTACAGTCCAGTTGCACACAGATCTAACTTTGGATGTCTTGAGATAACACTGTTTTGAATTGGCACTTTAAATAAATCAAATTGAATCTAAGGACAGGTGTGACAATCCAAACAAAATGTGTTAGAACAAATTTGTCACGACCTGTACAATAGGCTTTTTAGAAAAAGTGCAGCTCTTTAGTATCATTTTATTTTTACAAAGACTGAACAAAGCAGGCTTAACCTTTTACAAGAATGCACGACCTTTCAAACGTTGAGCCGTTCCCTGAATCTCTCGGCAGTGTGGTAAATTAGAACACTGAGTACCCTGGCAATGGAATGCAAGTTTGGCTGCCACTGCTGGAATCCAAATAGTGAGTTTAGTGGCAGTCGTCAAATACTCGACAGCCTGATCAAAGAGCTGTTGAATGGTTGCTTCTGCTGAAAAGCGGGAAGCTCACTCGGCCTCGCAGCAAAGACGAGCTACTTTCATACGCAAAGTTCTTAGCGTCCTTAGCGTAGAGTTGGTGTTAAGAGGAAAAACTTATGATTCCTATAAAAAGAATTCGATCTGACTGCATTTGCAGCCTATTTTTTTCAAAAATCCCGTAAAATTATGTTTGGATTTTTTTTCTTGAAATAATCATGTTTCTGGAGTCACAGTCCGACAAATGTGGTAAGGGATTAATATTTTAACTAATTTGAAGAACCTAAATCATAAATGGATTACTCACCTCTCCATGTACCCTGATGGAGAGCCGTTCAGTCCATCCAGCCTCTCCTGCAGCGCAGCCAGGATCTGTGGGTTCTGCATCATCTGCGCAGTCAGCTGACGTGCTGAGGAGATATATTTTCACTAGGGTTAAGTGGGAAATAAAACTAATTTACCTGAAGACAAGACAGTCCTTTTAACTGAGAACAAATGCCGGCGCTGAGTATGCAGTATGATAATATTTCCCAGTTCATCTTTATATTGGCAGCCGAAACAACGGTATAGCAAAATTTGACCTCTGCAGTTCACTGCAGCTTGACACTGATACGTCAAGGTAGCAGATCCAGGGAGAAGAACCATATCTTGTTTGGGGGGAGGGGTGGGGCATCATCTGGACAACACCCCTAGGGTAGGATTTTATCCCATGATGTTCTCGCTGTGTCATCTGTGCCCACTGTTGAGCCAATATGCCTTGACCGTGATTCCAATTTAACCGCTGGCTGTTGCGGACATTGAAAAGGAGCCGTAGTCAGATGGTGCACGCTGCTGCCGATGATCAAAGCAGAGTCGAAAAAAACGCCGCGGGGCGGTAATGAGATTAAAAAGACTGGAAAGTTGCGTCTCTCGCTTGGCACATCTATGTGAGAGAACGGGGCGGCAATCAAATAAATAAAGATAATGTCTGCATGCTTGATAATAAATGTTTGTTTTCGGATGAATCGCTGCCACTAAGCCACCGCAGGGCACACTCATTTAAATACTCTACCTAAAGACTATGTAATTATGCAACTCAGTACTTCATGTTTTATGCATGGATTCATTGCGGACCATAAATTGATTTGGGGACGAAAATGAGCCGAATATTGCTATTTAATATCAATAATATTCTGGATATTGCAAAGCTACAAATGGATTAGAAAATGTCCCCCACCAATAACATTCGTTTTGCATGCGTAACGTTCTAGCATTTTTCCACAAGTTTTTATTTATCAGTCTAATCAAATTTGGTCACCTATGTCTCACGGGTCATCTAAAAGATGAAAAATGCCCTTCAATTGGTTTTGATGGTTCCTGCAATTTTTCATCCAAGGGTCAGAATCCTTTCAAGTTTATTACAAAACGATCCAGTTTTACTATAAATAAATAAAATGTAGCAGCCAGCTATTTTTGTCCGGTGAGTGAGAAGTACAGCAATATAATAAACGGAACCATTTCATCATCAAATGATCAAAAGTCCCCAAAATAAAATTATAGACATGTCATGCAAATATCTGCGTTCCAAACTATGTCGAGGGATAGAGAGCTCAGAAAGTTCTATATCAAGACTAACCTTTGCTGTTTACACCTTCTCCCGTCTCCTCTTCTTCCACCTCTTCCACGTCTTCCATGTCAGCCGGGTCCATCTCAGCCTGATCTTTGCTGCTCGATGAGACAAAAAAATTGATCAACAGTCTTACCAAGGAGACATCAAATTTAAAAAAGAAATAAAAAGATACCTCAAACAGTTATATTTCATACAACCTAGAAAAGCCCTCGGAGAGCACAGACCTCCACCAAACAGGTTCTTTGATTGTCTTCTTTTAATGGAGGTTGTTCAACTTAAAAATAACTACAGTAGTATAGTGTGTATACACACATATACACATATAGGGGATAGTTAAACAAGGTTACATGACATAGTAGGTTGCTTTATGATCAAAGCCTCTTGGTCTTACATCCAAGGATCAAAGACTTAAAGTGGAAGACGATGCAATGTCCTTTGCGTTTATTACCTCCGCTTACGTAATAGTTGGCTTTAATTGTTAGTAAAATATCTCAAAAAGTTAAACAGAATTTAATGACATTTTCAGAAAATGAAAAACATGATAAAATTTTGGTGATGTTTGGCATTCCTTAGGGACTTTGACCCTTAATCATACAAGGATCAAAGGCCAAGTTCAAAAAGTAGATCAGTCGATAACGGGTTGATCATAAAGCATCCTTCAATGTTATACAACGTATTACTACTGCCTATTTATAGTATACGTACTGGTTAACAAAGTGACATCGTGTACGCAAGTCAGTCAGTGTGAATTTGTGGTGCAGAGCAGTAAAATCATAAAGAAATGCAACAATAACGATTAAACAAACCTCAAACTGGTCATTAAGCACAGGCAGTCACATAATTGGTTCAGATTAAAACGTAAACAAATATTGAATAAATCTGTTTTTTACGGAAGCGTTTTGCTGATAATATAACCTTTTTCCTGAGAAATTCACGTTTGGTTTGTTTTCATGTTCGGTGTAATTATTTCTGTTTTTCTGACTTAATTTATTTGTTTTTTTTAAGCAATCTTGTCATTTTTGTCAGAGTAAATGTTTTCTGTTTGTCATGGTCATTGACAGAAGATCTAATAACTGGTGAACCTGCCATAAAGCAGCAGTGCAGCTTCAGTGAGCGCACACGCGTGACTGTCAGGGCAGCAATACGTCCACGGCGGCGCTGCTCCTGCTGTGGACGTTCTCCAGACAGCATTTTTCTGGCTCCTTTAACACCAGTTTTCATGCTCCCAAAAGCGCGTCCTTGTTTAACTTCCACCTGAGACTCGAGGGCAACAACTTCTAGCTCAAAAAAGTTTTGATTGTTTCTCAGTTTTCTCCTCTTAACGTTTGATTTCAATTAGCAATGCCGCTGAACCATGAATATTTAAGGCCATAGCATGCTAATGGACATCAGTTTTAGCCGCCGCATTTATCAAGACCCGCTGTGTCGATGGGATTGGGCATATACAAAATTTTCATAAATCACACGCGTGTCTTATCATACCATGATTGCTGCACACAGATCTGCACACGTTCCTAAGCAAGATTGATAAATGAGGGCCAATATGTGGGGAAATGAGTCTACACTGTCCGAGGGCTTTTCCAGTTACAATTTATATCCGACCAACAAAAACTTACTTGTCAATGTCTGCCATTTTCAGGTGATGCTGCAAAGACAAAAGACAGTCAAGTAAATACTGGCCCATGAAAGAGCGTAATGTCAAAAATATTTAACCGATGTTACTAAAACTAAAAAAAAAACCATAACTTACTCCTGGAATGATGTGCAGATGAACTGGGCTTTTGTGGTCGGTGGGTTTGTGTACTCTACACACCTGCAAGCAAGTGAAGCTTAAATCTGACAATGTACAAAGACCTAGCACCTAGTTCTGCTAACAAGACCCATATTGAATTGTTTAAAATAAAGATGAACTGCATGACATTAAAGTTTGTTTTTAATGTTATAAAAAAATCTGCATTTCATCACAAATACTAAAATCATCTGGCAATTTGACTAAATAGTGAGGGTGGAGAAAGTTGTGTAAGGTTTGAATTAAGATTTTTATTTTTTTTTTTTTTTAAGTCATCTTGGAAATCTCAAATTTCTTCCAATCAAATCATGTTATCTGGAATTCAAATCGAAAATGATGCAGGCCTAAAGACCTCTAAAAGCTGAGGGGATAACCCCACACATTCATGTAAAACATTTTTTTAAATGGTACAAAGGCCTCGAAATACTGCTCCGTCTTGGTTAAAATATACCTCAGCAGGACAGCATCTTTTCAGTAAAGCCATTATATCGCTGTCATCGGTATACGTTCTCGCCTTCATCCAGCTAATACAGCAAGATTAAGCAGTGCTGATGTGACAGCTCAGGGTTCAATGTCTGTGATGTCTAATTCTGTACCTTTAATCACAAATCTTTTCTTAAACTGGTTTCTTCCCATCATGGGATGGGATATTGTAGTTTTACAGTCAGGAACAGACTACTGCCAACAATTTATGCCCCTTTTGACACAGTTTTTTTTCTTTTTTTTCTAAGAAGAGGGCACTCAATTTACTTAACTTTGATGCCATCGTTTTTATTATGTTAAAACAGAAATACTTATAACTGTTACTGAGATTAATGACAATTATTTGCAGCACCCTGTAAACGAATGTATTTATCTCGAATCACAACAAGCCAACAACCAAGCTACAATCAGGTACATGCAGTACAGAAAAAGTATTGTTACAACAGTCTGGCAAAAAACGACCTTTTCCTTTCTGGGGTTGTAACTAATCCTCCCCTGTGAACCACGTGTTGCATGCTCAGGTTTGACACAAAAGCCCCCGTGTGGGTCAATGTCTGCTCACGCTGAAGCTATATTTTCAACTCCATCGTGCGAGCGAGTCAACCTGTTGAAAATACACGCCTGCCAGGCCAGAAAAAAAGATGTCCGATTGCTTTCGCCGCTCATGATGCCCCGCAGCTAGTGTCAAGAGGCTAACTTTAGCCGGCCTCCACTGGCTTGACAGCGTACTGCCTCGGTAATTTCCGGCTAGTCGTGCTAGCCCGTGTGATGCTAGCCCGATGCGCAGGGCTCTGGTTGAGACAGTGGGAGGAACAGCTCCGACAGCCTGACACGCTGCTGGGCGACTAAATGTGGGCCAGTTTAGAAAGTGGTGCCAACCTGCCGGTGCAGAGTTTAATCGTGTACATTATCGAGTCCATTAACTGTCTGGCTATCCCCATCCAAAGTAGCATTATCATAACAAAACCTGAAGTACTAAAAATACACGATAAACGTCTCAAGACACGTGTCAACAAACGTAGGTCAAAATGAGTATTATTCCATGACGTATTCTTTAAAACAGCCGTGGTTGTTTTTTCGAAAAATCCTGGCAGAAAGCAGCATTTAATGTCGTTGTCTCGTGTTTTAATCGCGTCTCATGATATCGCGCATCATGGTGGCGGCAGTCTCAATGGCTGCACCCGCTGTCTGGCTAGCGTTAGCAGAGACATATATTCTTCCTTTGACGCCCTTTTCGGTCAGCGGATATGTCATTTAACCTCCGGCAGCGATAAAACGACTTTAAAGCGTCGGTATAATGGTCTTTCTTATATAATCCCACCTTATCCTCGCTGTATGCGCTGCGGCTGGATCGACAACGCGGCTCTGCGCAGTGATTAGGTCCTGGGGAAAAACGACACTCCGCTCCGATGGCGGTAAAAGGAGAGACAGATCCCGCCGCCCGCGCTCATATAGATCCAACGTCATCACGTAAACCGGCAGTCGTCGAGGCTGGGAGGGGCTGCGAAGAGGATGCGCCTCATCATCTGCAGCAGCTGTTGACCAACATTCACGCTTGTGTCAAATGGGAAAGAAAACCCAAAACACATATCTTTAACGATCATTTTATATCAGCAATAATGTGGATTATACAGGGAAGTGCAATTTATCACACAAATTAAGTGGTAGCGGAAATACTCATCATTTTTTTAAATATGTTGAACCACGTAAGTTTTGTCTGTGTAGATTTTCACTCATCCAGGTCATGGTTATCCAAAGTAGATCTCTCTGTGTCAACTGGACTGAAAGGTTTCCTTGAAAACGTTTCGCCCTCTCAAACGTTTTCAAGGAAACCTTTCAGTCCAGTTGACACAGAGAGATCTACTTTGGACACGTAAGTTTTGTTCATGCAGTTCTTTCCCAGCATGAGCTTTATGCAATGTATGTAATGCATTGCAGCATTTGATGCTGGGAAATGCGTCAAATTTTAATAGTAATTGCAGGGAATCATACTTAGTGAAAATAAATGAATGAACCTGGCACTGTTCCATGAATTGGAAAATTGGAAAAAGAACCAGTTTGGCAGAACACATCCTGCAACGGTCTCTCCGAAAAACACAGATCCGTGTCTCCATGGAGAACCCATCTCTGCACTGGCCAGACTCATCAAGCATTCCCTCGTCCTTGATGCCAAAAAGCTGCCAGAGGCAAAGACTGTGACAGTTTCTGTGATTCATGCATCAGGGCAGTGGCAGTCGAAGTATTACTAACACTGGATGCCCCGTATCAACTCGCTCTGAGACACATCAGCATGAATCCAAAGGTCATCTGTCATCTAACACTTTCCCATAATAGAGATCCTTCCAAGGTAGGCCTTTCGCATCAGAAACTCAGAGCAATTGTCTTCCTGAGTCGTATCAGCCAGTAAAGCAGCAATTGATGGTGCAGAAGACAACTGGAGGTTTTTTCCACCATGATTTCATGTATTTTACAGGTTCAAACCATCTGACTGGAAATGTTATTTTATCAAACAACGTTGGCTAAATTGACATCCTCGATGTCTATAAATCTGCTGATGATCTAGAAGGCAGAGGTGAGGCTTTGTTTTCATCTCATTCAAAAGGAGACCTTCTCACAAAAGAGATGTTCTTTATATTTGGATCCATTTTCCTCGCCCTCCTCTCAAATCTTCCACTTTGCTTTCTGGGAACTAAATGAAGTCATTACATTTTAAGGTGGAAAGTACCTATCTACAACACTCTCTTTTCTCCGAATTTTCCTTAACTGTATTTTAAATGTAAATATATTACTTTTTCTATGTAGACCACACAGGTTTTTTATCCCCTGTACTTTGGCAAAAAAAAAAAAAATAGACAGACTGTATCCAAATTTTCTGATGATGTTCCCTCACCTTGTTCTGGTTCTGGCGGGGCGGACCACCAGGATGTGGGGGAAGAGTGGGACCTATGATTTTAGCAGCAGTCCGAACTTTCGCTCATTTGAATCTGTGTTCATATGACTATGAGCCATGGCTAAATCAAATCCTGGTTGGGACAAGATCCACTAGTTTCATACAAATCCACTGAGCAGACCAATGACCATTAAAATTGTTGCTCCTAATACAGAACTGGGAGAATATGTGTTGTGGGTGCCTCCCGTCTGCGAGGCCAGGATGCCTAAATGGTCTGATTAATGGCACCGTCAAATGCTAATGGGACCATAGTTGTGACACTTAAGGGCCCGGCCAGAGCATTCAAGTGCTGTGAGAGAGAATATTGCAGTTGCAACTTTCCAGTTAAGTGCAGACACAAAAACTGAGATATCAACGTGGGAGGCAAAAAAAGAAAAGAAATATCTGTTTACATGCAGAAGAGCACATTGCAAAACCGTCTCTGCAATAAATCCATAACTCAATGCTTTTTGATTAAAATCTAATTAACTTAGCAACAAATGAGCTAACCCAACAGCAGGCAGTCTGGATATCAAGACACTACCGCTACAGCCAATCAGAACGCAAAATACAAATTCCAATTTGAAAGATATTTTCTGCCCATGTGCAACGTTTCCACTAAATTCATCTAATGTTCATGTTTCCGTAGCCAAACAAAGACAGAAGACAACTAACACAAGTCTCCAAGTAAAAAGGGCTTTTCTATTAATCCTGAAACTACTCCATTGCTTCAGTTTTTTTTCTGTCTTTTGGTTCTGCAGGATAAAAACACTGACATCAGCTGCAAAGATGCACCATGGCATCAGCAGCTGTAAGGAGAGCCGGCCAACTGACGTGCCAAATTAACACTCTTTCCTGGATGATACAGTATGTGATGCCGTGTTGTGTTTCCCTGCTCTGAACTACCAATCCCAGATGCTAGCAGCACATTTTGAATTAGCAGGATATATCCTTAATAAATAGTGAAATGAGGGGGGGTTTGTCCTAAATTTCAGGGTGGTTTTGGATTGGAACCATCATAAAAAGGCCAGCATGTTCTACAAATAACAAAGCAAAAGTTGGAAACAATAGAGATGTGAAATGAAATGGAGAATTGCCATTTTTTTTAACATTATGAACACTCAAGCACTTTTTGAGTAAAAACAAAAAAAATCAGCTTTCAAAGCAAACTTTTACAGTTTTTTTTTTTTAATCTTATATGTGATGAGATGTCGAAGTAGCAAGATGGAGCTTAAACTCTGACTCCAATCATCTAAAACAACCTCTTCCATAATTAGACCCCAACTACAGTACTAATACAGTTTAGACCTTGTGCGCCTTCCAGTCATTTGTGCACAAGAGTGTCATTAATTGCTTTCCAGGTAACTTGAGAATATCTCCCAAAATCACCTTGGGTGCCTTCAGGAAATGTTGTTTATAGCAGTGTCAGCTAATACCAGCTAAATGTGATCATTTCCACTCAAAGACAACATCATGCCTCCAAGTCAAAGCTTTAAATTTATATAATATAGGAATTGGAATTAACGGTATTACGAATGATTGGGTCATGTATATTCTAGTAGGTGAATTTTGATAATTTTTAATGAACAGAAGCATCCTTCATTAGTCCCCAGAAAGGGAAAAATTACTATTTCATACACAGTAATTAAAGCTATGGATTTGGTGCCTTGCCCTGGCAATGTCAAGGCACTGCTTCTGCTGCCATTTCAGCAACCGGGACTTGAACCAGAAGCCCTGCGCCTCCCCCCAGGGTATTTAGAATTATTAATTGAAGAGTTTCTCCTCTCACCCTTACACATTCAGACAGCTTCCACTGCTGTCGGCGACTCTCTCCCTACATTCGAATGAAACAAAACTGTGGCGGGTGTGAGCCAAGTGGCTCACGTCTGCAACAAAACACACACTCACACACACACCTCCTGGGAGTTTCTCCGACGTGCCAGATGGGATCCCTGTCACTAGAGCACCACTGTGAGACATGGAAGGGCATCAGAGCGTCTCCGTCATGGCGCTGTGGTCGTGCAGCACACAGCTGTGCACATACTCCTACATGCACATCTGGGTGGACACACACACGGCGGTAAAGGAGGGTGAGTGGGCACATTGAGGAAGTGCAGGAGGAAACTGCTCGTCACCTTACATAAGAGATGTAACGAGCCTATCGCTGTAACAAGTTAATTTCCCATGTCTGTAAATAAAGTCTTATCTGATCTTATCTTATCTTATCTTATCTTATATTATCTCTTGTCTTATCTTATCTTATCTTATCTTATCTTATCTTATCTTATCTTATCTTGTCTTAAATGTTATGTAGGTTACGTGTCCGGTCGTCAAAAAGTGGGCATGCTGTAAAAAAAGAGGAATTGTTCAAGGGAGTAATATAACCCAGTAAATATACAGTGGGCCTGTAATAATTTACTATGCAAGCAGAATTTACAGGCCTAAACAGTAATAAATGATACGTTTTAGGTAACATTTTAGATTAGGGAACACACATTCACCAGTATTTACTTATGTATTGATGCTTTGTTATTCATTACAAATCAACTGTTAAAACCTTTTTCTGCAGGATAAATAATAGTGAATATGTGTTCCCTAATCCAAAGTGTTACCCCATCCACTTATCCATGCCAGGAGGCGAGCGGGGAAGGGATGGTCTATCCTCTCCAGAAAACTCCTGATCTGCAATCCGGTTCTCCCAACACTCCTCATAAGGGTTGGAATGGAAATTGATTGGTAAAGTGAGAGCATCGCCTTCTGACTCAGCGCCCCGACAGATCAGTGGACTTCCTGCATCACCTTCTAAAAAGGACCCATCCATCCATCCATCCATCTTTTTCCTCTTATCCGGTGTCGGGTCGCGGGGACAGCAGCCTAAGCAGGGAGACCCAGACTTCCTTCTCCCCAGCTACTAAGTCCAGCTCTTCCGGGGGGATCCCGAGGCGTTCTCAGGCCAGCCGAGAGACATAGTCATTCTAGCATGTCCTGGGTCTTCCCGGGGGCCTCCTACCGAAGGGACGTGCCCAGAACACCTCACAAGGGAGGCATCCGGGAGGCATCCTAACTAGGTGCCTGAGCCACCTCATCTGGCTCTTCTCAGTGCAGAGGAGCAGCGGATCTACTCTGAGCTCCTCCCGGATGACATAGCTCCTCACACTATCTCTAAGGGAGAGCCCAGCCACCCTATGGAAGAAGCAAAGTCGACAAGGTATATTATGTGTTTTATACCTCAGCCAAGTGCACACTTTGTGTTGTTGACGTGGTCCATTATGAAGATCACCATGACCAACACCAGATTTTTTTCCAGGCTTAAAAATGAATGTAGCTCACCCACAGAAACCTTGTTCCAGAGTGACAGTTCCAGTCTACATCAGTCTACTACCGTGCATGCGTGTGCCGGTACAAACAGGAAGTATTTGGCTTCGCCGTCTTGCAAGACAAGTATACACATTTCCCCAGCAAATCAATGAAGTCAGTCAGGGTTAAAGCACGAAAAAGGAAAAAACAGTATTAGGCATTGTTAGGCTTCCGTGTCCCATTCGGCATATTACGAACACAAGCGGACCTATTTTCGTACTGAGGTTTGCTGAAGGGTCCATTCTCGACATTGTATGTCGACTTTATTCTCGACACAGTATTTTGACTTTATTCTCGACATTGTATTTCAACCTTATCTTGACATTTTGACTTTATTCTCAACATTTTATGTCGACTTTATTCTTGACACTATGTCGACTTTCTTCTCGACACTGTATGTCGACTTTATTCTAGACATTTCACCTTTTTTCTCGAAGTGCATGAGGAAAATAATCAGTAACATAAAGGGAGCCCAGAAAAGAACACAGGGATTGCTACAAAACAAAAGAGCCTCTATTATCGTTTAAAATCTCTTTGCTCTCTCTGGAGGGGGTTTGACGGCATGCAAAAATAGCTCCACAGTCAAAACGTGTCTCGCAGAGCTTTTTTTTTTTTTTGAAATGTCAAGCCGCTCTTTAATCCTGTTCACCACTGCCAATGCTACAGGCAGCGTTAGCACACAGAGGAGCAGTTCTCCAGCATGGTTGCTGCAACCCCCACTCCACTGACACTAATATCCTAAAATATCAAGACGGATCTCATTTTTAATTTACCTCCGTGCATTATGTATGGCCTGATTGCTGTTGTTGTCCATGGTCTATTTTCAGAGCTGTTTACATCAAAAGTTAAATTCCATTAGCATGCTAAAACATGGCTTCAAATATAATTTTTTTTTTTTTAAACAGCAACCATTACACTTGTATAACCCTTTATCTCCTCTCAATGAGCCATTACAACTAATTCATTCACGTGACATAACCTCGTAATACAAAATCTAACTGTGAGAGCTGTTGTTAACATGGGAAACAGACCAGCCATGAGCAGACGATAATCCTCAGGTTCAATGAAATTGCCCCATCGGCTGGTTTGGTCACGCTGAGGTCATTGCTCATGCGCCCACCCACAACACTGCAAAAACCTGCAGGCTGCAGGGCAATTAGCAAGCAGGAGGCGAAAAACACAATAAAACACACCACTAACAATGATGTTATGTAACCCCGGCAGCGCCATGGACCTCAGGCTAGCCTTAACTTGAAAAAAAAAAAAAAAAAAAACATGAGTCATTGTCTTCACACCAATGTTACAGATGTCCAGTGAGGCCGTTCCCGTAACGTCAAATGTGCAACAGTCACAGCTGGTGCCCGGTTCGACCAGAGCAGCATGCGTGCGTGCATGTGTGTGTTGCAGAACGACACACTAGGATAGCCTCATTTCCGCAGCGACTGTCCAGTGTGATGGCAATGTACCGCTTTTGGAAAGAAAATACAACTGAGAGCTGTTGCAGAGGAATATTTTGTTAGAAAAGCATCACTTTTTGGCATTCAAAACAGCTCCTGTTATTGCCAAATGTGTTGTTTCTTTTTAATATGGTGAAATAAGTATTTTCTTGCTAAGTAGCAGTTGGTTGATAGTTGAGTCTGAAATGCAGAACTGGATGAGATCTTTACGTTTATTTGTACTGCAGTTGCATCTTACTATTTTTTTTGGATTTTATTTTTTTTTTCACAAATTTTGCTGGTGTTTTTATTTAGATCTGCATAACACACCATCATAGCAACGCAAGACATGCGTCGGACCACATTCTGACTCAAAAAGGAAAAATTCCATTCGAACATATTCTCACCTCTCCACTCACCATTCTGAACTTCCCAGTCAGGGAACCATCATTCCTATGATTTCTTTTGCCCAGGATCACATTTTATGCTTTTAAATTAAACAGTGAGGAGCCTTTTAAATGACAGATGAAGTGAGAAACAGTTCCTTTTTAAAAGAAAAATCAAAGAACTTTCACTTATTGGTCTTATTTTGGGTTCATTTGTTAAAGCTCTGAAGCATTTTCTTGCTGCTTCTTTGACTTTGTGAAAAAAGAAAATTGTTTAAAACCGGCGTATAAAGTTACAGAAAAACAAGTTCCCCGCTGGGAGTTAAAACTCTATTCTGAAATGCTCGAGGAGCCTTTTCGTCTTAACTAGACTGAGCCGAGAGCACCAGAAGCATCTGATAAGACGATGACAAGAGCAGATTGTCTGCGGCATCAACAGACGGGCGGGCTGGCAACCAGAAGCAGCAGAAACCTCTGAGTCATCGTCTGACTTCCTTCGATCGTCGCCCCCTCGTTCACCAAACATCACTTTTCCTCCTCTATTGTTTCAGCCGCCGGTCTCAGGGACAGCACGCATGCGAATAAGCCATAAGCAGTGGAACAAAGAGGATAAAAGGGGGAGAAACCTGTAGCAGGCATGAGCACGGGATGACAAGAGTGAAGACGATTCAGGGAGTTTGAGATCTGAGCTGGAACCGAGAGGAAGCTCCGGTTAACCTCTTATCCTGTGACAGAACAGTTGTTGGTGCGATACTCATGTCAGAAAAAAACTGAAATACAAAAAAAAAAAAAAAAAAAAATCTATTTTCCCTGAGCGGAATAAGAATGAGCCCATTGCTGAAAAGGTCACCAGTTCATACATATTCTGAAGTATCAAGCAGTAAAATCAAAAATTGATTCTTCTATTTAGAGCAGCTTTTGTTTTTAGTTATTTTTTGCAAAAGCAGTCCGGAATGATTTCTTTATTTTTTTGCTTAGTGGTTAATCACCTCGCGGCGATGGCCACATGGTCATGCTTACTATCTGGTGAAATCAGTGATAATCAAGGAATAGATTGGTCGACAACCAGGAATAAGCTGGTGACAACTGGAGAGACAGTTGGCAGCTTGGAAAGGGGGAGAGGATGAGCACCTCAATTGGACGGACCATAAGGTAACAACGAATGGCAACGGCATGACGACTACGACCGCAACATGCAGGTGCGGTAAAACCTGCAAAAATAGCCGCGGCCTCAAGATTCACCAGGTCAGGATGAAGATACCGCATCTGATGAAACGCAGGAGGAGCTGGGCCAGGAACACAGCACCCAGAACCTCCATGAGGAACAACAAGCCCTCCCAATTTTCTCCGTGGGAAAGGTCCGAATCAAGTGGCCACAAGCCTGCAGGAAGACAGTGTGGGAGCAGTTTGACAAGGACTTTGACAAGGTACTTGAAGCATCCATGAAAGGAGGTGTGGACAGAAAGCCGCAGGCAATGACCACCACAATCATTAGTTTTGCCCAGGAGAGGTTTGGTGCAGAGGAGAAGAGTGCAATGCAAACACCTTACATGAAGAACAATAGAGCAGTAAAGATTCACAATATCCGTCAGGAGCTGAAATCTCTCAATAAACGGCACAAAGAGGCCAGTGAAGAACAGCGTCCTCCTCTTTTAGTGTTGAGGGCCATCTTGAGGAAAAAACTGATAACTCTGCGCGGAAAGAAGCGAGATGGCAAGCTGGTCTGCTCAAAGGAGGAGTTAGATCTACACATGAAGAACACCTATAGCGACCCCAACAGACAAATGAAGTTGGGCCATTCTCGTAGAACCACCACTTCCCAACAAGAATTTTGACATCAGGGAACTTCCTGAAGGAAGTCCAGGAGATTCTGAGAAAAGCAAGATCTAGCTCAGCCCCTGGACCAAGCGGTGTCCAGGGTCTGAGCAAGGTCTATAAGCACTGCCAATGCTACTCAAGCAACTCTGGAAGGTCTAAGTCATCTGGAGAAGAGGGAAGGTGGCACAGCAGTGGAGATGTTCTGAAGGTGTCTGGATCCATAAAGAGGAGGATTCAAAGAAGATCGACAAGTTCAGAATGATTTCCTGCTTTACTGAGCATGGAAGGAAAGATCTTCTTCAGTGTGGTAGCAAGATGACTGTCTGACGTCCTTTCCAGGAACAACTATATAGACATGTCAGTGCAGCAGGGGGCGATAGCTGGAGTGCCTGGGTGCATAGAACATACTGGAGTGGTGATGCAGCTCATCCGGGAAGCTTGTGAGAACAAGGCAGACCTCACAGTCCTGTAGTTAGACCTATCCAATGTGTACTCCATCTCCCACAAGCTCGTCGAGACCACCATGACCAAGCACCTTGTATCACACCATGTTGCAGACGTGATCCTAGATTATTACGATCAGTTCAGGATAAGAGCCTCAGGAGGAGCAGTAACATCTAAATGGCACAAGCTGGAGGTAGGGATAATCACAGGCTGCACCATCTCAGCAACCTTGTTTTCCCTTGCAATGAACATGCTGGTAAAGTCGGCTGAGCCAGAGTGCCGAGGCCCCGGAACACAATCAGGAATCCACCAGCCACCAAACAGGGCATTCATGGATGACCTTACAGTAACCACAGAGTCTGTGCCAGGAAGCAGATGGATCCTGCAAGGGCTGAAAAAGTTGCAAGGGGGCAAGGATGAGCTTCAAGCCAGCCAAGTCCAGGTCACTCGTGGTAAAGAAGGGCAAGGTCAACGATAGGTTCATGTTCATCATTGAGGGAAAGCAAATACCAACAAATACTAAGAGCCTGATCAAGGTGTTCAACATCAGCCTTAAGGACTCATCATCTGTCAAGTTCAAAGCATGGATATACCAGCACGGTATTCTCCCGAGGATACTATGGCAGCTACTTGTGTACGAAGTTCCCATGTCCACTGTGGAGGCTTTGGAAAGGAAGATCAGCAGCTGCCTCAGGAGATGGCTGGGGTTGCCCCAAAGTCTCAGCAACATCACACTCTATGGGAACACAAAGCTTCAGCTACCCCTGAAATCTCTGAAGAAGAAGAATTCAAGGTAACATGGGCCCGAGAGGTATTGATGTACCGGGATTCAAGAGACCTAAAGGCCCAGGCTGGAGTGGCGGTGAAGACCGGGAAGAAGTGGAGTGCCCAAGCTGCTGTGCTGGACAGTGAGCCCCAATTGTGCCAGAAACCTGTCGGAGTGGTGGCCCAGGGTAGAGCAGGCCTGTGTCTGGTACAAACATCTCGTTACAAGGACGGCAAGGGGAAGGAGAGGGGGAGGCAGATTCAGGACGAAGTGAGGGCTGCAGTGGAAGAGGAAAGATCCACCAGAGCAGCGGGTCTGAGCCAGGAGGGTGCCTGAACAAGGTGGTAGAAGGCCATGGACTGGAAAGTTTCATGGACAGACCTCTGGCAAGCCGAGCCACACCGCATCAACTTCCTGATTCGGGCAGTTTACGACGTTCTGCCTAGCCCAGCGAACCTCTTCACCTGAGGTATAGTGGAGGCCCCAAACTGCCCCCTGTGCTTATCAAGAGGAACCTTGGAGCACATACTGAGCTCCTGCCCAAAAGCTCTTGGTGAGGGCCGGTATACCTGGTGCCACAACCAGGTACTGAAACCAATTGCCGAAGCCTACTGGGCATCACAGGAGGAAGTGAGGCAGAGCCATCAAGAACATCATCAACACTGTGGACAAGGCGTCGAGATGGCTCTGCATCCGGAGAGCAGGTCGATGGGGCCAAGCCACTGCCACCACACTGCGGTCTGATCAACCGTGGTGGGGTCGCCTGGGAGAGGGTGTATGATGTTGAAACACCCGAAATACCCGAGGACACCAGGTTACATCACTGATTATGTATTTAGGTGCATCACTAGATGTATGATAAAAATATCGTAGTCCGGTTGAGTAAGATGGGTCAGTTAGTGCCACCGCCCAGGCTTCCCAGAGCGATGTGATTTCAAACAGCAGTCCCCAGGTTGTTTCTGTGTTTTGGTGGGAGTTTTGCAGTCTGCTGAGACTACCGGACAGACTAAGCATATAAGCCAAGAACAGGAAGCAGCTTGGCGGGTCATGGCCTCTCAGGACCCTCTTCCTGATTTTCACAACTCCTGCGGGTCGGGTATGTTTACGCCTCCCCGGTCTGCTCCAACATCTGTCGCTCTCCCTTTTGATGTGCCTATGGCTATTAACCACCACCACCGCAGAGCTTGCCTTCGAGCTGACTCTGCCTCTCATTCACCAACACCACCAACCCCTGCTGCAATCCAGCAGCAGTCCAGTTGAAGCTCCGAGTTCACCCGACCTTTCATGTCTCCAAGGACGAACCAGTCCACAACGGTCCTTTGACCCCAGTGACTCCACCACCTCCCCCCTCCACGAATCATAGATGGTGATCCAGCGCGGAGTAGCGGTCGTCAGTCCCTCGTGATGGGAAGGTTGTGGTCCAGAAGAAAGGTCCTGTGTTCCTGCTCACCATGTATTGGAAGCTAACTTTGTGAACGTGTTCCATGGCCAACATTCTGACCAGCCTGCCAGTCAGTCAGTCTTAGGGAACCCGCATCCTGGATGTGGAGGAAAATGGACTGTACTGGCTCCGAAGCCCACGCCCCCCCCCCTCCCCCACCATCACCACCACGTGGTCCCCTTTTCTAAAAAAGACAACCTGGGCACTGAGCCAAATGCAGGAAATGACAAAAGGAATAGTCAGAAACTATATAACATCTCCGTGCGTGGTGCTTTTCCTTCTCTCTGGCCCAGGTAATAGCAAGCAGGTGGGGGGGGTGTTCATGTCAGTGCTGTTGAGGGTGTCTGAGAGCGAGGCAGAAATAAAAGCAAGCCATCATAAAAGCGCATACCGCTAAATACTGTGCTAATCCCGGCGTGAATGAGAGCGGCTCGCTGCAGCACTTCTTTTATGCTCTGCTGATTCCGGGAGGGGGGGCGATAAACCCAGTGCTGAGCCAGCAGCGCCCAGCGCAACCTCACCGACCATGCTACGCAGCAAGCATTACCTCGCTTTATGTTTGTTAACCTATTTAAGTCCACAGCTGCCAAAGTGGGCAGATACTTTTCGAGTGAGGCAACATGCAACAATTAGAGTCCAAATGCAACAAAAAAAAAAAAGCCTGTTACACATGCGCTGCAAATCTGAATGCATTAGAATTTCATTCGGGGGGTTTGAACACCTACTAAATGTCTGTATCATTGCTGTGATGTTTTTCTTTTTGTCCTGTGTGAATGGAGCAGAAGAGCCTCTGAAGCAAAAAAACGGGTACCTGTGTAAAAGTCTACTCGTCACGTTGACACCCGTGGAAGGGAGGGGAAAACCAGTTTGTCGGGTCGTTTATGTGTAGAAAACAAATCTTATCTCTGGAATTTGACACATACCATACACAAGTAGTGTCATAACAACTGTGAAAATCAATCTTTATATATTGGATGACAGGAAAAAACAAAAAAAAGTCCCGTGGAGGGGCATACAACACTGGTCATTTACTGGTGATACTGGTAACTTTGCTGGAATTTGATGCATTTTTCCTGACAGAAATGCTCTAGAGTCCGTTTTGGAGCCTTTTGCGCATATACTTCCTGTGAGTATCAGGTGATTTGGTCTTAAATCAGTACTTTTGGGCAGTCATTGAGTGAATAAAGCCTGCCTCCACCCTGCTTTCATTTGCACAGATTTTTCTTTTTCTCCAATCCTTCAACATCTCCTTTGTATTGTGGAAATAATGATGAATTAAAGCTGTAACTGAAAGGAATTGTGGGAATAATGAGATAAAGTTGTATCTGAAATGTCCTGAAGGAGTCAGATTGAGGCCCTGACAGGAAGTTGACCTTATGAGACTAGACAAGAACAGAATGTGCAGAAGGAGTTAGACATTGAAGCAGCAAAGATAGAGAAGACAGGAATCGAGACATGGGAATGTGGATAACGAACAGATGGTGATTCATAGGGGGCGGAGGGGGGGCCCCAGAGAAGGAAGCCTCTCTAGGATAAAAGGGTGAGGAGATTCTGCCTCAGCGGATCTCCTTGATGGGACAATTCTGTTACACAGCTATTTTGTCAACGAATCTCCAAGATCTTGTAAAACTTGTTTGTCATTAAAAGCTTTGCCTAGCAGCAACTACCTGTTCTGGTTTGATCTGTCCTGACCGATAAAAGAAGGCGCAAGGAGGGTGGGGGAGCCCGGCCGTGAGTCCCACAGAATTTGGTGACCCTGATGTGATCGGTCGAAAATGGGACGGAAGGATTGGCAGAGGAGCAACGACTGAAAGCCGAGCGACAACACAGTGCGCACGTCATCTAAAGGTAAGACACTGCCTGTTACATCGAAAAGTGTCAGTAGTTAGTTAAATAACGATTTTAGTCTAGAAATAGAGGTGCTGTCGCTTGGTGAGTAAGAAGCTGCTTTAAATTGACTGTTTAATTGGCTGAAGTGCTGTGTCCGTATTTGTGACAAACAGTAGAGTTACTGCGTGGCAAACCGTTGAAGCAAGATTGAAAGGGGATCGCTGCAACTCTTGTGCCTGTAAGATGGTGAGAAAAAATGGAAACTGGGACACAAGGTACTGCTCCGAAGGGAGAGCAGGGACCGTTGTGGGGCCCAATAATCTGTCGGGCGCAGGGTGCGGCTCTGTGAAGAAAACAGAGAACGCTGGCGTGCCAAAAACGGGCGCAGGATACTGCTCCGAAGGGAGAGCAGGGATCGCTGGTGCGCCGAGTGACTTTCAGGGAAAGCACAAAGATACTGGGGGGCCAGAAAGGGCCGCCGCCAGGACCACCATAGAAGGATGGTGGGGAAAAGTGATTTTACGGGCGACGGGTACTGTTCCAAGGAAGGAACAGGGACCGCTTATGCGCCGGATGGAAGCTTTCATGAAAGAACATTGGCCAAAATTGTGTGAGTGTGATGAGTATGATTCCATGGAATGTTTGCAGTCGATAGTAATTGACTTTATGAAAAAACGAGATACAGCTGTAAGAAGATTGGATGAAGCTAAATTTTGGGAGAAATTTAAGTGAAAAAAATTGAAAAAAACTGTGAGGAGTCAAGAGCAATTGCGGTGGCGTTAAAAACTGCAGTGGCATCTGAATTGGAAATGTGCAGCCGCCAAGGAGAAAGCACGCAGCAGGAGTGTGAGAAGTTGAAACCTGGAGCATGTGAGTGTGAGGGAGGCTTGTATCCCTCACTGCCATCTGCTCCTGTAAATCCTCCGCCTTACGCGGTACAAGCACCGATGTTAAGGATTGATGACGGAGTTTTAAATATAAAAAATGGCACTTTGCTTACTGGAGGTGGTGACATTGTAAAAGAGAATAGAAGGACAGAGGTCAAGTTGGAAACAGAGGACAGAGTGACAGGTTGGGAAAGGAGGAAACGGCAGTTGCAAGTGGAGAGAGAAAGAGATCGCGAGAGAGAGCAAGATGAGGATAGTATGCCTGAGCTAGAAGATGAGAGAAAGGGAAGAGAAACAGGAGGAGTCCAGGATGGTGCTGAGGTCTAAGAGCAGGAGGAGGAGGGGGAGGGGGCTGAGAGCAGAGAGCTCCAAGCACCCCTAGTAGAATTAGGAGGAGGAATGAAATGTTATAAACCATATAATTCGGGTGATGTGAAAACTTTAATGGCTTTGTTGCCTTCCATTCATACGGGTGGAGGACCGTTTATGACTAAGTTGCTGCAAGTCACGTATGGAACACGTCTTGCGTTAGGGGATGTCAGAGCCATTGTATCACGCGCGGCAGGGTTAGAATCCTTAGAGGAAGTGGAAAGACTGGCAAGAACAGAGAGAGAAGAAGATGCAGATGCATATGATGAACACATAACAGAGTTATGTGTTCATGTGTTCATCATACAACTCTCAAGAATGCGTTGAGAGTTGTATTTCCTGTAACACGTGGAGCGTTGCAAAAGTTTCAGCCTTGCTGGAAGGTGAAGCAGAATCCTGCCAAGTGGGTGGCAGAAACAATGGAGGAGTGGAATGTTTTGACAGGGGAAACTCCCGTTAAAGGGTCCCCCCAGGAAGAGATGCTGAGACAGAAGGTGTTGGATGGTGTACCTATGTCTGTGAAAACACAAATGCAAGAAAACCCTCTAGTGGTGATGGGAGATGATGCAACATGGAGGCAATGTTTGGTGCATTTTTTGTCTACTCATCAGAAAAAAGCTCTAGAGCAACAAAAGATGAAGGAGGAAGCGGCTACTCTCCTGACTAGACTGCAGCTGGAGGGGGAGCAGAAAAAATGCAGAGAGGAGAAAAAGACACTGTTTACACAAATGATAGCCACCACCTCCCCCCCTTCGGTCCAGGCCTTACCTCAGGCCCAGGCACCATATCTTTCTGATAACCCAGGTCCTCCACAACACTACATGCCTACACCTATCTCTCACCCTCCATATCACTACACACATGCACCTACCCCACAGGGGTGAGGGACAGGTCGGGGAAGAAATCAGATCAGAGGCAGAGGAGGTTTTGGAGGGGGAAGGCCCCACCGCAATGATGTCTGTCACAGGTGTGGAGGTCATGGGTCACTGGGCCACGGAATGTCCATCCCCATTACCCCAGCAGCCGCCCCAGCCACAACCACATCTCACATCAGGAAGCCAGCGAATGCCGCCCCCTGGAGGACACCAGTGGGAAGGACAGTTCCCCTAGAGGTGCCATGCTGTCACTGGAGTAGGGCCAGTGGGCGAGCCACTACTCAGTCTCCTAGTGGAAGATACACCTATGCGGTTCCTGGTAGACAATGGAGCCACCCATTCTTCCTTACGAACAGTGACACCCTCTTCTCTTAAAGGAGACACAGTGACTGTGCTGGGATTTGAAGGAAAGCCCATAAAAAACCAAAAGACTAAGCCATTGACAGTGACCCTGGGTTCGCAAACACTGACGCACTCATTTCTACACTCACCTACATGCCCTGTGAATCTGATGGGCAGGGATCTGCTACATCGGTTCCGAGCCATGATGCAATGTGATCCACAAGGAACTTTGGTCACCTTGCCAGGAAAACCGGCAATGTGCTGTTCCAACTGGAGGACTGGAAAGCAACATCAGATATGGCTGGGCACATCACAGACTATGGCGACACCCATCGCTGACATTTATTGGGCGGCACTCACAACTGACTCTTTGCATTCATGTTCAGTGCTCCACCTCTATCATCAGTGGCATTCCTTCATCGAAGGTCTAGGCATTTATTTTCCCTCACCAGATCCACCACACTGCACCCTAAATTATGACACTTCACAGGATCTGAAATATCAAGCAAGATTTTTCTCACAAATACAGGGACAGCATTGGAAAATTAATACAACAGGAATTGTGTGTGGTCCTCAGGGAGTTGCTGCAGCCGTTGTATTAACACCTGAACAGCGTGATTGGTATCAATTGGCTAACTCTGCAATTCCACATGTTTCACTTGCTCTCTCCCCTCATCACCAGGCCAAAGAACTTGGAGTCTCAACCAGTGTATATACCACAGTACAAACTTTCTCCAGAGGCCACAGAAAGATTAAGACACCATTAGAGGCCTCCTACAGGCAGATGTAATTAAACCAATATATTCCCTGTGGAACACACCCCTACTTCCGGTCTTAAAGGCAGACGGGAAGTCTTACAGAATGGCACATGATTTATAAGCTATTAATGCTCTGGTTTTGGAACACCCTAAACCGGTTCCTAATCCACTCACAGCCTTGTCAGCACTCAAACTGGAGCACCAATATTTTACAGTGGTTGATTTGGCAAATGCATTCTTTTGTTTACCATTAGCCATAGAACTGCAGCCTGTTTTTACATTTACCTATGCCGGCCAACAATACACCTACAATAGGATGCCCCAAGGATTCTCTTTGACACCTTGACTATTTAACACCATACTTCCTGAACTATTACAGCCCCTTGAGCTCCCTGATGGAGTTATATTGGTTCAGTATGTGGATGATTTGTTGTTGGCAGCACCTACACTTGACACTTGTTTGGAAGCATCCAGAAATCTGCTACATCGGTTGGCTGATGCAGGACTTAAAGTGAGTGAATCTAAATTGCAACTGGCATGAAAGCAGGTTGTCTTTCTTGCACAACACATTTCATCTGACGACTCTACACTTACTGCTGTGCAAAGAGAAGCCATTCTTAACCACCCAAAACCCACTAATGTGCGTGACATGCTAGCATTTATGGGTCTGACAAATTATTCTAGACATTTTGTACCTGAGTATGTTGAAAAAACAAGTCCCTTACGAGATTTAATTAAACAACAGGGACATTTGAATCTCACTGGAAAATTGGAATGGACACCAGCTGCTGAGGAAGCCTTTATAATACTCAAACAGACCCTTAGCAGGGCAGCAGCACTCTCAATCCATGATTACAATTTACCATTTCATTTGGGTGTTTCTGATAAGCCTAAGACTGCTGCCACAGTGCTATATCAGAAACAAAAGGGGGAAAGGAAAGTACTGTTATATGTAAGTGTACTATTTGATGGATTAGAACAAAAAGCACCCCTCATGTGCAAGATTTGCAGCAGCATTGGCAAAAGTAATACAAAAAACAGCTCTCTTGGTCATGCATCATCCCTTAATAGTCACAACATCACATAGTGTAGTTGCATTTGTGGCATCAGCAGCTTTGACCATGACATCAGGAAAGTAAAATAAAATTATGGAAGTTTTAACTCAGCCACACATCACATATACACATGAAGGGATAAACATGGCAGACCACATTCGTGAAGGTGTACCACATTGCTGTGAGGAAAGAACAGAAGAGGACAATAGGTTAAGAGCAGGATTAGAAAAAATAGAAATTAGGGATGCAGAGGATCTATTTGTGGATGGTTGCTGTTTTAGGGCAAGAGATGGAGGACTAAAAGCAGCTTACGCGGTGGTGAGACCAAATCCGAAAGGAATGGGTTGACAAACTGTGGAATCGGGGCCAGTGATGCCACCGTCAGCTCAAAGGGCGGAGCTGATGGCTTTGTTGTGTGCATTAAGGTACGGTGCAGGGAAAGATGTAAATATTTTCACAGACTCAGCATATGCTTATCTAGTTGTACATAGAGATTTGTGAGCCTGGCAGAGAACAGCCTTCCAAACTGCAGATGGCAAGCCTCTCAAACATGAAGACTTGGCAAAGGAATTGGTGGAAGCCATTAAGGGGCCGACACACGTAGCTGTAATTAAGGTGAGAGGTCATCAAAGAGGAGATAATTTTGAGGCAGTAGGAAATGCTGAGGCGGACGCCGCAGCAAAGAGTGCAGCAGGGTACCAGGTTGGGCTCAACATGGTAACCCAGGTAGAAGAGGAACTTCAGGAGCTAAGACCAAGGACAATCAAGGAATGGGTTGGAGCTCAATTAGGGGAGCGAAAAGAGGAACAAGATTGGTGGGTAAGAGAAGGAGCTACATATGTAGAAAAAGAAATAGAACCAGGAAAGATGATGGGCATGTGGATAGGACCACAAGGTGAAATGTTGGTAACAAAAGAAGTTATGCTCTGGTTGGTTCACGAGGCTCATGGTCCAGCACACAATGGCATAAATCAAATGAGAAACCTGTTGAAAAACTATTGGAACCCTGAATTTAAAAATACTATTGAGTATAAGGTTAAATCATGCCAAGTGTGTCAACAACACAATGTGCGACCAGTACAGAAACCAGAACTAGGAGAGTTTAGAGTCCCAGAAGGACCGGGACAAATTATTGTCATTGATTTTACTGGAAAAGGAAAAGAGGATGCAAAAACTGTGATAAAATGTCTAGTTGATCGCTACATCCCACAGCATGGTTTCCCTAAAACAATTTGGTCAGACAATGGCACTCATTTTAAAAATAAGGACCTGGAAAGGGTAGAAAAAATGATGGGTCTCAAACATCAGTTTGGAACTGTGTATCACCCTTAGTCACAGGGAAAGGTGAAAAGAGCAAATGGGGTGATAAAAAACAAATTGGCTAAAATCATGGCAGGAACTAAATTAAATTGGGTTGAAGCCCTGCCTATTTAATTAATGTCCATAAGGTCCACAGTGAACAGGAGCACCGGGTTCACTCCGTTTGAGTTGCACCACGGGCACATGTTTCCGGGACCGTGGGGCCCCATAGGGGAGGGTCCACAGAAAACTCCAAAAATGACATTTGCAACGCTTAACCATATGGTGTCAGTATTTGTTCCTCAGGTCACGCAGGAAGAAATGAGAGAACCAAAGGGGGACTCATCTCCAGGACCAGAGGACGAGTGGGTGCTCCTGAAAGTGTTAAAAAGGAAGTGGCAGGAACCAAGGTGGATGGGACCACACCGAGTGACCGCTAGAACATCAACAGCCGTCCAGCTTCAGGGCAAACGCAAAGTGTGGTACCACCTGACTCAGCGTGCCAAGGCTCCGGAAAACACCACACATCGGAAACTGCACCCCCGACTGACACATAGGCCACTTTAGAAACACAGTGGTGAGTGAAGTGCTAGTACCCTCTCTTCACAAGGGAACATAGATGAACGCTTCAATAGATGAACATATGTGCTACTGTTCTTGTTTACTTTGTAAGTATGATGGGAGTGTACACTTATCTGAAAATGCAATACGAAGTGATTATAATGTATTAGCAAAGTAGATTGTATTATTGATTGATGATGTTTGGTAAAAGATTCTAATCAATGATCACAGGATTTATACCACATGATGTAATCGATGGATGTTTGATTTTTGCAACATGTTACTGATATCTCACACTGTTTAATTGATATGTTACTAAGATGAGACATTAATCAAAAAAAAAAAAAAAAAGTTTGCTAACAGGTTTCCAGAATGTTGTGTGAACTCTAAAGAGATCAAAAGGGGGAATTGTAGATATAAAGATGAGTTAAAGCTGTAACTGAAAGAAATTGTGGGAATAATGAGATAAAGTGGTATCTGAAATGTGCTGAAGGAGTCAGATTGAGGCCCTGACAGGAAGTTGACCTTGTGAGATTAGACAAGAACGGAATGTGCGGAAGGAGTTAGACATTGAAGCAGCAAAGATAGAGAAGACAGGAATCGAGACGTGGGAATGTGGATAACGAACAGATAGTCATTCATAGGGGGCGGAGGGGAGCCCCAGAGAAGGAAGCTTCTCTAGGATATAAGGGTGAGGAGATTCTGCCTCAGTGGATCTCCTTGACGGGACAATTCTGTTACGCAGCCGTTTTGTCAACGAATCTCCAAGATCTTGTAAAACTTGTTTGTCATTAAAAGTTTTGCCTAGCAGCAACTACCTGTTCTGGTTTGATCTGTCCTGACCGATAAAAGAAGGCGCAAGGACCCGGAGGGCGGGGGAGCCCGGCCGCAAGTCCCTCAGTATCCAGACACTTTTATTGGCTTTGGTGAAGTAGCTTCTATAAATATTCATGAGCCTGATCCCATAAATAAATAAATATTGCAAGACCTCTTGACGCACAAGTTCTGTGTCTGAATACGCAGCATGTAGCAAATCAGTCATGATTATGCAAATCAGATTCCCCCACTCCCCCCTGTCCCCTCACGCCCCAACAGTGATCTAAATTGCCACTGTCCATGATGCAATGCGTTCCTCCAGGGTCACGTACGGCAACATCAGTCTGATGGAAAGATTCTGTAGAAAAGGAGGATGGCGCCAGCAGGGGAGAGCATATTACATAACAGTAAACAGTGCGAGAGGTGCTGCCCTCGTCATCGCTAATGCCAATTTCTCATTTACCTTTTCCTTCCATCTCATCCGCCTTCTGATTTTTGGTTCCTTCTAAGTTTCGCCTTTTAGTCACATCACAAATTTTTTTTGGTTTTTCCTCCTCAAAATAAGATGCATCTCCAAGTCTGCCCCTCCCTGTATGATGTATCCTAGCAACAGTGACATTCAGCCATTCAGCATCAGGACCAACCTAATCTTTTTTCTTCTTTCAAAGAGGAGCAGTGTGGATGGTGGTGAAGGAAGAGTAAAGAGGAGTAATGTTGATCGGCTGATAGCAAATCTGAAATTTGAACACACGTGACCAGATGTGTAAAATGACTAATTACGTGATTTGCCATAATACTAACATCTATGTCCAGTGTATTATACCTCTGTGAGTTGCTGTATAGGAATATTTCCAAACTTGTTTGAGCAACAATGAAGCTGTGCCTTAAAATAATTCCCTTGATTACGGAAATTAAAATCTTCACTTATATTGTCTTCTGCTAACATTATTATTTTTCGAGCATACATGGTATCAAGAAACTTCATTTGGAGACACCAATGTGATAAATGTGTGTACACATTTAAATACATTACTTTCTTAATTCTATACTATTAATGTTATAGTGGAATGAAATACTACAAGTTTATGTTCAACAGAGCTGCCATCTATAAACATTTGAGGAGCAATAATTAAGTCTATAAGGTGCAAAAGAAGTCCACAATCTGTTTTTAAGTGCATTACCGCCACCTACAGGAGTATAAAGGGGTTTCACGTTTAAGTTTGTCCCTGTTGGTATTTATGTTCTCGGCAAGGAAACCTTTATAAAGAGCAGAGGTGGGCAAAGTAAGGCCCGGGGGCCATATGTGGCCCGATGAACTATTTCATCCGGCCCACAGAGCCATCACAGTAATTTCAACAATAATTTAGAAAAAGGTGCAGACCCCCCCCTTCGCCTAGCATGCTAACATGTCCTCTCAAGAAGGTGGGGCCAAACATCATTTGGAGCTTCATCATCCATCTCTAGTTGGACCAATTTACAGGCTCTTTAAAATATCTTCTCTGTCAATAGTCCCATCAAGCACGGTTTTTAGATAATGTCATTTGGGGGGTTCGTTTTCCCGCACCACCGGCCCCTTCTTCAAGATCTGAAACCCAATGTGGCCCTTCAGGCAAAAGAATTGCCCACCCTTGATAAAGAGGAACCTGATTTCATGATGAAACTTTATGCTAACATTAGAGTTGACATTAGCAAGACCGTCATATCATTTAGTTAACTTTGCATAAGTTTACCCTGTTCTCTCCTAGTTCTGATCACTTTGAGATTTCTGTAATCTGGAATGTTTCATTGTGAAATTGATGATTGATGTGGTGCCAATGAGGCGACTGTGAGTAGAATAGTTGACAAGGTCTGTAGGGAACCATTTTGAGCGGCGGAAAATGGATGGATGGATGGAGTCTTTACATCAAGTTTCCTGATGGGCAAGGATGTCATTTTCCTTATCAAGTGTTCATCAACTCCCACCGCTGATGAGCACAGGAACCGCAAATACCATTGTATTGGTCTTTATGCTAATGCTAATTATTGTCAGTGTGGGTCCAAGTCATGGATCCTTCCCCTACCTGTTTCATTAACACATCATTTGCATTCACACAAAACTGATCAAGTGCCATAAGCAAAGATACTTTTATTCCTTGTCATAGGGACATTTTGTTTTATTATTATTATTATTATTATTATTATTATTATTATTATTATTATTATTATTATTATTATTATTATTATTATTATTATTATTTAGGTCTCCTAGTGTTATAGCTTACTCTAATGTGGTTCATTTGTTTAACAGAACATGGTTGGACGTGGTTACCGTAAAGCATATTCTGACGGGGTAATTTTAACTGTCAGAACGTTCTGCATAAATCTACGTTTTATTTCAGACGAGGTTACTCAGTGTTTGAGCGTCATACTTGCAGAAAAAAAGTCTATAAATATATTTATTTCTTTTTTTTTTAATCGATATAATCGAAATTCTTTTCCACTGTATTGCTGCCGCTCTTCTTCTTCTTCTTCTAAAAAAGCGATGACAAAAAAAAAAGAAACCAGAAGCGCACGGTAGGATTCTCTGATGAATCCAGTCAGAGGGTAGGACGTTTCGCGGAAGTAGGAAATCTCGACAGAACATCTGCCCTTTATTGTGTGTGCGGGTCGTCTTGTGTTTTCCCTGCAGAGGGCGCGGGTGACTGCACACCTGTCGCTCATCGGCTCATCAGCAGCTGATTTGGGGAGGCTGCCAGCTGGTCGCCGTTGCTGGATCATTGTCATTTGTTCTTCCTTCTCCTGCAGAGTGGTACTAAACTTTCTCAGACTGAAGCTTTTTCTGTGTTTTTTTTTTTTTTTGGATTGTGACTCGCCTGGCTCGTACCTGCTTTTGGGTCCTCAATACCAATGTAATACAATGGGTCCAATTCTTCAGAGTAATTCTTGATTTACGTTTGAATATGTGGCCCCCACTGAGGTCAGTAATCCATGGAACCCTTTTTTTTTGGTCTCCAGATCCATGCCATTAAAGGGAGTTTTCTGTTCCACTGAAGGTTTTTATGAGCACCATTAGACCAACAGCATGCGCTTATTCTTAACTTCATAGTGCATTCATTTAGGCTTGCTTCTCTGGATAATTCAGCTGAATTTAGGCCACGTGCATGGAAGCTACTTAAATATCCTACTTTAACTAGTATGGAGTAGGGATTGATGCCTTTATTCACATTAAAGACGTGCCTGTCATTAAAGGAGGGTTCTTGAGAGAAGAAGTTTTTATCTTGTGAAGAGTGTTATGTTATTTAGAAACTTCAAAACTGGTTATATACAGTATAGCCAAACCTAGACTAAAAAAATGGTTTTAGTATCTTCAGCTGATCTTGCCCTTGTCTACTGGTAAAATACAGCCCACATATAGATCAAACTGTGATGCTTGTATGAATGACTGAATTTATTTATTTATTATCCCACAATGGGGAAATTGCAGTGTTCTAGTAGCAGCATACTGAAGAAATAACATAAAAGACTTTTACAGTAAGAAAATAAAAATAAAATAATTGCTAACCCTATATATTTACAAGTACCGTGCTGTACATGAATTGCATGACCATATTGCACATAGGCAGATATTGCACGAGGTAGATTGTGTGATAGCTAGGATACTGCGTTAAACAGTCTAATGGCTGTGGGGAGGAATGACCTGTGGTAATGCGCCTTCCTGCACTGAGGATGCCTCAGTCTAGTACTGAAGGAACTGCCTAGGGCCTCCACAGTGTGGTGCAGAGGGTGAGCAGAGTTACTTCTGATAGATGTCAACCTGGCCAGCATCCTTCTGTCTGCCACCTCCTCATTGAAGTCCAGCCTGCAGCCCAGGACAGAGCCAGCTCTCTTAACCAACTTAAGTTTCTTCCTGTCCCTGTCTGTGCTGCTTACCCCCCAACACACGGTGGTATAAAACACTGCTGAGGCCACTACAGTGTCATAGAATGTCCTGAGAAGAGCCCTGCTCACACCGAAAGACCTCAGTCTCCTCAGCAGGTGCAGGCGACTCTGGCCCTTCTTGTACAGGGCGTCAGTTGTGAGACCAGTCCAGTTTCTTGTTGAGGTGAACACTCAGGTATTGAAATGAGTCCACTATCTCAATGTCTGCACCCTGGATGTTCACCGGTGTGTGGGGTGTGAGAAGATGGTTCTCCTCACACCATTCCACAAAGTCAGCAATGACTCCTCTGTATTCCTGTACGTTCCCCTCTGACACACAGGCAACAATGGTATCATCGTCATCGGAGAACTTCTGGAGACGACACTGTTCAGAGTTGTGTGTACAGTGAAAAGAGGAATGGTGAGAGTACGGTCCACTGTGGAGGTCCCATGCTGCAGACCACTACCTCCGATGTCACAGCTGCTGCTCTGCTCTGCTCCAGCTCTTACCCTCCCCTCTCTGTCACACTTGCCCTGCGCTCCTGTTCAGTCACACCTGAACCGTGTTGTGCAGCCAGTGCTGCTCGTCAGTAATCAGTGCAGTCTTAGAAACGGCTGACTCTGAGAGACCCATATGTCAGATTGTTCGATCATTTTCTTGTGTGTTCCTAGTACAGAGAGTTTCTGAGTTTCATTGTCTGATTACCTGTGTTTGTCTCTGCTGTACTGGAACTGATCCTGTGTTGTCTCCTGGTAGACTTGTCTGTGTTTTTGTTAGAGGTTGCCTGATCCTCGTTCTGCTCAGCTGGAATAAACCTCAGTTTTATTTAATGTTTGTGTCGCTCTTGGGTCCTACCCGTAAACCTTGACAGAACGATTTGACCCTGATGGACCCAGCGCACAAGTTTCCGCCCTCGGATTGGCTGGACGGGCTTGGGGCGAGGCTTCAACAGAAGGAAGCACAGATGGAAGCCGTGATCGGGCGGTTTGAGCAAGCCGTGCTGGCCTTCAAGAAGAAGCTGCAGGTGCATTCTCGCAGGTCTGGCGGGCAGTCGGCTCCGCCATCCTGGGCAGAGATCGGCTGGTGCCGTGTGCCGCCGCTATCACTGCTACCGCCACGGCTACCAACATTTAAGCTGGCACCTGCGTTTGTCGCTACACCAGCAGTGGCGGAATTCAGAGCTCAGCTTTCAAAAGAGGATGGAGTGTGGGACTGCATTGTCTGCTTAGTCAGGAATCAGCTTTTCACTGCATTGCCTGCCAGGCTCTGCCTCAGGCTTCCACTTTAGAGACCATGTTTACCATTAAGGATGGAGAATGGGATTGTGACATCTGTCTGGAGAGAAACAGTGCTTCTGCAGATAAATGTTTTGCCTGTCAGACACCAAGTGCTAAAGATAAGAGCATAGTTAGCAATGCTCCTTCGACTTCCCCTTTCGACTTTCCATTTGGCTCCAAGAATCTGTCCAGTCAGACAGCTGGAACTGGATTTTCATTACCTCTTGAAGCCAGTTCAGTACCTGCTCCCGTGATAGCACAGTTAGCCCCTGCTCCTGCGCTAACCAAGTTAGCTCCTGCGTTCGCCCGTTGGGTCAGTGCCTGCTCCTGCATTGGCCTAGCCCGCTACTGCAGTAACAGAGTTGGCCTCTGCTCCTGTGCTAGCTCAGTTAGCTTCTGCTTCCACACCAGCCAGTTCAGTACCAGCTCCCGCGTTTACCCAGCCTGCTTCTGCATTAGCTGAGCTAGTCTCTGCTCCTGTGCTAGTCAAGCTAGCACCTGGTTCTGGATTAGCCAAGTTAGGTCCTGTCCCTGCGCTAGCCCAGTTATCTCCTGCTTCCACACCAGTCAGGTCAGTACTTGCGCCTGCACTAGCCCAGTCCGCCCTTGCTCCTGTACTAGCCAAGTTAGCACCTGCTCTTGCCCTAGCCAAGCTAGCTCCCACCGGTGTCCACACCGGCCAAGTCAACCCCCGGTCCTGCGCCAGCCAAGTTCACCCCTGCTCCAGCTAAGAGTCCTCCTGCCGCAGCCAAACCCGCCGCTTCACCCGCGAGGACCGCATTAGCCCCGAGGCCCAGGGGGAGGGGTTTCCCTGTACCTCCAGAGAGGGAGGGTCCAGTGTCGGAGTGCCCGAGGAGCCAGAAAGTGGAGAGGCTCCTCCCCTTGGCGTCCTGCAGATTCTGGCGCAGAGAGGCCCTGCGTTGGCTGCAGTCGGGCATCAAGGCACAGCCGACCAACTGTTAGTGGCCTTAGGTCCGCAGTCTCCTGCTCCGCCACCTCCTGGTTTCACCTTCCACCCAAGTCGACTGAAAGGCCTGCCTCCTGGTAATTCATCACATACCTTATCTCTCCCAGTGGAGTTCCCCAGAGAGGGTGAGGTTCCTCCAGACCCGGAAACGCACACAGTTCCGACCCCTGCACCAGCGACCCCACCGGTTCCGACTCCAGTGCCGACGACTCCGCCGGCCAGGAACCCAGCGCCAACGACCAAGGTGGTTCCGAGGACAGCGCCCATGCTGGCTCCGAAAGCAGCGGCGCCGGTTCCGAGGGCAGCGCTGCTGCCGGTTCCGGGGGCAGTGCCGCTGCCGGTTCCGAGGCCCAGCCTCCGACGCCTGCAGCCCAGCCTCTGATCCCTGCAGCTAAGCCCCTGATCCCGACAGCAAGGCCTCTGACCACTGCAGCAAGGGCTGCTGTCTCTGTTGAAGCTAAAGCTGCTCCCGAACCCTTGGCCAAGCCTGCCATTGAAGCTAAAGCTGCGCCTGAACCCTTGGCCAAGCCTATCCCCGTTGAAGCTAAAGTGGCTCCCGAGACGGCAGAGGCTTCCCCCGAGGTCAGCGCCGAAGCGGCCCCAGACCCCCAGGGAGAGGCCGTTCCAGAAGAAGCGGAGGCTGCCTCCGAACCTGTGGCAGAGACCGCCCTGGTAGAGACTGAGGCCTGCTATGAGTTCCTGGCTGAAGATGTCCCAGAGGAGGTGGAGGTTGCCCCAGAGTCCCACGCTGAGGCTGATGCCGAGCCTGCGGCAGCAGCCACTCCCATAGAGGCAGAAGCTGCCTCTGAGACCATGGCTGAGAATGCCACCGTAGAAGCTACAGTTGCCCCTGTTGAAGCTGAAACTGCTCCTGAATCCTTGGCTAAGGCTGCCCAAGCTAAAGCTGCTTCCAAACCCTCGATGATGGCTGCCCCGGTAGAAGTGGAGGCTGACCCCAGAGAAGCTAAAGCCGCCTCTGTGGAAGCTAGGCCAAAGGTGGTCCTTCCGTCCGACACCCCTCCTCCCGCCCTGGAAGTTGTGTCCGCTTCGGGGAGACATGAGGGGCCCAGGCCGCCAGGAGAAGAGGAGGTCCCAGCTTCTGACAGCCCGGCAGATCCACCCTACTGTCTGGAGATCCAGGGTGGACCCGGTTTGGCGTCGGGGGCAGGGGGACTGCCCGGGAGACCAGAAAGAAGATGGAGATTGAGAAGGGGGTGGAGCCTGAGCCAGGAGGGATGGGGCCCTCCGGGCTCCAATTTTGGTTCTCTGCTCTGCCTGTTGGGATGTCAGGAGCTTTCCCTTGAGGGGGTGGTTCTGTCACAGCTGCTGCTCTGCTCTGCTCCAGCTCTCACCCTCCCCCCTCTGTCACACCTGAACCGTGTTTCTGAAGAGCAGCACCAGCTGCTCATCAGTAATCAGTGCAGTCTTATAAACAGCTGACTCTGAGAGACCCGTTTGTCAGATCATTCATTTTCTCGTGTGTTCCTAGTACAAAGAGTTTCTGAGTTTCGTTGTCCGATTACCTGTGTTTGACTTTGCTGTACTGGAACCGATCCTGTGTTGTCTCCTGGTAGACCTGTCTGTCTTTTTGTTAGAGGTTGCCTGATCCTCACCTGGAATAAACCTAAGTTCTATTTAACGTTTGTGTCACTCTTGGGTCCTACCCGTAAACCTTGACACTCCGATGCACAGTCTGCAGCCTCACATACTGTGGTCTATTGGTGAGGTAGTCGGTTGTCCACGCCACCAGCTGCTGGTGCTTGTGTTCTAGCATGTTTTTTTTTGGCCTGACCTGTTGACATTGAAGGTTTTGTGTGTGTGTGTGTCAGTGTGGCTTCAGCTTTATGAGTTATACAAATTGGTTTTTATTTCTGAGCTGCTCTTGTGATGAGTGTTGCACAGTACAAGAATGTTATGTATACATAAGTGCATTTAATATTTCAATAAAGATAACTATAGTTAACTATAGCCCCTCCTGGGCTGCCACCTTATCGTGGTGGAGGGGTTTGCGTGTCCCTATGATCCTCGGAGCTCAGTTGTCTGGGGCTTTATGCCCCTGGTAGGGCCTCCCATGGCAAACAGGTCCAAGGTGAGGGACCAGACAAAGTGCAGCCCACAAAACCC
The DNA here is from genome assembly GCA_015343265.1 of Pao palembangensis. Lineage (NCBI taxonomy): Eukaryota > Metazoa > Chordata > Actinopteri > Tetraodontiformes > Tetraodontidae > Pao > Pao palembangensis. The sequence continues at coordinate 2,215,758 of CM027098.1, read as the reverse complement.
CTTATGATGAGTGAGAAGTTTGGTCTTGAGTCTCCCTTGCCCGGACGCGGGTCACCGGGGCCCCCTCCTGGAGCCAGGCCTGGGGGTGGGGCACGCTGGCGAGCGCCTGGTGGCCGGGCCTTTGCCCATGGGGCCCGGCCGGGCATAGCCCGAAGGAATGACATGGGACCCTCTTCCAGTGGGCTCACCACCTGCAGGAGGGGCCAAAGGGGTCGGGTGCTGTATGAATTGGGTGGCGGCCGAAGGCGGGGACCTTGGCGGTCCGATCCCCGGCTGCAGAAGCTAGCTATAGGGACGTGGAATGTCACCTCTCTGATGGGGAAGGAGCCTGAGCTGGTGCGTGAGGACAAGAAGTTCCGACTAGATATAGTCGGCCTCACCTCAACGCATAGCAAGGGCTCTGGAACCAGCCTTCTCGAGAGGGGTTGGACTCTCTTCTACTCTGGAGTTGCCGACGGGGAGAGGCGGCGGGCAGGGGTGGCGATTCTTGTCGCCCCCCGGCTTAGTGCCTGTATATTGGAGTTTACCCCGGTGGGCGAGAGGGTAGCCTCCCTCCGCCTTCGGGTGGGGGGACGGATCCTGACTGTTGTTTGTGCCTATGGCCCCAACGACAGTTCAGCGTATCCACCCTTTTTGGACTGCCTAGAGGGAGTACTGGAGAGTGCTCCTTCTGGGGGCTCCCTTGTCCTCCTGGGTGACTTCAATGCTCACGTCGGCAGTGACAGTGAGACCTGGAGGGGTGTGATTGGGAGGAATGGCCCCCCTGATCTGAACCCGAGTGGTGTTTTGTTGTTGGACTTCTGTGCTCGGCACAGATTGTCCATAATGAACACCATGTTCAGACATAAGGGTGTCCATATGTGCACTTGGCACCAGGACACCCTGGGCCGCAGTTCGATGATCGACTTTGTAGTCGTGTCCTCGGACTTGCGGCCGTATGTTCTGGACACTCGGGTGAAGAGAGGGGCGGAGCTGTCAACTGATCACCACCTGGTGGTGAGTTGGCTTCGTTGGTGGGGGAGGATGCCGGACAGGACCGGCAGGCCCAAACGTATTGTGAGGGTCTGCTGGGAACGCCTGGCAGAATCTCCTGTCAGGCGGAGCTTCAACTCCCACCTCCGGGAGAGCTTCACCCATGTCCCGGAGGAGGTGGGGGACATTGAGTCCAAGTGGACCATGTTCCGTGCCTCCACTGTTGAGGCGGCTGTCCGGTGCTGTGGCCGCAAGGTGGTCGGTGCCTGTCGTGGCGGCAATACCCGAACCCGCTGGTGGACACCGGTGGTGAGGGATGCCGTCAAGCTGAAGAAGGAGTCGTACCGGGCCTTTTTGGCCTGTGGGACTCCCGAGGCAGCAGACGGGTACCGGCGAGCCAAGCGGGGTGCAGCTGCGGCGGTCGCGGAGGCAAAGATCCGGGCGTGGGAGGAGTTCGGGGAGGCCATGGAAAACGACTTCCGGACGGCTTCGAAAAGGTTCTGGACCACCATCCGGCGCCTGAGGAGGGGGAAGCAGTGCATTGTCAACACTGTATATGGTGGGGATGGTGTGCTGCTGACCTCAACTCGGGACGTTGTGGATCGGTGGAAGGAATACTTCGAAGACCTTCTCAATCCCACCAACACACCTTCCAGTGAGGAAGCAGGGCCTGGGGAATCGGAGGCGGGTTCTCTTATCTCCGGGGTCGAAGTAGCCGAGGTTGTTGAGAAACTCCTCGGTGGCAGGGCCCCGGGGGTGGATGAGATCCGTCCGGAGTTCCTTCGGGCTCTGGACGTTGTAGGGCTGTCATGGTTGACACGACTCTGCAACGTCGCGTGGGAGGGGGAGGTACCACTGGATTGGCAGACCGGGGTGGTGGTCCCTCTTTTTAAGAAGGGGGACCGGAGGGTGTGTTCCAACTATATGGGGATCACACTCCTCAGCCTCCCTGGGAAGGTCTATTCAGTGGTACTGGAGAGGAGGGTCCACCGGATAGTCGAACCTCGGATTCAGGAGGAGCAGTGTGGTTTTCGTCCTGGACGTGGAACTGTGGACCAGCTCTACACCCTCGGCAGGGTCCTAGAGGGTGCGTGGGAGTTTGCCCAACCAGTCTACATGTGTTTTGTGGATCTGGAGAAGGCATTCGACCGCGTGCCTCGGGGAATCCTGTGGGGGGTTCTCCGGGAGTATGGGGTGTCGGGCCCCCTGATACGGGCCGTCCGCTCCCTGTATGACCGGTGTCAGAGTTTGGTCCGCATCGCCGGTAGTAAGTCGAACTCGTTTCCGGTGAGGGTTGGACTCCGCCAGGGCTGCCCTTTGTCACCGATTCTGTTTATAACTTTTATGGACAGAATTTCTAGGCGCAGCCGTGGTGTTGAGGGGGTCCGGTTTGGTGGCCTCAGGATCGGGTCTCTGCTTTTTGCAGATGATGTGGTCCTGTTGGCTTCATCAGTCCGTGACCTCCAGCTCTCGCTGGATCAGTTCGCAACCGAGTGCGAAGCGTCCGGGATGAAGATCAGCTCCTCCAAGTCGGAGGCCATGGTTCTCAGCCGGAAAAAGGTGGAGTGCCTTCTCCGGGTCGGGGAGGAGATCCTCCCCCAAGTGGAGGAGTTCAAGTACCTTGGGGTCTTGTTCGCGAGTGGGGGAAGAATGGAGCGGGAGATCGACAGGCGGATCGGTGCGGCGTCTGCAGTAATGCGGACTCTGCACCGGTCCGTTGTGGTGAAGAGAGAGCTGAGCCAAAAGGCGAAGCTCTCGATTTACCAGTCGATCTTCGTTCCTACCCTCACCTATGGTCATGAGCTTTGGGTAGTGACCGAAAGAACGAGATCGCGGGTACAAGCGGCCGAAATGAGTTTCCTCCGCAGGGTGGCTGGGCTCTCCCTTAGAGATAGGGTGAGAAGCTCTGCCATCCGGGAGGAGCTCGGAGTAGAGCCGCTGCTCCTCCGCATTGAGAGGAGTCAGATGAGGTGGCTCGGGCACCTAGTGAGGATGCCTCCCGGACGCCTCCCTGGTGAGGTGTTCAGGGCACGTCCCTCCGGTAGGAGACCCCCGGGAAGACCCAGGACACGCTGGAGGGACCATGTCTCTCGGCTGGCCTGGGAGCGCCTCGGGATCCCCCCGGAAGAGCTGGACGAAGTAGCTGGGGAGAGGGAAGTCTGGGCTTCCCTGCTTAGGCTGCTGCCCCCGCGACCCGACCCCGGATAAGCGGAAGAAGATGGATGGATGGATGGATGGATGGATAACTATAGTTAAGCATGCATGAATGGATGGATGGATTGATAGAGGGACAGACATAATACATTAAGCATATGAGAACTTAAACAAAATGAAAATTTTAGGTGCCTTCAATTAAGTGGCTGAGGCATTTAATTCAAAGCACCTCACGCCATAAGAACAAATTCTTTCCATCTGCTGTTGGACTTTTGAACACTTGATCACCTCGTTACTGTCACTTTAACATTTGCACTGCAGTTGCACTGTTCTGATTTTGTGTATATATTTGAGAGACTACTGTGGGACTCACGGCCGGGCTCCCCCGCCCTCCGGGTCCTTGCGTCTTCTTTTATCGGTCGGGACAAATCAAACTGTAACAGATAGTTGCTGCTTGGAAAAGCTTTTAATAACAAACAAGTTTTACAAGATCTTGGAGATTTGTTGACAAAACAGCTGCTTAACAGAAATGTCCTGTCAAGGAGATCTGCTGAGACAGAATCTCCTCACCTTTTCATCCTAGTGAGGCCCCCATGTGAGTGACCATCTGTTCATTGTAAACATCACTTCCTCACTTCTTAGTTTATAGTTCCTGTCTTGTCTGACTTTACTGATTTAATGTCTAACTTCTACAAACAACATAAAGTTAAAGGAAGGTCAGGGCCCCAGTCTGGGTCCTTCAGCCCTGTCAAGTTGTGTGAGTTTTTTGCGACCACAGCCGTGCCCAAACTTGAAAAACTGCTTGATCAACGTTGAAGGATGCAAGGGACAACTCGTTTCCTCTCGTCCACCAATTTAATCGAGTAATAGATTAGGAATAGGAAGGAAAAGGTTGATAACCTTGGAGATAAACAGAACATACATTTTGCACATTCGTATCTGATTTGCATGATTGCTTAACCATTACATAATAGCCAATATTGAACAGTTAATGTGATCATCAGTTTATACAGCAAGTACGAAATGAACTACTCTACTACTACTGAACATTACTACCATTACAACATTTTACTATAACTTTAATTCAGTATGACTGTTTGACAATGAAGTACTGAAGTTTAGTCTTAATCTTTAGTTAGCTCAATTATACAAAGTTATTCCATACCAGTTGCATCTTATAGTTGATTAGGGGCTGTGATTGTGTTTGAAAGGCTGGTCCATTCTTATTACATTATTGCACCGCAGCGAGTAAAGTTGCTTTACATCAAACCTTTTTGTCCTTTGATTATGATACTTTAAAGGCTTCTTTGATCCCATACGATACTTGAAAGCTTCTTTGATCCCATTTTTGATCTGCCCGATTAATCTGGGTCTTTTGATCTTCAAATCCTGAATTCTGGGTTTTGACGCAACAAGCACATTCCATTCTTCATGATATCTTTCAGCTACAACTTTAACCCATTGTTTCCACACTATAGTAGAGATCTAAGGGGACACCTGTCAAAATATGATTGATGAGGTCAAGGGTTATGATTTATGACAGGGGCAATAAAAAAACAATGGAACAAAGGGGTTATAAAAGGAAATTGCGGCAATAAAATGTAAACAAGAAGCAATAATAAAACAATGGAACGGGGTTTTCCAAAATAGATCTCTCTGTGTCAACTGGACTGAAAGGTTTCTTTGAAAACGTTTTCGCCCTCTCTCCAGAGAGCTTCTTCAGTTCTGATGGAACGGGGTTGTAAAACGTAAACAAGAAGCAATAAAAAAACTATGAAACAGTGGGTTGTAAAAGAAAATTAGAGTCAATAATGTTATAAAGGAAGCAGGAGAACAGTGGTCTTATAAAAACTTGAGCCCCTCACCCCATGCATTTTGTAAGACACCGTGGGAATGACTCATCGGGGGGTTTACACTGGAGTATAACAAACTATTTTTTTAACAAGAAAAATAAACATTAACAAAGCTCTCTATTTTAACAAGAAAAATAAATGTTAACAAAGTTCTTTATTTTAACAAGAAAAAGGGTTAGATTTTAGCCAAAAGTCTGTATTTTAGAGGAAGAAAAATAAATGTTAACAAAGCTCTCTATTTTAACAAGAAAAATAAATGTTAGACTTTAACAAAGCTCTCTATTTTTAAGAGGAAAAAGGTTAGATTTTGGCGAAAAGTCTTCATTTTAGAGGAAGGAAAATAAATGTTAACAAAGTTCTCTATTTTAACAAGAAGAAAGGTTAGATTTTAGCGAAAAGTCTTCATTTTAGAGGAAGAAAAATAAATGTTAAGAAAGCTCTCTATTTTAACAGGGAAAAATAAATATTAGACTTTAAGAAAGTTCTCTATTTTAACAGCAAAAATAAAGCTTTAGAAAAAAGGTTAGATTTTAGTGAAGTCTATTTCTAGCAAACCATCCCTTCTGAAGGCGCCATCTCCGCCTATGGTACTCTACACCCCGCACCCGGTTGAGATTGATAGAATGGAAGGGACGAGACGGACGGCTGGATCACATCGTATTTTAAAAACACAGTGAAAACGGTTGTGCTTCATCTTTTTGGATCTACCCTCAAGAAACTTCACGTTTCAGAATGCTACGGATGTGAAGTCAACCACCCCAGTGAGACAACACGCCTGTTTGTTTCCCCCAGATTACAACTATCTTCATATTAACTTTTATAAAGTTATCAATCTCATGTGCACGCCTACCTTCATCCCTGCCATTCAGCGTTTGGTGCAGCTTCGTCAAATTCGTACTGATGATGCAAGAGTCGGAGGCATCGTCGAGACGCTGCTTTTTGAACTGAAATCCGAAAAAAGGATTTTGGAGGTGATTGATAATATGTATAAGGATCTGGTGACGGAAAATGGTGACAATCTGAAACACCCGCAGTTGGTGGATGAATGCTGGGCTAAAAATTAAACTGTATCATAATCATTCCTACCTACAACTTATTTGATTGTCTGCTCTACTCAAATCTGTGCCATCTACTGCTTATCAAGTCTTTTCCTGACACCTCACTCAAAGAGATCAACACATTCTGAAACGTGGGGGGGGAGTGTATTGATGGCCGGAAAGAGTGACTAAATGGGGGATTGACAAAGATAGAAACATAGAAATGACTTCAGTTATTGATGTACAACTCTGTCAGTCTTTCGGTGTCTTTCATTACCAGGAGCTACTGGAGTGACAATGTGACACATAAATGCATTTAAATGACTGAAGAACAGCAAGCCTGAGCCTGAAGGGAGAGTTATTGTAATAATATATAGAAAATATCAAATGTAATTTTTAGACTGCTACCAAACCTTTTTTGAAGAATGTCAAAGCCCAAAGACAAGCTTTTCTGTGTGTGTTGCAACGATCACATGACGAGATGCTGCTATTTCAAAGGCAGTTAGATTGCGAGAGTGGAGGTGATCAGTGAACATGTCATGCAGCACCTGTTCATCTGTACCTAGGGACAGGAGGTTATGTCAGTGATACTGTTGCTGACTGCATGTCAGGAACAGGTGCCCCACACAGGCTCCTGTAATAACATTTGGATCCACCAGGGAGCACTGTGGCCCGGATCTCCGCTCAGGAATGACGCACCTGAGGCGAATCAGCCATCTACGGACCTATTTAAGGACCAGCCACCGGTTCACCGGTGTCCGATTGTTTCGTCGGTAGGAACTGCTTCTCGATCCCTGTTTGCACTGGCAAAATTCTGTGATTTTTTTCCCTTTCAGGTGGTCCGTCCTCATCCCCTGAGAGGATAGCCTCGCCGCCCGCCTAAAGCCGGAGTAACAGAGAGGTGACAGGAGCCTGAGCTGGTGCGAGAGGTTGAGAAGTTCCGATTAGATATAGTCGGCCTCACCTCGACGCATAGCAAGGGCTCTGGAAACAGCCTTCTCGAGAGGGGTTGGACTCTCTTCCACTCTGGAGTTGCCGATGGGGAGAGGCGGAGGGCAGGGGTGGCGATTCTTGTCGCCCCCCGGCTTGATGCCTGTACGTTGGAGTTTACCCCGGTGAACGAGAGGGTAGCCTCCCTCCGCCTTCGGGTGGGGGGACGGATCCTGACTGTTGTTTGGCCTCAACAGCAGGCCCCAACAGCAGCTCAGCGTATCCAACGAGATTTGGAGTCCCTAGAGGGTGTACTAGAGAGTGCTCCTTCTGGGGGTTCCCTCGTCCTCCTGGGTAACTTTAATGCTCACGTTGGCAGTGATAGTGAGACCTGGAGTGGCGTGATCGGGAAGAATGGCCCCCCTGATCTGAACCCGAGTGGTGTTCTGTTGTTGGACTTCTGTGCTCATCATGGATTGTCCATAACGAACACCATGTTCAGGCATAAGGGTGTCCATATGTGCACTTGGCACCAGGACACCTTGGGCCGCAGTTCGATGATCGACTTTGTAGTCCTGTCCTCGGATTTGCGGCTGCATGTCCTGGACACTCGGGTGAAGAGAGGGGTGGAGCTGACAACTGATCACCACCTGGTGGTGAGTTGGCTCCAATGGTGGGGGAGGATGCCGGACAGACCCAGCAGGCCCAAACGTATTGTGAGGGTCTGCTGGGAATGCCTGGCGGAGTCTCCGGTTAGCAACTTTTCATTCTAATCCCCATTAAATTTATACATGTATAATCTTACCTAATCATATAATCATCTGTTGTTGCTAATGAATTAATATTTTCCGTCAATGGTTTCCCGTTTGTTAATTGGAATCAATTAACAAACTGTTAATTGGCGATCAATGTCTCAGAACTGGTGCCCTCAGTAAGAGAGTGATTAACTTTATTACAAAATTACAAATTTCTTTCACCAACTGTCAGTTTAAAGAGTGCTGCATTTGGGTCTAAAATACACCCTTCACAGAATGTTTATTTAAATACTTGGAGAATGAGAAAATGCCAGTTCAGGGAGAATTATCGAAAGGAATTATTAATCCCCAATATCACCTGATTTTACAGTAGTGTTAAAAGGAATATCTATGGGCTATCTATGTCCATGTCAAATTAATGGACAACAGTTCCTAGAATCACTGTGGCTGAGTAGTCCAGTTTTTGCAGCTGCTGGAGGCCCTAATTTTTTCATCATCCTTTTCTGCAGCATCATGGATACTGTTGAGAAGGGAGGGATTCTGGCAGTGTTTTCCAAGACAAAGATCAAAATAACTTTTGAATAGACTGTGCTTTTGGTAGTTATAGTTTCTCTTACTTTGTTTGATGATTACATGTGTTTACATGATGATCTCATCAATGAAAGCATCTGTTGGAACATGATGTCTCTTTGGCAGAATCCTTTCACCTCACTAAACCTCAAACACCATCTAAAGCTAAGGAGACTGAATTTTAGTGACCAGCAGGTAAATGAAAATGCCATCAGTCATGTGTATGTGTGTTCACCGAGATATATGTAACCCATGTGGGTACCAAGACCATTAAAGTCTTTTAAAAGGTTACGCACACTCCCACCACTTGGTGGCGCATCTGACAGGTGCCCATTGCTCTGTCAGCGGAAGTGCTGTGCCTTGAACGCATGGAACGAGTGAGCAGGCGAAGCATACTCAGTTTAACTGATGACGCAGCAGAACAGTTTGAGGGGCGATCGTAGTAATAAGTCTTGCTGGACTCCGGTAAGAAGTGTCTAAATACTGTATTAAACCAGTCGGAGTTGGAGAATGTTTTAATTGTCTTTCTAGTATGACCGTGGAGTGAGAAAACCTTAAAAAAAAAAAAGATCGTTAGCAACGCGCTAATGCTAACCGCGAGTAGCGCTGCTAAGCTAGTTCAAGGATTTAGCTGTACGAAAAAGATTGTTAGCTGCTAAACTAGCTTAGGAAGGTTATAGGTTACGTGTTGGCAAAGATGCAATATCGTTCTTATGATTATTAGTAATGTTTCCTTTAATTGTATGTAGATTTGGTTTATTTTATTGTCATTAGCCACGATGTTTGTGTTAACTGAAAAGTTGAACCTAAAGTTGATTTACAGTTAAAAACATAAATATTGATTTAAACCCTGTTAAAAGTGAATAAGTGATGTATGTCAAAAGAGTACTTCATGATGAATAATTGGGATTTTGACTATGTTCTGCATCTGAAATCATATGCAGAGAGCAAGATTTATGAGATATGGTAGTTGTTAAATCAGCGATTGATTAATTTTATTTCTGCACCATGTATGCAGGCAGGTTTTTCTTGACTGATCAGAAATTGATCTGCGTGATTCTGAACCTTAGCGGTTCAGTGGCGAGCCAGAGAACCTGAAACGACGGAGACAGATCCACTTCGATGCTGCTTGACCCTACCTGTTCACGACACAGATAAGACAATTTCCAGCACACCCTGCCGGCTGTAACTGGATGGATATACACATATACACTGCCACAGAACTGATCACATCTTTTCCTGCGGAACCAAGGATACGATTCTCATTCTTCCTCTCTTTGGATTCTTCTGCCTTACACATTTCATTTTATTTTCTATAACAGAAGAGCTATGTTAAGACAGAGTTATGTTGTGTTTTGATGGCTCCACATTATTTGTTCTTAATAAAAAATGTTCATTGCTCAACTTGAACTCTGAGTCCAACTTTGAACCTAGATAGATAAATGTGAGTCGTTTCTTTTCTTTAGGTAGAGGGGCGCTACATATAACTTTAAAAAGGTGAATTTGCAATTTCCCCATTGTGGGATAAATAAACCCCTCCTCGGGCCACCACCTTATCATGGTGGAAGGGTTTGCGTGTCCCAATGATCCTAGGAGCTCAGTTGTCTGGGGCTTTATGCCCCTGGTAGAGCCACCCATGGCAAACAGGTCCTAGGTGAGAGACCAGACAAAGTGTAGCCCATGACTTCTTATGACGATAAACACAAATGGTTCCGAGTTTCCCTTGCCCGGACGTGGATCACCGAGGCCCTCTCCTGGAGCCAGGCCTGAGGGCAGGGCACGATGGCGAGCGCCTGGTGGCTGGACCTTTGCCCATGGGGTCCGGCTCGGCACAGCCTGAAGACACAACATGGGACCCCCTTCCCGTGGGCTCACGACCTGCAGGAGGGGCCAAAGGGGTCAGGTCCATTGTGTGTTGGGTGGCAGCTGAAGGCAGGGACCTTGGCGGTCCGATTCCCAGCTGCAGAAGCTAGCTCTAGGGACGTGGAATGTCACCTCTCTGATGGGGAAGAAGCCTGAGCTGGTGCGCGAGGTTGAGAAGTTCTGACTAGATATAGTCGGCCTCACCTCGACGCATAGCAAGGGCTCCGGAACCAGCCTCCTCAAGATGGGTTGGACTCTCTTCCACTCTGGAGTTGCCGATGGTGAGAGACGATGGGCAGGGGTGGCAATTCTTGTTGCCCCCCGGCTCAGTGCCTGTACATTAGAGTTTGCCCCGGTGAACGAGAGGGTAGCTTCCCTCCGCTTTCGGGTGGGGGGACGGATCCTGACTGTTGTTTATGCCTATGGCCTGAACAGCAGATCGGCATATCCACACTTTTTGGAGTCCTTGGAGGGAGTACTAGAGAGTGCTCCTTCCGGGGGTTCCCTCATCCTCCTGGGTGACGTCATTGCTCACTTCATTGCTCAGTGAGACCTGGAGGGGCGTGACTGGGAAGAATGGCCCCCCGATCTAAACCCAAGTGGTGTTTTGTTGTTGGACTTCTGTGCTTGTTTGGACAGATTGTCGATAACAAACACCATGTTCGGGCGAAAAGGTGTCCATATGTGCACTTGGCACCAGGACACCTTAGGTCGCAGTTTGATGATTGACTTTGTGGTCATGTCATCGGATGCTGTCAAGCTGAAGAAGGAGTGGTATTGGGCCTTTTTGGCCTGTGGGACTCCTGAGGCAGCAGACAGGTACCAGCAGGCCAAGCGGAGTGCAGCTACGGTGGTCGCCGAAGCAAAAACCCGTGCACGGGAAGAGTTCGGTGAGGCCATGGAGAACGACTTCGTGGATTTGGAGAAGGCATTCGGCCGTGTCCCTCGGGGAGTCCTGTGGGGGGTTCTCCGGGAGTATGGGGTGTCGGGGCCTCTGATACGGGCCGTCAGCTCCCTGTATCAGAGCTTGGTAGTAAGTCTGTAGTAAGTCAAACTCGTTTCCAGTGAAGGTTGGACTCCGCCTTGGCTGCCCTTTGTCACCGGTTGTGTTCTTAACTTTTATAGACAGAATTTCTAGAGAGATCCTGCCCCAAGTGGAGGAGTTTAAGTACCTCGGGGTCTTGTTCACGAGTGGGGGAAAAATGGAGCAGGAGATCGGCAGGTGGATTGGTGCGGCATCTGCAGTAATGCAAACTCAGCACCAATCCGTTGTGGTGAAGAGAGAGCTGAGGCCGAAAGCCGAAGCTCTCGATTTACAGGGCCAGTCTTTGTTTCAACCATAATCTATGGTCCTGAGCTTTGGGTAGTGACCAAAAGAACAAGATCGCGGGTACAAGCGGCCCGAAATGAGTTTCTTCCTTTGGGTGGCTGGGTGCTCCCTTAGAGATAGGGTGAGCAGCTCTGCCATCCGGGAGGAGCTCGGAGTAGAGCCGCTGCTCCTCCGCGTAGAGAGGAGCCAGATGAGGCGGCTTGGGCATCTAGTCAGGATGCCTCCTGGACGCTTCCCTGCTGAGGCGCTCAGGGCACGTCCCTCTGGTAGGAGGCCCCCGGGAAGACCCAAGACACACTGGAGAGACTATGTCTCTCGGCTGGCCTGGGAACACCTCAGTATTATCCCGGAAGAGCTGGATGAAGTAGCTGGGGAGAGGGAAGTCTGTGCTTCCCTGCTTAGGCTGCTGCCCCTGGACGACCCCCAATAAGCGGAAGAAAATGGATGGATGGATGGATGGATGGATGGGATAAATAAACCTATTCTATTGTTTATTTTGTTTTCTTTTCAATAGGTCTTTGAGCTCCTGAGGGTAATTGAGGAGGCCACAGGCATAGGAGAAAAAAATAAAGAGAGGAGATATACAGTAAGACTTCTGGATTTTGTCTTTGATGTGATGCTCCCAGAGGTAAGAAGGTCAAATTAGCTTGCTGGGGAAATGGAAGGAAATTATTGGGTGGTCAATTTGATTCCTTTGGAAAGCACAAAAACAAAAGAGTGCAGCCTTTAAAGCATCACAAAGTCAGATTGAATCATGTAACTTTTTCAGATCTTTATCAAAATCCTTCAAGAAGAAGGTGTGATAATGCTGAGGGTAGAGGCAACAATGGCCAGTGGCAGCCTCTTTTAAGCCCCCTCACCACCACCCACAATCACCCACCCCTGAGATACCACGATGGCCAGTGGAAGCCTGGCGATGTTCATTCAGTTGTTTGTCTGTTCTCTGTTTTTGGTTTTTCATTGAGAGTTTTTGATTTTAGATTGAACTTAGTAAAGACATTTACAAAATGGAGAAGTCAAATTATTATTGCCAGTATGATAGTGTAATATTGTGTTTTATTGGATTCTAGAAATAGAATTTACAGAATACTGACAATAGGAAAATATAATTATTGCATGCATATAATGGCTAAATCGGATAATGAACACATCTCTAGATCCAGGAAATGTCTGTTCTGTTGCAGTAATGTCTGGGGCCATTATGTTGCCCATGAAGATCCCTGTTGGATGAAAATGCAACCAGCAGAATTGAAGTAATTTTGCTAAGCTGCTCTTCTGTGCATTTAAAAAAAAATAATAATGTGGTGGGAGCAGTGTCTGTGCAGTGTTTGATATTTGTTGCAGAGGCAGATTACTACACCAGGAATCTACAACAATTTTCCTTCCTCCCCAGTAATCAAAATCTTTTTATTTAAATCAAACAGTATATTAAAACTATTGAATCTAATAACCTAAAACTTATCAGGCTCTCAGGCTATGTGCTCTCTACAATGATTTTTTTTTTTTATAGTGCAAACTGTAAAAAAAATACCTTTATGTATGTAACCCCCTGGCGATAATTTTTTAAATTGTTTTTTCTTTGTTGGTTTTGTTGTATTGATTTGCACAATTCTTAATAAGGTTTTGTAAAAAATTAAAAATAACTCAATTCCGTTATAAACTTCCGGCATTGATTAGATGTATGGCGGCCCCATGGCGGCCATCTTGTCTGCATCAAGGCAGTGTTGTTGCGAAATGAATAACACTGATCGTTTCTTCATTTATTTTATCCTAGAATTATATTAAGAGCAGGAAAACTGGTAAACCTAACTGTAATTTTAAAATATAATAATTTTCAAATGTATTTTCGGAACCATAGCAAACAGCCACTGTTGAATCTCGTGACCTCATTACGTCATAGTGCGGTATTTCCGCTTTCTTGATCCATCAGAGATGTTCGAGTAGTACAGAGATCTCACTACGGAGTTTTTGGGCTTTAGTGAAGTGTACTTGTATATTTTATTTTATTTATTTTAAAATTTATTTCACAAGAATAAACATTCCAAAATCTTATAGATTACTGTACTTTTTGATTTGAGTGTATTCTCAAGTTTCTTTGCTACTATTTATTTTAGACTTCATATTGCAAAAATAAAATAAAAACCGTGAAACTGTCAATAAGACATGGTGTATTCATCTAATAGGCTTGACCGCATGGGTTTCATTTTATTTGTAATAAAGTATCGTTAAATTCGGAAATACATTTAAATAGTGGACATATGACGCAACACCGAGGAGAGCGCATGCTTCAGGATTACGTAGGAAGACAGTTTACTGGAGAATCCTGTCAGCATAGAAGATCTCTGCTCTGTCGTTTATGCTCGTTGCTATCTATCTATGCGCTGCTTTGGCGACATCGTCTCTGTTAAACTTTAACTCTCATTTTTGTAGTGTTAAGCCGGCATCATCTTAAAGAAGGAGCTGCAATAACCCGGAGGTGAGATCTACCTTTAAAGCATTACATTCATGTACTACATAAAAGCAATCTTTGCTGTTTCACTGTAGTTGTCGTGTTGAAACTCTTAGCCAATCTATACTGTCAATTTTTCTTTCTTTCGAAACGCTAAGAGTACATCAGCTTTGATACTGTTTAATCTCCTTAACACATGCCCATCTATGTGCAATTTAAATAATTTACATGTACAAAAACTGACGTGTCTGTTATACATACCTAAATTATTGATAATTCATGTCAATTACACACAATTAATGTGCACACTGAAAACAAAATTTAAAAAAAAAAGTTGTTTTTTTTCCTGTTTTTTTCTAATTCAGATGTTTGCATTTGAATGCGCCAGAGAAATGACAACAAACGGTAACACTTTAGATTAGGGAACACAAACTTCATTGCAAAGCATTTGTAAGATTCTTCATTAACAGTTTAGATTAGGGAACACAAATTTGCCATTGACTACCTGCTAACTAGCAGGAGTATTAGCAGCAAAGTGACGCGTTATTATTCATAGCAAAGGTTAATGGTTAATACGTGTTCCCTAAACTAAAGTGTTCCCCAAAAAACAAAGCAAAGAGCAGATAATTTCATTCCTCAAAAAGAACAACAGTTCCTGTAATGGAAGAAGAGCAGGATTCAGAGTCTCGGCTGATGTACAGGATCGAGCGCCCCGTTTATGATGAAGCTTTCCTCCGGTCGCAGCTCCTGCGTCGCAGAATCAGCTCCACCACGCTCCAAAAGAGGCTCCTTCGACATTTCCAGTAAGTTTGAACTGAATCGAATATACAAATTAAATTCTTTAGTCAAAGTCCTTCTCTTCCAGGCCCTGTCCTCGGTCACTCTGACACAGAGTAAATGAAATTACATGGCCAACAGTAGTAGGGTCGAAATTCAGTTGAAATCAGTCTAATTGTTCAATTACTTATACATTGTATTAATGTAAGTTGTGCCCTAATTCCAGTCAAACACATACAGTGTAGAAAAGTTTGTTGCCCTGGTTTTTCCATTTTAACTGGCACTCTACACCTAGACTCACAATGAGCAATAAAACACAGGTTTAATTTTTGTTGTAAAAAGAATATAAACCCGAATAATGTGTCATCAGTTCTGACACTGACGAACGTTATTATCATTCCTTCTGTCAAGCGGGGGTCTCTGAAGTGCAACTGTGCAGAAGTGCAACTGCTCCGTTCCCATGGGAACTGCAGAAAGAAGTGTGTTTTTCCCAATGTTTATCCATAAAGATGCCGGCGTTTTGGTGATGCAAGCGATTAGGAAGCACAAATAAGAAAATGTGTTTTTTACTTGTACTTAAGGCTTCGGGGTTTATTTTTGCCTTTATTACTGAAATGAATCGAATTCCTTTGTGTAGGTGCACTTCAGAGAAAGCTAAAGCAGCAGCTCTAAACTTCCTACCCATTTTGAAATGGCTACCATCTTACCCTGTCAAGCAGTACTTGTTTTCGGATGTGGTCTCTGGTCTCAGCACAGGAGTTGTGCAGCTCCCTCAAGGTCAGTGTCCTAAAAAACCTCCAAGTTCCTTTCAGAGCACTCGGGGAAACTTGTTTTTTAATCACTCTGATCCCAGCTGAGCCATCTGGACTTCATAAAACTGTGGCTCTACTTGTCCTACCTCACACTGTGTCTGTTTTGATACCTCGGCGGCTCTGGAGGTTGTGTCGCTGTACCCCTGGGGCAGTTTATGTACTTCTCCTTTTGCCTTTTTCGCTGCAGGTCTGGCCTACGCGATGCTGGCTGCTGTGCCTCCAGTTTATGGCCTATACTCCTCATTCTACCCAGTCATGCTCTATACCTTCTTTGGTACATCTAGACATATATCCATAGGTAAGAAATGGGGGTTTTAGACTTTTTCAACTTATTTTGCAAAACAAACAGTGCGCTGTGACTGTCTGGGCTAGGCTCATATGTTTGTGCCTGTGTGTGTGTGTTGAAATAGTATTTTGGATGCCACTCTTGTAAATTTCCATGAAGTTGAGGTTTACTGTAATTTTAAATGAAGGTGAAAAAAAATCAGGAAATTGCACAATTTTTAATTTGGCAGGTGTATTTAACAAGTGTCGGCTTTGTTGCTGACCAATACATTTGACTACTATCCTATTTGTTATGACATTATCGTATCTGACAGTTTGTGTGTTTGTCAAGTGTGTTATCAGATATTAATCAACCGACTTCCAATAGCATTTTCTGTTCTTTTGACGTGCGAACAATAGGATGATTTATGGTGACAGGTTAGCAAAGATGCTATCAGTGGTAAACAGTTGTAAAAGACAGTACCTGTTTACTCATTCTGCAGGGTAAATAAGTGGCTGAAAGACCTTTTTTTTTTTTTTTCCTGCAGCCAATTGGTTTCAGCCATAAAGAGGAGTGTTTGTTGACTAATGGAAACACAATCAGCATTTACCCCAAAACGAGACTTGACTTTGCTCTGAGAGACCCCAGCCCCAGATAGAATTCCTAGCCTTTTTTATTTATTTTTTTTTCCCAAAGAGTATGCTGCTTTCCAAAATCTGTACCAGGAATAGATCTCCTATCTATCTGCCTAACCCCCTTGCCCCCATGTGTTCAACTTTCCTTGGCCTCCAATTCAACATGTTGCAATTGTCGACTCTACATACCCAGCCATCAAAGTGTCTCAAGACATCTGAAGATTATCTTAAAACACATTTGTTCAGATGTCTTGAGATGTCTTGGCCAGTCAAGACATGTCTATAAGTTGCGTCTATTGACATGGCTCTTAAGATGTCTTCAGTTGTCTTGAGATAGCTTAAGATGTCTTGAAAATATGAAGATGTCACAAGGTGTCTCAAGATGTCATAGAAATATTTCCGTCTCGTGATGTCTTAAGGTATCACTATTTACTTTTCCTTTTGATACGTATAAATTAATATTTTATAATTTTTTTCAGTTAACCTTTCATTACTAATATCAAAAAAAGTGACAAACTATATGACATACTCAGCATTTAATAATAAAAGATAGTATGTGCAGAATGATTATGTTTACAAAATGACTACATTTATACAGGTACCTTCCACCATATTTCCATCCCCTACATCTCAAAACCACATTGTACACATCCATTTGTCCTTCTGTTTCATTCAGCCACAATAAAAACATCTGAATGTTGGACTGGTATCAGTCCCAGGCTATAACAGCACAAAGTAATTCACATAATTTCCACCACCTCCACAGAGAAGTAGCTTACATACTCATATTTAGCCAAGTAGGCTGTTGATGATGTGTCATCAATTCGCCTTAGGTCTGCCTTCAAAGCATTCTAGTCACATGACTGAAAAGAGAGGCTATAAATTTCTCGGTTCGTGTAAATGACTTGTTTTTATTTAAAGATTTTGCTTTGAGTAGTATTGAGGGAGTGTTTACTCTGTATGAGAGTGTAGGAATGTGTTCTTCAGGTACCGTTCTGTGGATTGTGGATGATTTTTTTGTCAACTATTTGACAGTTTTGTCCATTGGTGGCAGTGGACTTTGTCCCGATTCCTCAGTGTAAATTTGGTTCCAGGAAGCCTTTGTGGTGGAGGAACAGGAGGGTGATGGTGATGGTCGGAAAGAGTATTTTTCCTCCTTCTTGATAGTCATTGCAGCCAAATGGAATCAGAAGAATAAAAAGGCAAAGGCAAAAATATAGTGGTGAATCAAAACCCAAAAAGGTCAGTCGACTGGAGGTCAGTCCACTGCAGCAGAAGTTGTCATAGCCCACCTCCGGTCTCCTCTCCGGACTTGGTATGACACCTTCTGCTCAAGCTGGATGCTAGCAGTTTGCTTATGTGCTTTCTAAAAATACTCAGTCATACAAAATCTACAGCCAGGTTTGTCACATCTTTGCTTCAGACAAACAGTGCCTGTTCTCACATCCTTCAAGGACATGGAGCACAGAAGCCCCAGATAACATGAGGAGGTCCAGCTGACCTGCTAGGAAATCAAAGACAGAACAGAATGGACCAGACCCATTGCCTATCTGTACACAGGGCACTCAGTATGAGCTGTCGGCTGCATAACGGAAAACTTTATCGTTCACAACTTAGCAGGAGTTGTCACCTGTTTATAATGATCCAGCAAGCTGTCAGTTATTTTGACAATTACTTAATAAGAAGATTATGTTTACTAGCACTTACGCAGTTATGCTGAATATAGTTGATATAAGTGTATGGGGCGTCATAAGCTCATCATCTGATGAGTCATAGGAGTAAGCTAGAATTTATTACACACACACATGGTCTAAATTATTAGCTGATTAAGGCTGAAGCTTTGAAAACCCAGGGTTTTAACTATAACATTAAATTTGTCCTCTTCGATAGATAGATACTTTATTGATCTCCAAGTGAAATTCACATTTCCAGCAGCTCAGGGCATGCAAGGTTTTAGAAAATATAAATGTAAGAAAAAACTACAAATTGCCAAAAACTACAACGTGCAATGACTACAGTATGATGTGCAAAAACTCTGAGATAGGATTTTAAAATACAGTCTCATAGAGATAGAAATAGTCACAGCTTGTTACAATGTGCGATGAAAATACGATTAATAATCATAATATGATTTATAATGATTATAAATTATGCTATAGATTGCCTGTTTTTTTTGTAATCTTCTTTACATATTTTATTGAAGATCTTTTAACTACTTTACCTGAGATGGTTGCCCATATTGCGGTGATTTTCACTGGTTGCTTCATTCATATGGGTTGGTTTGTGGGGGGCGGGGTGTCTCCACAAATGATACATAATATAACAGAAACAGGTGACACGCAATGAAACTCTGATGCATGTCTGCTTTGACCATTCCTTCTAAAAATAGTCAAATGGCAGGCAAAAGGCTAGGTTCCAGCTCAAGGACACACAAAGTTTATGCCTGCCTTACACCTACTGAGTTTTCATGCGATTACAAATCACACACAAAATTCCATAGAATAAGATCCTTATCATCTCGCTGACGTTGATGCGCGCTATCGTGATCCCTGTCATTTGATGTAAGGTGGCCGTGCAGCCTGATTCAGGCACGCCTTTTCCGCGTCTTGGCGCTCCTCCTCCATCTTTCTCTGTTCAAAAGTGGCTGTTGGAAATTTCCAAGAGGTGCATGATAAGTGTGAGCACAGGTAAGCGTAACCTGCAGAAGACTGCTGCCCGATGCAACCTCTGACGGCACCAGAGGACCAGCTGCAGGGTCGTCAGCAGGAATCCACTCCTTACCGATGTTTCACCCCTTTACTCCCGGAACATCTCGGGGTGGTGGGGCAATGACAGGGATGTCTCGCTGCCACTCCCTGCAGCTGGATTGTGGGGCTTTGCCCACACTCTGCTCTTGTGTTATTGTAATTGTGGAAGTGGAATGAAACTTGGGGCACTATGAATGGCAGGGGCGTCCATGTCTCTGAGCCAAGCATAGACCTGGTCGCATACCGCACCATCTTGGTGGTCCTAGACTCCTTGTTTCCCCCATGCTTTGTCTTTCCTGTGGAGCCAGAGGCAAAAGCTGCCTTGCTCTGCCTCCTCTGCCAGGACTTTGGATGTGCTCCTCAGTTTTGATCTGAAGACTCCCAAGGGATGCCAAGAGCCACTGGGTGGAGACTTCCACAAAGCCTCGGCACCCAATCTCTACTGGGAAGATAGATGCCTTCCACCCTGCTTGGTGACATGAAGCTGCCAGTTCGGCATATTTCTCATTCTTTCTCTCAGCGGCTGTGTCCATGCCATCTTCCCAAGGGACTGTCAGCTCCACCATGACAACTGTCCTCTTAGGGCTCCAACCAGAGGACGATGTCTGGACTGAGGGTGGTAGATGATTAACTGGGGGAACTTTTAGCCTCCCATACACTAGCAGCTTTAGCTGCCGGTCAGGATCAGCTCTCGTGTTCCACTCACCTCCGAGGGAAAGAAGGGACCACTGCTTCTTCCTACTGATCTGACATTTGCCTCCTTGTTGGATAAACTGGATCTGTTGTTAAGAAGATAACAGGCTGAGAAATAATCTCGAGAATTTAGTTTTAGTCTTGTAATTAGTGACTCTGCAAGCTCCCCAGTCTTTGTAGTGTTTTGTCTGTGACTAAAGCCGGCCTTACACCTACCGACTTTTCATTTGATTTCAAAATCACAGACAAGTCTAAAGTCAAAATAAAATCTTAAGCGTTGTGCTGAAGTTGTTCAGAAAGATGTTGTTCAAAAAGATGAACAACTCGTCGAGCCCATTCTGTTAGGGCCTGGCTTGCCGGCCCTTTATGGTGTGTGGAAGTTGCTCCTTGTTTTCCCTGCAGAGGGCGCGGGTTCCCGAGATCCAGCACTGACTGCACACCTGTCGCTGATCACCTCATCAGCGACTGATATAAGGAGGCTGCCAGCTGGGCCCGGTTGCCGGATCATTGTGTCATTTGTGTGCCTGTGATTGTGTCTCGGTGTTGGTTGGAGAGTTTTATCGTGCTTCCTTCTCCCTCCACGTCCTTAAGAAAGGAGCATCTTCTGTTTCCCGTTTACACCCAATAAAGGTCGTTTTTCGTTTGTGAACCTGCCTCGTGTCTGCGTTTGGGTCCTCAACACACGTTTCCTAACACATTCTTTCAACCAGGGCCGTGACCAGGTCCACATTCCGACCGTTCATCTTTTTGAACGGTCCACATAAACCTCCGCGATTTCGGCATCTTCGCCACGTTTGCTGTTTGGTGCTGAGAGCACGCCCTTTGGTTGTCTGTAAAGGTGAAGTCATGTTTCCGACACAAGACTTAGGACTTACGTAAATATCAAACATGGTTAACATTGTCATAACGCCAAGACGCGGAAAAGACGAACTCAAATCAGGTTGTAGGCCCACCTTACACCAAATGATGGGGATCACGAGAGCGCGCATCAACTTCAGCACAATGCTAAAGATTTTATTCTGACTTTGGACTTATTTGTGATTTTGAAATTGCATGAAAAGTCGGTAGGCCATCTTAAAAAGTCTTCTTAAAGTCTTAAGATGAGAGAGCGTGTCAGATTAAAAGTTTTAGCAAAGTCTTCTAGTGTATGGGAGGCATTAGGTGCATGGTTTAGAATACAGTAATATAAAAGTTACAATACACTTCATAAAACCATCCATACATGCATGGTGAGATGAAAGAACTGTGTTTGTGCATCTGCAGGTACCTTTGCGGTGATAAGTCTGATGATTGGTGGGGTTGCAGTGAGGGAGGCCCCTGACTCGATGTTTTATGTCCCGTCTGCCAACGGATCCAACTCGTCTTTAATCCTGAACGAGACGGCGCGAGACGCCAGGCGGGTGCAGGTGGCCGTTGCGCTCACATCCTTGGTGGGCCTCATTCAGGTCAGCCTCAGAACATTCCACCCATCCATGTGCCCAGAACAGTTTCTGTAGGCACTCTCAAGCTGATGTTTTTTTGGCAACAAAACTGTATTTTCTCTGTTTTCCCCTGTTTGTGTCAGTTGGCCTTTGGCCTCCTTAGGTTTGGCTTTGTGGCAATCTATCTCACAGAGCCCCTGGTTCGAGGCTTCACCACCGCAGCCTCTGTCCACGTCTGTGTCTCCCAGTTGAAATACCTGCTGGGCGTGAGAACACGGCGCTTCAGTGGACCCTTGTCTGTCATTTATGTGAGTTCAAAGAAGAAAATGCCCCTGTAATTCTCATTTCTCATCCCTTTCGAAACATGAAAATAACCCCGCAACAAAATGCGTTGCTGTCTTGTTTGGTTTGTCTCAGAGCATAATGGCAGTTATCGGCGATATCGCCAGCACCAACGTCACCACACTCATCTTGGGCCTTGTGTGTCTCATCTTCCTGTATGCAATCAAAGACCTCAATGAGCGCTTTAAAAAGAAACTGCCCATTCCCATTCCGGGAGAAATCATCGTTGTCATCGTGTCAACTGGAGTCTCCTACGGCCTGTCTTTATCAAGCGACTACAACGTGGATGTGGTTGGGGAGATTCCAACTGGGTAGGCTGCTACAAAAGTTCCACCTTATTATTTTTTTTAATTATTATTATTTTACTTCATTATTTTCTCATGTGTCATTAGGCTTCTCCCCCCTACAATCCCAGAGTTTGTGCTGACGCCTAAGTTGGTCACAGACTCCTTTGCAATAGCAATTGTGGGCTTCTCCATGGGTGTCTCTCTTTCCAAGATCTTTGCCTTGAAGCACGGCTACAGTGTGGACGGCAACCAGGTCAGTGAGAACGCATGCTAAACTGCTGGTGACCTACAGGGGGCGGCAAGCCATAAGTGTGGCTTATGGCTTGGTAAGACGCCATAAGCCACACATACCTAGAATTGATGGTGTTCCCTAGTTCATCCCTGCAAATCCTCTCATACTCATGTCAGGTTGGATGAGGATCCGGCGGATGAAGTTTTGTACATTGACAGCAATATTATGTTTCTACAGAGTTTGATGATGGAAAATTCATTGCAGGAGGATTTTTTTTTTTTTTTGCTTTTTTTTTCCCCAAGATTTTGTTTTCACTTTCACAGTTTTTAGATATTTCAGGTTGGATGAGGATCCGGTGGATGAAGTTTTGTACATTGACAGCAATATTATGTTTCTAGAGAGTTTGATGATGGAAACTTCATTTCAGGAGGATTTTTATTTTTTTTTTGCTTTTTTTCCCCAAGACTTTGTTTTCACTTTCACAGTTTTTAGACACATAACTAAATGCGAAAAAAGTAAATACATCAGTGCACGACAGTATGTTGTAAAAAATAAACCCTTTTTAGCTTTTGTAGTCCCGGCTTTTTGCAGAATGACTTGTTCTGGGGACAACCCAGAATATGTGAATGCCGTCCCACTGAGTTGTTATTTGCACATTTGTATTTCAGGAACTCCTCGCCCTTGGTCTCTGCAACTTCATCAGTTCTTTCTTCCAAACCTTTGCCATCACTTGCTCAATGTCAAGGAGCCTGGTGCAGGAGAGCACTGGTGGAAAGACGCAGGTACCACATCTGCCAAAACTCTCCTTACGAGGGTCAATGAGATTTGACATTCCTTGTTTGCTGCACTCGCTTCTCAGATTGCCGGTCTGCTGTCATCTATCGTGGTACTTCTGGTGGTGGTGGCCATTGGTTTTGTCTTCCAGCCACTGCCTCAGGTCGGTAATGCCCATGATACCATTCAGAAGCTTGGTGTCCTGGAGTTGGGGGGAGTGGTAATTTCCCAACATGTTTTATATGTGTCATTTGTGTTTTTTCTTTTGGTCACAGACTGCACTGGCGGCCATCATCATAGTCAACCTGGTGGGAATGTTCAAACAGTTCAAAGACATCTGTGCTCTTTGGAGGACCAGCAAGATCGAGCTGGTTTGTCTGTCGGTCTGTCTACAAATAAATACATCTGTTGAAAAAATTTTTCTTTTAACAGTTATACTTCCACTGTTTTTCCCTTGCAGGCCATCTGGCTGGTAGCCTTTATAGCATCAGTGTTATTGGGGCTGGATTACGGCCTCCTGGTGGCCATCACATTTGCTTTAATGACAGTCATCTACAGAACGCAAAGGTTCCCGTTTTTTTTTCATGAAAGGAATTAAAATATATGCCTGGGTAGTGCTCATCCCAAACAAGAGTGCACAGTAAGAATTTCATTATTTCTGTCTTTCAGCCCTAAAACTGCCATCCTGGGACACATCACTGGCACTGGTTTGCACTTTGACATCAAGTACGAGGAGGTGAGCTCGTCTGAACACAACGAGCGAGAGTCACACCGAACCTGTCCAAAATTCTTCCTGGTGTTTTTTTTTTTTTGCCCTCAGGCTGTCGAGTATGAAGGGATCAAGATTTTCCACTTCAGCTCGCCAATCTACTTTGCTAACAGTGACCTTTATGTTAAAACCCTGAAGGAGAAGGTAATCCCAACCCCCATGTCAACCCCCATTTCACCTGACATTGCTGCTGCCACTGGTCATTTGTTTCAGACGGGTGTAAACCCTGAACAGGCACAGGCCATCAGAAAAACCTTGCAAAAACAGAAGGCGAGTGGGAATCACAGCATCCCATCACTGCAAGTGGGTTCCCAGGTAAGGTTCTCTGTCCAGTTGCATACCTACTGTATGCACAGCCTTTGTTGACACTGCAAACATGTGGCAGATTAAATTGTTGAATTGTGTCTCAGTTGGATTCATTTGACCTATTTCCTATACCTTTTGGCCAGTTAACAGAGCAAAGCGAGACATGCAATACTCTGTCACTGAACCACATGGCAGAGGAGAACGGGAACAGCCAGGTCGAGGGCGCGCTCAAGTCGGACTCAGAGGACGGCCTGGTGTCTGTCCACTCCATCATCCTGGACTGGACGCTGGTCTGCTTCATTGACTCTGTGGGAGCTAAAGCCATCAAACAGGTTCAGCAAGACACTCAAAAATGCTTTTGCGATGGTCGGTGTTCGGCAATTCAGTGATTAACTTGCCATCTTTGTCCGCAGATCATTAAGGAATATGCAGCCATTGATGTAAATGTGGTCATAGCTGGCTGCAGCAGTAAGTAAGCTTTGTCTTTAACTAAAATTTGTTCTCTAACTTGTTGAAAATGTAAGCAACTGCTGTGAAAAACTACTTAGCTTAGCCTAGGTTGACTGGCCTGCACTTAGTTTCTCCCTTTATAAAAGTACCTCTTCAACTGAGTTTGTTATTGTAGCAATAAAATAAAGTGTTATTTAGAGTTGTTTTTATTTAGGGTTTTTGTGATTATTAATTTTTTTTTTTAATTGGAAGGCCAGTAACTTGTAAGGTTAAAACTCCATTTGTAATTAGCGTTCCTATCAAATTTATTTTTCTTTTTGTTTGCAGATCAAACTAGTTAAAAAAGAAATGATACATTCTTATTTTGTATACTGTAAAATATATAATATAGCACGAGCAACAAATGAATCAATAAAGGGGTTTGTTTCGATTTGATTTGCTAAATATTCAAATGTACAAATCAACAATGGACCAAAATGATTTCACAGTAGTGAACTACGAGGACACAGTAATGTAACGTCTTTCATTTATGGTGCGTTGGATGCTTTCTTTTGTCTTTTAGGAATCCTGCTGTCTCAACTCGATGCCTTACAGTTCTTCAACGGGGTGGAGACAGAGCGGATGATGTTCCCTACCATCAGCGATGCAGTGCTGAGGTGTCAGAGCTTTCAGTGGTTGGCAACTCAAACTGTTGAATCCAGCATCTGACCTTAGCTTCACTGCACAGCAAGATGCAAGCCAGTTTGAAAGCTTTCATCCAATCAGATTCTCAGGATTTTTCAGCAGCCTCACCACTGTGAAGTCTCTGCAGAGCTGATTGTAAGCCGTTGTATAAATTCTCTCTGCTATACTTCTGTCAGGCAGCCGGTCCAAGATGATCCTGAAACACGTGTTTATTGTTTGTTATGGATTAGCTGTAAACAAGCTGTGACCTATACTGAGTTCATGCTGCTGTGTGAATGTAGTATATACTGTAGTACTGTACAGTGTGTCAGTGAGAATTACCCCTATAATACCAGTGATGTGCCGTCAGAGGAGGCAGGGAAGACAAATAAAAAAATGGTTGTATTTATATAGTGTTTTGTACCTATTTACCACTTATCTTCAACAGTTTTAGGTAATTTGTTATTAAAATCGCAGAATTTTCACATTTACCGTTGAATTACTCTGGTGAGACCTGAAGTGCGGCACCAGCCTATGGAGGACTAAAAGTGCCAAAATTAAATAAATAATTAAAAGTGTTGTTAATTCATTAAAAGTGGAATCAAACACATAAATGTATTATTAAATGTGTCATTAATTAAAATACCAGTTAATTTTAGGTAAAAACATTTATTTAATGATTGATTTATTTATTTAATTTTGCCACTTTTAGTCCTAAAAGTGGCAAAAATCATGAATATATTTTATCTAAGTAGCCCATCGACTTTGACTTAAATGTGTTATTAAATGTGTCATTCATTAATTAAAATACCAATTAATTTTAGGTAAAAACATATTTAATTATTTATTTATTTAATTTTGCCACTTTTAGTCCTAAAAGTGGCAAAATGAATATATTTTATCTGTCAAAGTACCGATGGGCTACTCTGCACATCACGGGACGGTAACATGCAGTGTAACCAATGGGGGCGCTAGGATCCTCCCATCGACGTTGATGGTTCAAGCTGACAGTTAAAATAAATGCATGATTCACTCTGATTCACTCGGAATCTCATGATTCAGCTCAACAGAGCATGAATTTATTTTATCTGTCAAAGTGACCCATCAACGTCTGTGGGCGGATCCTAACATGATTGGCTACTCTGCACATCCAATAAAGACAAATCAATTCCAGATAATGGGTTGATGCAGAGCGTGTGAACACATTTCGATACACTGGGTGGCGCTATTCACCCCATACATTGGTTTGAATACTCTATTAAACCAAACTTTATTGGCAAGCACCAAAAATCTAGACTCGGTCCTCTAGGCCCAATGCTAATACAGCGCGTGTAGGACAACATGTCAAAAACCTGCTCAGATATGCTGAGAGAAGCAGCAAATTTAATTGAGGAAGCTCTAAGCAGAAGTCCTCCAGCTCTAGCGGCTCAGTCACAGCAGATACCTGCTTGCTCCATCACATAATATTACAGCTGTCCAAGGTAAGCTAAATAATTGAATGTTAGCGAGGTGTGCTAACTGATATAACAATTTGGAGCAAAAATGTATTTATGGTAGGCTCAATACTATGAGGGGCTGTCAGGGACATTATTCAGAATTACCATTCACACACACCACTGAAACGCTCTCAACACACCCTACTAAAACGCTCTCACACACATTACTGTGCTCTCGCACCAGTGACGAACCGTCAGGGGAGGCCTCACCTGGCACCATGAAAAGAAAAAAAAAAGTGTGTTATTTTCCATTTAACTTCACCACTTTTCGATTATATGTTATTGTCAAGTTGTGTGGGTTTTTTGCGACCGCAGCCGTGCCCAAACTTGAAAAACTGCTTGATCAACGTTGAAGGATGCAAGGGACAACTCGTTTCCTCTCGTCCACCAATTTAATTGAGTAATAGTTTAGGAACGGGAAGGAAAAGGTTGATAACCTTGGAGATAAACAGAACATACATTTTGTACATTCGTATCTGATTTGCATGTGTAACACTTGTTAACACTCTATAACACTTGATTACTTAACCAATAGATAATAGCGAATGTTAAACAGTGAATGACATGGGATGTTGAATAATAGTTAACAGCAAATACTGCACATTAGATAATAGCAAATGCTGAACATTAGATGATGCAAATAATAACTAATGTTGCACAATAATGTTGCAAATGTTGAACAGCAAATGCGACCATCAGTCCATACAGCAGGCCGGAAATGAACTACTCTATCGAACATTTCTACTATTAGAACATTTTACCATGACTTCAATTCAGTATGACTGTTTGACAATAAAGTACTTAAATTTAATCTTAATCTTTGGTTAGCTCAATCAAACACAATCATACAAAGTTTCTTCATACCAGTTGCGTCTTCTGGTTGATCAGGGGCTGTGGTCGTGTTTGAAAGGTTAGTCCAATCTTGTTGCACTTTTGTGCACTGCAGCGAGTGAAGTTGCTTTATATCAACTTTTGGTCTTTGATCTTTTGTCCTTTGATCCTTTTGTCCTTTGATCCTTTTGATCTGCCCGATTAACTTACATCTTTTGATCTTCAAGACCTGAATTCCGGGTTTTGACGCAACACCTCCCACTTGACCTCCTGGTCATTTGACCCAAGGAGGTCACACCAGCTTCTTGTTGCTATTTGTCTTGATTTTGTTGCGCTTCAACTGGAAGTAGAACCACAATCCTCCTGATGTCTCTGTGAAGGATTGTCGCTGGTATCCTGGTTGTGGGCTTCTTTCTACCTTGGGGGTGTTTCACGACTGACACTGGGTAGCTGGGGAAGGTTCTCACGTGCACATCCCTTACAATCCCTTTTTTGTCAGCATTGGCGCTTACAACCCTCGCAAGTTTGAACTGACCCCTAAGGGCATTCTGATCGGCTAACCAGACGATGTCTCCAATGGCCACGTTCCTGTGGGCCGTGTGCCACTTGGTTCTGACAAATAGGTTTGGTCCGGCCAGTTGGCTCCATTTCTTCCAGAATCGTCCCACTTCTGTCTGAATGGTCCTTAATCTCTTGTATGAGTAGCCCTTGAAATCAAAGGTTCCTGGATCTCCCTCGGGCGCGGCTCTGCCCAATAAGAGAGTGTTTGGGCTAACATACTCTATACAATCTTCTCTGCTTTGAGTTCTGGCATCAATAGGTCTTTCATTGGCGAGGTTGGAGGCCATGTACAGGAATGTTTGGAACTCACTCCACGTGAAGACACCGCTGCCTCCAAGATTCTGCAGTGCTCACTTCAGAACGCGGACAGCAGCTTCGGCAGCCCCGTTCCTGTGGGGCGAGTCTGCAGGGTGGATTTTCCAGTTCCATTCTGTCCCATGCTTGGTAACCTCTTCCTCTATCTTTGATTTTCCCATTCGATCCAGGTATGAGTAGAGGTCTTGGAGGACGGGCCTGGCTCCGACAAAGTTCTTCCCAGGGTCCGTCCACAGTTTCTTTGGATGACCTCTCAATGATGTGAATCGTTGATAAGCCACTAGGAAGCCTTCGGTTGACTGGTCGCTTACAAGGTCTGTGTGCATTGCCCTGGATGCCATACAGCAAAAGACGATCGCCCATACCTTAAGCTTCGTTCTTTTTTACTTCATCTCTTACTTCGTAAGGCCCGAACAAGTCCACCGTTGTGTACTCGAAAGGGTTGGCGGTGGTCTGTCGTTCTGACAGAAGGTCTGCCATGACCTGCTGGCACTTCTCCGCCCTGGTTTTCCTGCACAAGACACAGTTGTCCACAACCTTCTTTGCTACTCTTCTGCCCTTTATCACCCAAGCTTTCTTCCTCATCCGAAGGAGTGTTCCCGCTATTTCTTCATGGTTTGCGTTGTGGGCTTCTCGTGCCAGGAGTATGCCGATCCACGATGAGTAGGGCACAATTGGTACTGCGGTTTTGTCGTCGTCAAAGAACTGGAATCTTCCTCCGCAGAGTAGAAGGCCAGTGTCTGGGTCTCTGACCACAGCAAGTCTGTTGAGCGCAGTGTCCGGGAAGGTTACTCCCTCTTGGGCTGCAAGGAAAAGGTCCCCGAGCCCATTTTTGCACTCTCCCACAGTGAGTGGAGCCCCCCGGCTCTGGTCTCAGTCTTTTCGGGCGAGGAAATTCTCCCCCCACTCGGCTTGCTTGGTGGTTTGGTCTTGGATAGTGTTCTTTTCCACATTGTGGTAGCTCTCCAGACCCAGGCAATGACTCTGGTAAGCTTGGCCAGACTGCTAAATTTGCGTATGTCAAGGATTCTAGTCACTGCGAAGCCTGCTGGTCTCCGGGCACTATCTCCTATCTGCACTCGGGTCAGTGCTACTGTAAAGCACTTTCTCTGGAGCTTGCTTAAGGTTTTGGCACATGCGGTGACCTCCTTGGCTGTTTTCGATGGCCATTCTTCTATAGGCCGTCCCAAGAATTCCGGGCCTTTTTGCCACATGGAGCCCTCTTCAAGGTCTTTCGGAGCTCCTCCCCTTGTCAGGAGGTCGGCGACGTTCAGCTCACCTGGGATCCACATCCAGTCTTCTACTGATGTGGATTTCTGGATTTCTCCCACCCTGTTTGCGAAGAACGTCTGATATCCATAGCTTTCTCTTTGGATCGCCCCCAGTACAGTTTGGCTGTCTACCAGGTGGATCCAACGTTCGACTTGCATTCTGCTGTGCTTCTCAACGTAGTTCCTGAGCCTAGCGGCGAAGACTGCACCGCAGATTTCAGCTTATACCGGGTCGCCCTTTTGGTCTAGTGGCGTGAGCTTTGCCTTTGACTCAACTAGTCGTACTTGGATGCCCTCTTTCGTTTCCCATCTAAAGTACAACACAGCTCCATAGCTTTGGTCACTTCCGTCGGAGAATGTTATTCCCCAGGGCGATCCAACCCTACTGGCTGGCGTCAGGCTTCTGTGGAAGGTGGTTTGACTGAGACATATGTACTCTTCAAACAAGTCAATAGCTTCTTCCCTTAGGCTGTCAGACAACGGGTCGTCCCATGTGTACCGTGTTGCTTTGCCTCCAGTTTCTTGGAATGCTTTCCTGACTAGGATGGCTCCTTTCTGTTTGGCAGGCGCCACAAGGCCTATTGGGTCATATAAGCTGGCAATTTGGCTAAGCAGCTGCCTCCTAGTCAGTGGCTTTGGAGTTTTTTCTCTTACCTCTTCCTTCTGGAGGTTCTGGCCTAGCCTCATCTTCTTTTTCTTGCCCGAGAAGTTGATCGAGGTCATGACGTACAGCTTGTCCAAGCTGGCCAGGTACCCCACACCAAGGGCTTTATTGTCTCCTTCTTTCAATTGGTTTGGGAGAATGAACGCCTGTTCATCTGGTGTTTCTGGTTTCTCTGAAGTTTGTCCCTGCCTCCCACTTTGGCCTGACCGGACCCAAGGCTTGAGGTAGAACCCACCCTCTTTCAGGATTTCCTCCACAGTTTTGGTGGTTCTATCCAATTGGTCCAAGTCATTATGGGAAGTTAGGATGTCATCCACATATGAATCCTCCTCAAGGATCCTACACTCCTCTTTCAAGTGCGCAAACATGGGTAATCTTGCTGTCTCTCTCATGGCTAGCTGCGCTATGCACCCTGCCGGACGATCTCCAATGTTCACTCTAGTGATGGCATACTCCTCGATTTCATCATCTTCCCTGTCTCTCCACAGGAACCTGTGGAGGTGCATCTCCAGGTCCTCAAGCCACACAGAGTTGTACATCTTTTTAATATCACCTAGTGCTGCATGAATTCCCCTTCTGAACTCAGTAGCACAGCTCGGATGGGGTTAAGCACATCAGGCCCTTTCAGGAGAAGGTCATTCATACTGACTCCTCCGCATCTTTGACTGCTGTTCCACACCAGCCTCACGGGCGTTGTGACTGAGTGAGGGTTCGGTGCTACCAGATGGCTAACGTACCATACTGGTCCTTTCCAGTTGGCTAAGATCTCTTTGGTGAGTTTCTTTGCTGCCCCTCTTTCCACCATCTCGTGGACTTGGGTTGCATATGCCACGCGCCACTCTGGTTCTTTCTTGAGTTGTCTTTCTGTCCTCCGGAAGGTGGCCTCTACCGCGTTCCTGTTATTGGGTAGGGAGGCTGGGTCCTCTATCCAGGGGTATTTCGTGTCCCAGTGAGGCTTCTGGCTGTGGACGTCTGTTCTAGTATAGGTGAGCCCCTTTTTAATAACCTCTAGTTCTCTTTCTTCGCTTAGTGTCATCTCTTTGCCTCCTGGCTGACAGCTGCCGCACCGGCATCCCCCGCACTTGGGTTCGCAGGCCGCCCCAATGCTGTCCCATCTCCACCAGTCTAAGAACTCTCTTCCTGCACCGATGCTCTTGGGTTTGGTTCTGAAATCCTGCCTTTCAGTGATTTCTTGGTACTTCACTGCTGAGGTTTTCATTGACCGTGCAAAATGAGTTTCGGACATGTGGAGGCCGGCTGAGTCTATCACTTCACGGAGGTCTGGGTGCGCTCCACCCACAGTCTTTCCTAACGGGCTGTCCCAAAGGACGAGACTTCCTACCACCTTTTCTCTTTGTGGAGCTAATTCTCCCTCGTGGTGACTGATGAGAAGTTCAACATGACTGGGTCTCTGAAGGTCTTCTAGATCAGCGTCGGGGCAGAACTCTTTAAGCTGTTCTGCTTTGACCGGCCTATGCACCTTTGCAATTTTATCTAGGCCATAGCAAATAAGCTCGTGTGTTCCCAAGGTGCCTTTAGGTGTTTTGACTCTCACACTGAGCAAGTATCTCTTTGTTCTAACTTTCATCACCATGCCCCCAATCCCTCGGACAACAATCATGACCTCTTCGCCTCGCAGGCCCAGTCTTCTGGCAGCCCTATGGGTGACGTAGTTGGTGTCTGAGGCTAAGTCAATGAGTGTTCCAATTTTTTGTCCTGAATTGGCAGTCACTTCCAGAAGCATGAGGATAACCGGCTTCTCACATGGGCTTGGGTTCAACGCTTTGGCTGGGCTCTTCCCAGGGCGCAGAGATCCTGCCGCCGCCATGTTGGTGAAGGCCTCCTTGACTTCCCGTGCACCCTCTTGCTTTTCGGTAAAGGTCTCCTTGCCTTTCCGAGCTATCTCTTGCTTTCCGGCGTTGGGTTGACCCGTCTTATTGGGCCCTCTACCTTTCGAGCCCACCTTCGTACAGAGAAGGAAGTGGTGGTCTGAGGCGCCCCCCTTCCTGCATTCTCTGTCTTTGCAATCTTTATCCTGCGTGTGACGCACGAGACATTTCCTGCATGCTCCCAGCTCTTCGACTTCGATGGCTGTCTGCCTCTCGCTAGGCTCCAGGCTTCCCATCCCCGCAGACGATGCAACTTTCCCTACTTGCGGTCTTTGTGAAGGCATACTTCCTTTCCAGGCGGACCGGATCTTTCTCCACTCTCTCGCCTACATGAGAGAGTTCCTCCAGCCTTTCTAGAATGCTTTCTTCTTTCTTAAGGTACTCGAGAAGGCTATCAAAGTAGTTCTCAGGTGTAACTCGGTCCGACGATGACACAAACCTAAGCCAGTCTCTCTTCAGGTTGTCGGGAAGCTTGCTCTCTATATTTGTGATCACCAGGTCATTCTTGATGATCCCGGGGCTTCCGAGTTCAGTGAGGTCTTGCAAGGCCTTCTCTATAGCTTGGATTAAGTCGATCACTTTCCTTGGCTGGTACGCCTTTAAGGGAGGGAACCTCTCCAGGTCCCTAATTATCTCCATGGCAATTGCTGACTTATTGCCATACCTGTTTTGGAGCACCCTAAAGATGTCATCGGCACTAGGGTACGTTGACAACCTTAGGCTTCTGCATATTTCTGTCTACACTGTCAAGGAGTTGGAACTTCTTCACTTCGGCTGAGCCGGACAGCTCCCCCTGCAGGCTCTCCCAATCCTTTTTCCAGCTGTAGAACTCCCTCTTGGATCCGGTGAATCTGGGTAATTTGGTTGCTTCAAGTCTTATGCCTGGTTGTGGAACCGCTGCCTGCTGGACCACCACTGGTTGAGGCTCATCTTTTATTCCTCCTTGTGCAATCCTTTGTGCGGCGATAACTTCTGCCATTCTGGCCTCTAGCTTGTTGCCAACTGATCTCAAGGTCACCACTCTGTTTTGCAGGTCCTCTACCCGTTCGCGTGGGATCCATGCTACCCAATCTTCCAAGCTTGCGTTTGCCTCTTGGATGAGCCTTTTTACTTGCTCCAGGCTCGCTGGGTCCTCATGGGCCCTGTCACAGGCTTCTTCTGCCTCCAGGAACCTGGCTCCTATTTCAGCTCTGCCATATCGTCCCCAGACTG
The DNA here is from genome assembly GCA_015343265.1 of Pao palembangensis. Taxonomy (NCBI): domain Eukaryota; kingdom Metazoa; phylum Chordata; class Actinopteri; order Tetraodontiformes; family Tetraodontidae; genus Pao; species Pao palembangensis. The sequence continues at coordinate 2,182,433 of CM027098.1, read as the reverse complement.
CTTCCCGGATCTCATCTAGTCTCCTGCCACACTCTACCTCGGTCTTCTCTAGGTCAGCCTGCTGCCGCTGATCCAGTTCGACATCTTCACTATCTTCATCCTCAGCACCAAGGTCTGCCAGCATGCCAGACTTGTAGTCCTCATTAGCGTCGAAGACTCGCTCTGCCATGGATTTCAGTTTGCCGAGCTCCTCCTGCAGCCCCTGCATAGACATGTTGCTCATTCCCCTGCTCAAGAGGTTTGCTTGCTTGGTGAAGGTTAGCTTAGCTGAGGTTCTAATCTGCTTGAGCTGCTGCACTGTTTCTGCCATGGTGGCGTCTTCCTAGTCAGTTCCCTCTGCGTCGACAGCCTGACTTCTGGTTTTTGTCCTCACTGTCACACTGGTTATCAACTGTCAAGTTGTGTGGGTTTTTTGCGACCGCAGCCGTGCCCAAACTTGAAAAACTGCTTGATCAACGTTGAAGGATGCAAGGGACAACTCGTTTCCTCTCGTCCACCAATTTAATTGAGTAATAGGAAAGGTTGCGTCTTCTGATTGATCAGGGGCTGTGGTCGTGTTTGAAAGGTTAGTCCAATCTTGTTGCACTTCTGTGCACCGCAGCGTGAAGTTGCTTTATATTAACTTTTGGTCTTTGATCCTTTTGTCCTTTGATCCTTTTGTCCTTTGATCCCTTTGTACTTTGATCCTTTTGTACTTTGATCCTTTTGATCTGCCCGATTAACTTGCATCTTTTGATCTTCAAGACCTGAATTCCGGGTTTTGACGCAACAGTTATTAAAATAGCTGTTTTCACATTTACCGGCATTTAACTACTCCGGCGAGACCGTAAGTGAGGCACCGGCCGGCTGTGCCTCACCATGGATTGCGCAATCACTCAGCTTACTGTGCTTTACCTGTGCCTGTAGTTAGACTATATCGCTGTCTCTCGCAATATGAAGTAAATTTTCATAGTTTAGCTGATGTATATAATATGTAATGTGATGAGGCACTAGGTGAGATACACAGTGCTCGTGCTTCATACTAGGGGTGGCTCATGATCCCAAGGATTCTTGAAATGATTCAGCAGCTGCAGCATGAAAGGACACTGCTATGCTGCAGTCAGTTAAGTGAGCAAGAAGTGTAGTAATTTGCCTGGCCTTACTTTCAAAATGGAAGATTACATATCTAAAAACTTTAAAATTAAAAGAAGACAATGAACAATTCTACCAACAAGTTATCAATGCTTGCATGGACTTTATAAGTGAATGTAATATAGCGTGAAGATAGAACTAATGGATGATTTTCTCAAGTCCACTTGCACTCGTTAGGGGGGCACCACTTCCACTTAAAGAAATATAAACTCACAAGTTTATATTGTAATAAAGTTAATCGATCTCTGACTGAGGGCACCAGTTCTGAGAAATTGATCGCTGCGCCTATATTCCAATTAACGGGAAACCACTGACAGAAAAGACAATTTATTTCACAACAATGAATGATTATATAAATGGACAAGATTAAACAACGATGATTATGATAGAAAGTATAAATTGGATAACGGTGAGACACTTTGGATTATTCTAACCTAGTAAACATAAATTTGGATTCAAAAAGTAATGAATTTGGAGTCAAAAATAATTTGGTTATTTGAGACCCACCAAATGACCATCAGACAGTTGAGCTCTCTTACGTGCAGGCAGCTTCGCTCCGATGGGTCCAGAACCAGGTGCAGGTCGCGAACTTTTAGTCTCCCAGAGGTTCCATTCACTTCAACACCCAGAACCCGAAGATAGCTGGTCAAGTCCAACCTGCTGCATCAGCTGGCCCGTGGATATGAGGCGGAGATGCGTCTTCAGGTCTAAGGTGATCTCTGAGATTTTACTCAATTTGATCATCCGATCATCCGGGTTTGGGCTGTGCCTCTATTCAAATTATGCCTCTCTGTGGTCTGAGGCCTTCAGACTCCGTTGGAGTTTTATTTCATAGAATACAAATATAACCCATGTGTCGCTCACCGTCATGTCTAACGAATAAACACTCCTGTGTTCAAACACCCTATTCTAGTTTTATCTTTCCCAAGTCAATTTCCCATGTCTGGGATTAATAAAGTATTTCTATTCTATTCTATTCTATCTGTGAGAAGTTATAAGACACATGTTGCATCTACTATGGACTATGGATTCCAACTTTAATTTATGAAACAGTCACCAAACACAACTATATCAGTCTTACCATGCGATAATGATAATATTAAAATTAACAACAATACGTGTCAGGCTGACAGAATAAAGGCTTGAACCGATTATCACTCTTAGACTCTAGGTGGCACTGTGGTTCCATGACAAAAAAATCATTTTTAATTTTGAAATTCCCAAATTGGTGAAATAAACCACTATAAGAAAAAGAAAAACATCAGTGTTTTGCTAATTCCCTAAAGAACAATATTAGCCAGGTTAGGATTTTCTTTGATAAAGTTATAAGGGTGTTTTTTGACTTTCCAGAGAATTGTGTTTAGACTTCACTTCCTACTGTGTGGTCAAGAGGGGTATCAGGTCTGGCATCCGTCAGTCATAAAAGTCACAGATAGGAATGCAGAACATTGGTGCAAGAACTTTGTGTATACATCTTTGTGTATACATCTTAATGCATGATTATAACATTTTTCTATATATATGTATATACATATGTATGAAGAACAGTAATAAGAAATATAAAATAATAAGATAGCCCACAATGTTTATTCAGTCCAGCAAGACCATTGATCCAAATCTAGCTGATCCATCTGCAGAGGTGTGAATGGCCTATTGTCTCAGTGTGAGGTGGAACATCTGTTCTCTATTTGGTCGGGAGAGGTATCCCTTCCTTCCACTTAGTTGTTCCTGGTTCTAACTCCCAGGTCATTGGACGACCTGGGTGATAGGTGTATGTAAGCACAAGGGATTATGGAAACCAACAACACGTCCATTAGTAAATTCCTGTGGTGATGGTACGAATTTTGTTGTTAGAAGGTTCCACAACCCCCTCCTGCTTGTGTCTTGGTGCCTGAAACAGTCATAAAGATAATGATATCGTGCTTGGTACAGAGATCCAGGGGAGAGTCTGTGATGTGCGCTACAGTAAGAACACAATAACTTTTAATTAAATGTGCTTTTTTGTGCTACAGTTTGTAAATGTAAAAAATGCTGATATGAGACTTTAAAGGGGACATGAAACACAAATGCAAAACATAAGATAGATGTACATATTTTAAAGCATAACGCTGAAATAAAACATTTGATTAATCAGCCTTTTTAAAGAAAATCCACTTTTTATATGCAATTACGGGATGTTTTGGGGGCATAGTTGCCGCCATTATTTTACATCACTGCCTACGTCACTGTATTGGTTTTGGGTTTCGGTCTCATAGAAGAACACATAGCTTATAAACGAGGAAATAGTGTTTCATGTTATAACGTGAAAATGGGGTTAGGGTTAATTATTCTAACAATAAACATAACACGGAATAACGTGTTACTGATCAATTTTTATTTACATAGCGTGGCAGCAATACACTTCCGTAGGTAATGATGAAAAAACTGCATGCAAAATGCCAACAAACAGTTTAACTAGTTATCAATTTATTAATTATATTAATAAACTGGATGAGGATCTAAGCAGTTCTCAGTGCCGTCTCTGTCCGGAGCAGCTGCACCTCCAAAACCCGATCTGCCTTGTCAATGGCTCAAAGGCAGCCATTGGATTTAACGTCCAAAAATGTTCACGTTCTGCCTCGTCCTTCGAATTTCCTCGTTCGTAACCTGTGTGTTCTTCTATGAGACCGAAACCCGAAACCAATACAGTGGTTGGGCAGTAGTGCAACCAGTAGTGCAGGCATCCATCCATCCATCTTCTTCCGCTTATCCGGGGTCGGGTCGCGGGGGCAGCAGCCTAAGCAGGGAAGCCCAGACTTCCCTCTCCCCAGCTACTTCGTCCAGCTCTTCCGGGGGGATCCCGAGACGTTCCCAGGCCAGCCGAGAGACATAGTCCCTCCAGCGTGTCCTGGGTCTTCCCGGGGGCCTCCTACCAGAGGGACGTGCCCTGAACACCTCACCAGGGAGGCGTCCTAACTAGGTGCCCGAGCCACCTCATCTGACTCCTCTCAATGCGGAGGAGCAGCGGCTCTACTCCGAGCTCCTCCCGGATGGCAGAGCTTCTCACCCTATCTCTAAGGGAGAGCCCAGCCACCCTGAGGAGGAAACTCATTTCGGCCGCTTGTACCCGCGATCTCGTTCTTTCGGTCACTACCCAGAGTTCATGACCATAGGTGAGGGTAGGAATGAAGATCGACCGGTAAATCGAGAGCTTCACCTTTCGGCTCAGCTCTCTCTTCACCACAACGGACCGGTGCAGAGTCCGCATTACTGCAGATGCCGCACCGATCCGCCTGTCGATCTCCCGCTCCATTCTTCCCCCACTCGTGAACAAGACCCCAAGGTACTTGAACTCCTCCACTTGGGGGAGGATCTCCTCCCCGACCCGGAGAAGGCACTCCACCTTTTTCCGGCTGAGAACCATGGCCTCGGACTTGGAGGAGCTGATTTTCATCCCGGCCGCTTCACACTAGGTTGCGAACCGGTCCAACGAGAGCTGGAGGTCACGGACTGATGAAGCCAACAGGACCACATCATCTGCAAAAAGCAGAGACCCGATCCTGAGGCCACCAAACCGGACCCCCTCAACACCATGGCTGCGCCTAGAAATTCTGTCCATAAAAGTTATGAACAGAATCGGTGACAAAGGGCAGCCCTGGCGGAGTCCAACCCCCACCGGAAACGAGTTCGACTTACTACCGGCGATGCGGACCAAACTCTGACAACGGTCATACATGGAGCGGACGGCCTGTATCAGGGGGCCCGACACCCCATACTCCCGGAGAACCCCCCACAGGATTCCCCGAGGCACTCGGTCGAATGCCTTCTCCAGATCCACAAAACACATGTAGACTGGTTGGGCAAACTCCCACGCACCCTCAAGGACCCTGCTGAGGGTGTAGAGTTGGTCCACAGTTCCACGTCCAGGACAAAAACCGCACTGCTCCTCCTGAATCCGAGGTTCGACTATCTGACGGACCCTCCTCTCTGCCCTGAATAGACCTTGCCAGGTAGGCTGAGGAGTGTGATCCCCCTATAGTTGGAACACACCCTCCGGTCCCCCTTCTTAAAAAGAGGGACCACCACCCCGGTCTGCCAATCCAGTGGTACCTCCCCCGATGTCCACGCGACGTTGCAGAGTCGTGTCAACCACGACAGCCCTACAACGTCCAGAGCCCGAAGGAACTCCGGACGGATCTCATCCACTCCCAGGGCCCTGCCACCGAGGAGTTTCTCAACAACCTCGGCTACCTCGACCCCGGAGATAAGAGAACCCGCCTCCGATTCCCCAGGCCCTGCTTCCTCACTGGAAGGCGTGTTGGTGGGATTGAGAAGGTCTTCGAAGTATTCCTTCCACCGATCCACAACGTCCCGAGTTGAGGTCAGCAGCACACCATCCCCACCGTACACAGTGTTGACAATGCACTGCTTCCCCCTCCTCAGGCGCCGGATGGTGGTCCAGAACCTTTTCGAAGCCGTCCGGAAGTCGTTCTTCATGGCCTCCCTGAACTCCTCCCACGCCCGGATCTTTGCCTCGGCGACCGCCGCAGCTGCACCCCGCTTGGCTCGCCGGTACCCGTCTGCTGCCTCGGGAGTCCCACAGGCCAAAAAGGCCCGGTACGACTCCTTCTTCAGCTTGACGGCATCCCTCACTGCCGGTGTCCACCAGCGGGTTCGGGTGTTGCCGCCACGACAGGCACCAACCACCTTGCGGCCACAGCACCGGACGGCCGCCTCAACAATGGAGGCACGGAACATGGTCCACTTGGACTCAATGTCCCCCACCTCCTCCGGGACATGGGTGAAGCTCTCCCAGAGGTGGGAGTTGAAGCTCCGCCTGACAGGAGATTCTGCCAGGCGTTCCCAGCAGACCCTCACCATACGTTTGGGCCTGTCCGGCATCCTCCCCCACCAACGAAGCCAACTCACCACCAGGTGGTGATCAGTTGACAGCTCCGCCCCTCTCTTCACCCGAGTGTCCAGAACATGCGGCCGCAAGTCCGAGGACACGACTACAAAGTCGATCATCGAACTGCGGCCCAGGGTGTCCTGGTGCCAAGTGTACATATATGGACACCCTTATGTCTGAACATGGTGTTCGTTATGGACAATCTGTGCCGAGCACAGAAGTCCAACAACAGAACACCACTCGGGTTCAGATCAGGGGGGCCATTCCTCCCAATCACGCCCCTCCAGGTCTCACTGTCACTGCCGACGTGAGCATTGAAGTCACCCAGGAGGACGAGGGAACCCCCAGAAGGAGCACTCTCTAGTACTCCCTCTAGGGACTCCAAAAAGGGTGGATACGCTGAACTGCTGTTGGGGCCGTAGGCATAAACAACAGTCAGGATCCGTCCCCCCACCCGAAGGCGGAGGGAGGCTACCCTCTCGCCCACCGGGGTAAACTCCAACATACAGGCACTAAGCCGGGGGGCGACAAGAATCGCCACCCCTGCCCGCTGCCTCTCCCCGTCGGCAACTCCAGAGTAGAAGAGAGTCCAACCCCTCTCAAGAAGGCTGGTTCCAGAGCCCTTGCTATGCTGGTGAAGCCGGTTCCTGGCACATCAAGGAAGCAATTCAATACACTGCTTGTAAAATGTATTACATCTTCATTTCCTTTTTCACCATACAATAAAGTTTGCACTAATAAAAAAAAACAAAATGTCAGAGTTTTTTACGGGAAGGGACCCAAGAGTGACACAACTGTAGTGATGAATATCGAGATTTTATTCCAAGGCGGAACAGAACAAGAATCAGGTGATCTCACTTCACAGGAAAAATAGGTCAGCGATCCAAACGAACAGGAAGAACAAGCAACGATCCGAACAATCCAAACAGACAGGAAAACACGCAACGATCCGACAACCGGGTTGTTCCAGAGCCAGCCCTTTTATGAGGTTGCCTTGATTACTGACGAGGCTGCTCGTCAGAAACATGGTTCAGGTGTGCCTGAACGGGAGCGCAGGACAAGTGTGACAGGGAGGGGAGGGTGAGAGCTGGAGCAGAGCAGAGCAGCGGCTGCGACACAAAATTACTTGACAATTCATCTTAAGCACTGTCACTTTACATTTTTCTTGAAGTTCCCTCCAGCAATTATCCGTCATTCAGATGTGTTTATTACAACAGAGTGCGTCACACGCATCTACTCCCACGTCATCAAGGCACCTCAACAGGGGGGACCAGGTCATTCATTCCTGTGTTCCATCCTGATAACACCACTGTCTCCACTCTTAGCTCACACCACACTAGGAAGTGATAGTTACCATTTTATTTCTTTCACGCGCTCTCGAGCACGAGCCACAGGAGCGGGACCAGTGCTCCAGCTCCCTCTAGTGGCCGCCCCAGGTGCTACAAATCCAACATATAAACCATGGCAATTGGGTGACATTACAGGATTGAAAAATTGGAGCCAATGGAGCCAGTCCTTGGATTCAAGCCTTAAAAGGCCACACACAAGGGGTATTCCTGGCTTTGGGAGACACGCGAGCGATTGTAGCCGCCTGTGTAGGACACCACACATTAGCCAAATTGAAGCAGTACCTCGAACTGAGGATGTGCCACCTTCTGCACCTGTTACTGACCATGTTGAGAATTTCTTTACTGCTATGCGAATTATGTTTCCTGTAAGTGCTGCAGCCCTTGCATCCTTTTCACATCCATGGAAGACTGAGGAGGGACCCACCCCTGAGGCGTGACTCCACACAGGAAGAAGTAAGTGGATTGGAGTTACAGGTGAGCCTCTGACTGATGGTACCCCCACTATGGTAATGATGAAGGAAAAGCTCATGGCAAGTTTGCCTGCACCAGTTAAGCAACAAATGCTTGATAATCCTATGATTCCAGGCGCTCCATGGGCCCAATGGTCACAATGTCTGAGCGCTTAGATAAATTTATCACCAAAGAACGACAACAAGCTGCATCACAACTCTCAGCACAGCAATCGCTAACACAAATGCACATTGAACAAATGAAAAAATTATCTAAAAAAGCATAGTCTTCGCCCATGAGGGATATCCAAGTAGCCGTTGTTGCTGCTGTTCATGAGGCTTTCCCCACAGGGGGGCCACTTTAGAGTCGTGACAGGTGGGGAGAAGGGATGGAGCATCACGTCGCTCAGATGCAATGGGACATTGAACAGGGGCCCAACAGAGAACAAAACAAAACAAAGAAGGTCTCCTAGTGGTGCCCAAGAGATTTCTGAGAGACATGTGTCTAGAAGCACACGGTCCATCACATTTGGGGATTGACGCCATGAAAAGATTCTGCAAAAACTTTTGTTGTGAAATCTGCACCAAGTACAACATCAAGAATTCTCCTGGCCTACTTCCAGTGTCTAAAACAACTGGCGAAGAACTCCTGATGGATTTTACAGATAAGAGAGAACGGGCAAAGGGATAAAGGTATTTATTGGCGATAATAGATGTGTAGAGTTTTTCTTTGCCACTATGCTTACCTGGGGGTTCAGGCTCTGGGTTTCTGCCTCTGTAAAGCACCTAGAGTCAATTTTATTGTAAAAGGTGTGTAGATTCTCACTCATCCAGGTCATGGTTATCCAAAGTAGATCTCTCTGTGTCAACTGGACTGAAAGGTTTCCTTGAAAACGTTTCGCCCTCTCTCCAGAGAGCTTCTTCAGTTCTAAGTTTGCTGGGGCAGAGCTTGAAAAAATAGCCCTGTGGACCATTGGCATGTTAATGGCCCGGGTGGTCACCTGAGAGTCCTTGGCAGGGTGGTTGGCAGGGTCGTTCATCTAGTTTCGGTTGGGGTGCTTCCCCTTTGTCTGTTGGGTCACATGTTAATGAGTCTCCAGGTCTGGTCAAACAGCGTGAATGTTTGGAATGCTGACGAAAAGAGTGGAGAACTGCATTGTACGTGGGTGACAGAAAGTGCCTTAAACAGAGGTGGTGGACTAAGGCACTTTCAAACGTTTTCAAGGAAACCTTTCAGTCCAGTTGACACAGAGAGATCTACTTTGGATTGTAAAAGGTGCTATATAAATAAAATTGAAGTGAATTGTTCACACTGACCCGACCCCAGCCGAACACCGAATTAAACAATCAGTAGCTGCTAACCAAGAATACTCCACCTGTTCAGCTCTCAAGCCGGATGAAGATGACATGACAATGTCTGCAATCGAGCTAAATATCTACTCTGCTTGGCAATAAGCACAATTATGTATAACAATGTAAGACTTGTATTTCATCTCTGTTTGTATGACCCCTCACATGTATCACCCATGCTATGTAAGAATGAGACCATGCGCTGATCACGTGTTCTTGCGTCACTACCTCATAACTTGTACGTCACTGTCAGATACGCCTCCTGGGTGTGGTTAAGTATTCAACAATTCTGAACAAAGAAGAAAGAGCGCTCATTTACCCTTACGTGGGACCGTGAGAGTTGCTCCGATGTAGGAAAAGATCGATCGTCCTGAATTGCTCCCCTGTCCCTACGCGGGACTGTGTGAGTTGCCACAGTGTTGCAGGGAGACCGTGATTGTGCTGAATAAACCTTGCTTTGTAGTTCTGGTTTCCTGAAAGTTCTTTGACGAACACGCCCGGACCCCGAGTTTTACAACACTCTTTTGAGCCACCTTCCGTTTACACTGAAATCTCAGTATTGTATGTGAGAGCGTTTCAGTAGTGTGTGTGAGCATTTCAGTAGTGTGCGTCAATGGTAAGTCTGTTCAATGTAGCTAAAAGGTGGGAGCCTGAAGGCTTTAGGTGGGTCAATAAGAGTGTTTTTTTTTTTAACAGGGTATGACAAATGGTTATAACAAATAAACTGATGGAAATGCTTTCGAAGCTCAAAAAAAAGGGAGGCTTTGAATTCCTAAAAATTGTAGGATATACTCGTAGCCGAACTCTTGTTTTGCTTCCATGGCCCAGCACTGGATACACCCTTGCCTATGTGGGACTCACGGCCGGGCTCCGCCGGGCTCCCCCGCCCTCTGGGTCCTTGCGCCTTCTTTTATCGGTCGGGACAAATCAAACTGTAACAGTTGCTGTTTGTCAAAGCTTTTAATAAGTTTTACAAGATCTTGGAGATTCATTGACAAAACAGCTGCATAACAGAATTATCCTGTCAAGGAGATCTGCTGAGACAGAATCTCCTCACCTTTTAATCTTAGTGAGGCCCCCCTCCTCTGGCCCCCATCTGTTCATTGTAAACATTCCTCACATTCTCACTTCCTGACTTTATAGCTCCTAATTCCTCGCTTGTCTACCTTTACTGCTTTAATGTCTAACTCCTACAAACATCCTAGTTAAAGGAAGGTCAGGACCTCAATCTAGGTCCTTTAGCACATTCCATTCTTTAAATCTCTCAGCTACAACCATTGGTCCCAAACCTATCATAGAATAGAATAGAATAGAATAGAATAGAATTCTATCTATTCTATCTAGAATAGAATAGTATTTTATTGATCCCAGACATGGGAAAATTGACTTGTCCCACCAGCATCGTCAGTAGTAACATATTTACAACATATTTACAACAATATATTTAAACATATTTACAACATATTTACAGTACAGTAGTGTGCAATATGAGTGATATGACTGTGCAATATGCAATAAATAATTATGACAATGTGCCACATGAACGTAGTGATGGCGCACATCACAGCACAAGGGCTGTGAGTCTCAGTCAGATGGACTTGTTGAACAGGGTTATTGCACTGGGCAGTAAAGCTTTCCTGTATCTGTCTTTGTGTCAGCGGAGCTGAATCAGTCTGACTGTCTGCCTGTCCAGGAGTGGGTGGAGAGGGTGTTCCAGGTTATCCAGAATAGATAGTTTGTTCAGCATCCTCCTCTCCACCACAGCTTCCATGGTGTCCAGAGTGCAGCCAATCACGGAGCCAGCCTTTCTGATCAGTTTGTTCAGTCTGTTGGTGCTGCCGGCTCCGATGCTGCCTCTCCAGCAGACTACAGCATAGAACAGTGCACTGGTGACAACAGACTGGTAGAAAATGTCCAACATCTTGCTACACACGGCGAAGGATCTCGGCTTCCTCAGGAAGTAGAGTCTGTTCATCCCCTTCCTGTACACAGCCTCAATGTTGGTCTTCCAGTTCAGTTTGCGGCCTGTCTGTCAGGTGGTCAGTAACCCAGGAGACCGTGGGTGAGTCAACCATCATCGTCTGTAGCTTCTCTCTCAGTAAAAGTGGCTGGATGGTGTTGAATGCACTGGAGAAATCAAAGAAGGTGACTCTCACTGTGCCAGCACCATCCAGATGTGAGTGAGCACTCTGCAGCAGGTAGACGACAGCATCCTCAACCCCTAAACGGGGCTGGTAAGCAAACTGCAGAGCGTCCAGAGAAGATCTTACCTGCGGACGGAGGTGGGCCAAGACGAGCCTCTCCAGAACCTTCATCACGTGAGATGTGAGGACTATTGGTCGGTAGTCTTTGGGGTCGCAGGGACCAGGTTTCTTCTTGGGCACAGGAACCAGACAGGGGGTCTTCCACAGTGTGGGTACCTTCTCCTGGGTCAGGCTCAGGTTGAAGAGGAGGCACAGGATAGTAGACAGCTGACTGGCACAGGTCTTCAGTACCTTAGGGCTGATACTGTCGGGGCCTGGTGGAGTCTCTCCAGCTGTCTCTTCACCTGGCCAGTAGTCACAGTAAGCAGGGGGAGTGGGTCCAGGGGGCTCATGGTGGAGTGGGGGGAAGGTAGAGGAGGAGGGTAGCTGGGTGTTTGGAGGCCAGAGTATGTGGGGGAGGGGGACACAGCGGAGGGCTGTGAACTAAATCTGTGAAACAGTTCAGCTCATTTGCTCTGTCCGAACTGCTAACTGGCTGCCTGTCTCTGACATTTAAGCCAGTTATTTCCCTCATCCCACCCACACGTCTCTGGTGTTGTTCTGCTGGAGCTTAGCCTCCAGCTTCCCCCTGTAGGAGTCCTTAGCCTCCTCAGCTCTGGCTCAGCTCTGTCATCTCCTCCTTGTCCCCCGATCTGAAGGCCTTCTTCTTCTGGTTGAGAAGAACTTTCAGGTCACTGGTGATCCAGGGCTTGTTGTTGGGGAAGCAGCGTACAGTCCTGGCTGGCAGGGTGGCGTGTTCACAGAATTTGAAGATGAAAATGTATTCTGTGATGCAGTCAGTCATGCTGTTGATGTCCTCCCATGTGGATCACAGTGCACGTCCCACAACACTCAAAACAGTCCTGCAGTGCCTCCTGGGTCTCCTGATTCTACGTCCTAACTGTCATTGTGGATGCAGGCTGCCGCTGGACAAGAGGAATGTACCTTGGTGTCAGAACCACCAGGTTGTGATCTGATCTTCTCAGTGGGGGAAGGGTGTTGGCACTGTATGCGTCCTTTGCGTTTGCATACAGGAGGTCTATTGTTCTATTGTCTCCTGTGGGGCAGTTTACAAACTGGTAGAATGTTGGCAGAGTTTTATCCAGTGTGACATGGTTAAAGTCACCAGTGATGGTTATGAAAGCGTTGGGGTGCAGGGTTTGCAGTTTTGACACGGTGGAGTGAATGGTTTCACACGCTGCCTCGGCATCAGCTGATGGGGGGATGTAAACAGCGACGACAATGGCAATGGCTTCCCTATGCAGGAAGTATGGACGCATCCCCACACAAAGCAGTTCAATATCTGGGCTACAGAAACGTTCCTTTACGGTAACATGTCTCATGACAAACAGGGCAATCCCCTCTTCTTTCTTCTTACCGCTCCTCTCCACATGTCTGTCCGCCCGTATTGTTCTGAAGGCGGTTACAGTAGTGCTGGAATCCGGGAAGCATGAGTGAAACCACGTCTCCGTGAACCACATAACGCTGCACTCACGGAAGACATAGACTCAAAGGGAACTTTGAGTCTTTGTTGCCTAACAATCTCATAATGATATCCAGCACCGAAGGTTTATATCTCCTTCGTTTAGCCTTCAGCTTAGCCTCAGCGTCTCCTACGTAGCTCCGCAGGGATTTCAGGCCTTGGTCCAGGCAGTAAGCACCGGTTTACACAGCGCGATCAGCTGGTCCCGTGTGTAAAAAACAATGCTCTCACTCCGTTCCGCGTGGCCCCTGTTACGAGCAGTAACAGCAAAACTAAAACACGCTAACCAGCAAGTATCCATTGCTGTTCAAAACCACACTCTACAGGTTAAAGAATAAGTTGAGGTTGGGGTTAGTAGTACAGAACAATGTACTAAGTGCAGTAAGTACAGAACAAAAAAAGACAAAAACACTACAAAAGACTGGAGCTGCCGTAACAGGCTGCCACTCCATGCGGCGCCCGGAGAGAAATAGAAAGATTCATCGACGATGATTGGACAGGCTACAATCTACATACGTCCACTTTAACAGGATCTACCTGTACATAGATTTATGAGACTCAGTTTAATACATAACCAAAACAAAGCTCACTTTTATTCATTAGTTAAATGCCATTTGTTGTGAGAGCTCACAAACTGCCTCTGTGTCAGGAAACGATGTGGAACCGGATCCAAACGCAGAACAGAACAGACACCACACGAATTGCGGCAAACAAGTTTTAATGTCCAACTTAAACAGAATGTGCCTTGCACACAAACCAAAGGCGCTCCAACGGAGGATAGTCCTTCAACACAAACGAATCCCTTTCAACGGGACGAGACGACGCAGGAAGGGCCGCAGAAACACGCCAAACCCCGGGCAAGCACAACGACAACGATCCGCGGAACCTCCAGAGGCCACAGGCAACTGATGAGACGATCTGACACCGGTGGCCAGGTGTCGGAGGCTTTTATCAGTTGCTGATGGGAGATCAGCAACAGCTGCTCATCGCCCGCTGGGACTGGGTGCGCCCTCTGGTGGAAAGGCAGAGTACACATTTTAGATTTCACACACACCATCCGAGCCAGCTCCTAACAGTACCCCCCCCCTTAACGGGCGCCTCCTGGCGCTCTCCCCGGCTTATCAGGGTGTTCTCTGTAAAATGTCTGAAGGAGAGACTGGTCGAGAATGTGTTTCCGTGGTACCCATGATCGCTCCTTGGGACCGTACCCTTCCCAGTCCACCAGGTACTGCCACCCTCGGCCTCGGCGGCGGACGTCCATTATCTCCCGGACAGAATATGCCGGGGCTCCGTCGATGACCCTCACAGGGGGAGGAACCTCGGTGGGAGGCGACAGCTCCGATTCCTTGACTGGCTTGACCCGAGAGACGTGGAACGTGGGGTGGATTCTCAGGGAAGCTGGCAGTCTTAATCGCACTGCTGCTGGATTAACCATCCGCTCCACTTGGAATGGTCCCACAAACCGCGGTGCCAGTTTTCTGGACTCCGTCTGGAGGGGCAGATCCTTTGCCGACAGCCAGACCCTCTGACCACGTCGATATCTTGGCGCCGGCGCTCTGTGGCGGTCTGCCTGCTTTTGGGCTTGGAGAGTGGATTGCAGGAGTGAGGCACGTACCTGTCTCCATACTCGCTTGCCGCGACGCAGGTTGGAAAAGACGGATGGGGTCGCCGCTTCCTCCTCCTGGTGGTCGAACAGCGGCGGTTGATACCCAAAAGCCGCCATGAAGGGCGACACCCCCGTGGAGGCCGAGACCAAGGTGTTGTGGGCATACTCTACCCACGGCAACCAGGAGCTCCAGGTCAAGGGTTGACTAGCCGTGACGCATCTCCACACTCTGGTTGGTGCGTTCCATCTGGCCATTGGACTGGGGGTGGTAGCCGGATGAGAGACTCACCGTAGCACCAAGGGCAGTGCAGAAGGCTCGCAAGACTCATGAGGTGAACTGCAGTCCTCGGTCGGAGACGATATCCCTGGGGATGCCGTGCAGCCGGAAGACATGGTTGATGAGCAGGTCTCCTGTTTCTGCTGCGGAGGGGAGCTTAGGCAGTGGTACCAGGTGCGCCGCCTTCGAGAACCGATCAACGATGGTCAGGATGACCGTGTTCCCCCTGGACGGGGGTAGTCCCGTGATGAAATCCACTGCAATATGGGACCAAGGGCGCCGTGGGACGGGTAGAGGGTTCAGGAGACCGGCGGGCGGCTGGTGCGACGACTTCCCCCGTGCGCACACGGAGCAGGCTGCAATGAAGGCCCTTGCATCACGGGCCATAGATGGCCACCAGAAGCGCTGCCTCAGGAGGTGCAGCGTACGTCTCAGTCCTGGATGACATGCCAGCTTTGATGCGTGTCCCCACTGTAGTACCTCCGAACGGACGGGGCCTGGAACAAACAGAGTGTTGGGAGGTGAGCCGCCTGGATCGGGTGATGAGCGCAGAGCCTCGCGAACCCTCTCCTCTATTGGCCAGACAACAGCCCCCAGGATGCAAGAGGGAGGAAGAATGGCCTCAGGTTCCGGATCAGGCTGGTCCGTGGCAAACTGCTGGGATAACGCATCCGGCTTGACGTTCTTAGAACCCGGCCGATACGTGAGCGTGAAAGCAAAACGGCTGAGAAAGAGCGCCCACCGCGCCTGCCTTGGGTTCAGCCGCTTAGCGCTCCGTAAGTAGGCCAGGTTCTTGTGGTCCGTCCACACCACAAACGGTTGTGCGGACCCCTCCAGCCAGTGTCGCCACTCCTGGAGTGCCAACACCACGGCCAAGAGTTCTCGGTTGCCCACGTCATAGTTCCTCTCGGCTGTGGTCATCCGACGGCTGAAGAATGCGCACGGGTGCAGTTTCTGGTCACCCTCGCTCCGTTGCGAGAGCACTGCTCCCACTCCGATCTCCGAGGCGTCAACCTCCACCGTGAACTGGCGACCTGGATCTGGATGAGAGAGTACTGGCGCCGTAGTGAACAGTACCTTTAGCTTGGTGAACGCTGCTTCTGCCTCCTCTGTCCACAAGAATGCCCGAGCCACAGAGGTGAGCCTGGTTAGTGGGGCGGCCACCTTACTGTAGTCCCAAACGAACCGGCGGTAGAAGTTTGCGAAACCCAGGAATCGTTGGAGCTGTTTGCGCGATGACGGAGTGGGCCAGTCCACCACTGCTTGCACCTTAGCTGGGTCGGGAGCTAGCTATCCTCCCCCCACCACGAAGCCTAGAAATGAGACCGAGGGCACGTGGAACTCACACTTCTCCGCCTTCACAAAGAGACTGTTCTCGAGTAGGCGTCTCAGTACCAGCCGAACATGCTGCACGTGTTCCTCCTCTGACTCTGAAAAGATGAGAATGTCATCAATGTACACAAAGAGGAACTTGTTCAACATGTCCCGGAGCACATCATTGACCAGCGCCTGGAAAACAGCCGGAGCATTCGTTAGTCCAAATGGCATCACCAGATACTCAAAGTGACCAAGCGGTGTGTTGAAGGCGGTCTTCCATTCGTCACCCTGGCGGATGCGGACAAGGTGGTAGGCGCTCCTCAGGTCTAATTTGGTAAAGACCCGTGCTCGGTGGAGAGGCGCGAACGCCGCATCTATGAGTGGTAGGGGGTATTTATTCCTTGAGGTGATGGCGTTGAGGCCCCGGTAATCAATGCACGGGCGCAGCGACCCATCCTTCTTTTTTACAAAGAAAAACCCGGCCGCGACCGGGGACGAGGACGGGCGGATTAGTCCCATCGCTAGGGACTCGCTCAGGTATCTCTCCATTGCCTCTCGCTCTGGCTGAGAGATGCTATAGAGTCGGCTGGAAGGGAGCGGAGACCCAGGGAGCAGGTCAATGGCACAATCGTATGGGCGGTGGGGAGGAAGAGAACAGGCGCGATGTTTGGAGAACACGTCGCTGAGGTCATGATAGACCTCGGGAACCGCGGTAAGGTCGGGAACAGCCGGTGGAGAGCTAGGGATCGAAGGCGCAGGCGGCGGAGCGGAACGCAAGCAGCGGGCATGACACGCTGCACTCCAGCCCGTCAGGGAACCAGACGCCCAGTCGATCTGGGGATTATGGAGGGCCAACCAGGGGAAGCCGAGAACCGCGGGGGCAGAGGACGATGGGATCAGGAGGAACCGGATCTGCTCGCGGTGATTTCCCGAAACCACTAGCGTAAGCGGGGCGGTGCTCTGCGTGACCCGAGCTAAAGTACGTCCATCTATGTCCACCACTGTCCTGGGTTCCAGAAGCTCCACCAAGGGGAGCCCCGCCTGTCTTGCCAAATTCGCATCTATGAACGAGTCGTCCGTGCCCGAGTCCACCCACAGAGACAACGGCAACGACTCATGAGCCCAAAACAGCGTACCCGACAAACTCACCCGCAAAAGACGGCAGGATGGGGAATCGCTCGTCAGTGCGCCTGCCTGTACTGACGAGCCTACTCTTTTGGCCGCACGGGGCAGCTGGCGATGTAATGACCTGCCTGTCCACAATACAGGCAGGCCCCCGCGTTGCGACGTCTCCGCCTCTCCTCCGTGGTTAGACGCGCACGACCCAGCTGCATTGGTTCCGCATCACGGCACTCCGACGTGGTGGGCGGAGAACGAGCTTGATCGTGAGGAGAGATGACTCGCTGGCGTGCAGGAGATCGAGGAGTGGTGCGCCGGAAAGATCGCTCCCGCCGTCGCTCGCGCTGGTGATTGTCAATCTCGATTGCCCGGTCTATTAATTCTTCCACATCCTTCGGACGCGGGCTCCCGACGAGCGCGTCGCGCACCGAGTCGCCCAGCCCGCGTCGGAACGCGCTCAGCAGAGCAGGCTCGTTCCACCCGGACTCCTCCGCCAGGGTACCGAACTCAACCGCATACTCGGCCACTGAACGCGAGCCCTGCTGGATCGAGAACAACCGGTCTGACGCGTCCCCCAAACGGTTCGGCCGGTCAAAAACGCGCTCAAACCGCCGAACGAACGCGCCGAACGCGAGCGTGTTCAGATGGGTGCGCGCACAAGACGCCTGAGCCCAGGCTAGAGCCTTTCCCCGCAGTAGCCCGATGATGTAATTGATCCTCGCGGCGTCCGAACTAAACACACGCGGACGCTGGGAAAACACGAGCCGGCATTGCAGAATAAACCCCCGGTACTTCTCGAGGTCACCGTCAAACGGTTCGGGATCGCAAGCGTAGGAGTCGGGGTGACCCGAACGCACATCGGCAGTCGGAGGCGTCGGCGACTCCGGCCGCGTTACCAGCTCGTGAACGGCCTGGGTGAGACACGCGACGTTGTGCGACAGGACTGTCAGTGCCTGCTCGTGACTGCCGAGCATAGCGCCCTGAGCGGACAGCGCGTGTCTTTGCTGTTCTGCTGGATCCATAGTGGTCAGATCGTCCTGTCAGGAAACGATGTGGAACCGGATCCAAACGCAGAACAGAACAGACACCACACGAATTGCGGCAAACAAGTTTTAATGTCCAACTTAAACAGAATGTGCCTTGCACACAAACCAAAGGCGCTCCAACGGAGGATAGTCCTTCAACACAAACGAATCCCTTTCAACGGGACGAGACGACGCAGGAAGGGCCGCAGAAACACGCCAAACCCCGGGCAAGCACAACGACAACGATCCGCGGAACCTCCAGAGGCCACAGGCAACTGATGAGACGATCTGACACCGGTGGCCAGGTGTCGGAGGCTTTTATCAGTTGCTGATGGGAGATCAGCAACAGCTGCTCATCGCCCGCTGGGACTGGGTGCGCCCTCTGGTGGAAAGGCAGAGTACACATTTTAGATTTCACACACACCATCCGAGCCAGCTCCTAACACTCTGGTCCAATCATCCCCTGCATCACCTATCAGAAGGAAGTTCTCTTTTCAGAGATGAAGCTGCACAGGGTATGTAATTCCTAAAGAAATGCAAGGGTAGCATATTAATTTTAGTAAAATGTCTGTCTTAGCATGTTGTGCACACAATTTATAAAGTGTGACCATAATTTCAATTTTTTTTAACCACAAGGACACCCATGCAGGAATCAAAGAGTAAACAAAAGGGAGGCCGAAGTGAAGAAAATGATAGAGACAGCCTCAGTCAGTGACAATGTTCCAGTAAGGCCTGGAACATCAACTGAGAGTGCAGTTGTACCAGCAGTGATTGATGAGGATGTGGATCACAAAGAAAAAGACAATGGTTTGTGTCATCACAATAAGTTTGCTGTAAGATTGTTTTCTTAAACTCAATAGAAAAATGGCACCTGCAAGATATAATTAGATAGATAAGAGAATACACTAACACTCAACCATATATTCTAACTGTTAAAATATTTAGTTTAGAATGCTGTTTTGCCGTTTTTATGTTACCTCAGCATTGAAACAATTTATGAAGACGCTGGGGCTCATGTTTGTCAATGACATAGACAGAAAGTTCATCCTTTTCTGTAGACTGAAAGGATATTGATATCTGCATATCCTTTCCCCTCTCGAGTTCTCTGATCAGTTGTTTCACCACGCTACTGTGTTCAAGGCACCCTGGTACCCCTGCGATCCCCTTTGGCACAGAGGGGTCGCTGTACTGGAGGTAGTCTGACAGCTGGTGGGAAAGAATACTAAAGAATATCTCCCCCTCGATATTAAGCAGTGAGATGGTCCTTAACTGCTCGATGGAGGTCGACTTTTCTTCCTTTGGAACCCACACCCCTTCTGCAGATCTCCATTGTTGGGCGACCTTCCCCCTCTTCCAGACCACCCTTAGGATCTTCCAGAGATGGTGCAGAAGCTTGGGGCACCTCTTGTATACCAGGTAAGGCACATCATTCGGTCTAGGTGCTGAGCTGTGTCTGGCAGCCTTGACCACAGTCTGGATTTCTTTCCAACTGGGAACCTTGATGTTGAAATCAGTGGTTGGCAAAGGTGGCTTGATCAGGTCTCTGCATCCGCCTAGGTCCTCCTCCCTGGCTGCATCATTGTAGGTATCGAAAGTAGGTGTCCACCTCCTTTAGTGCATGTGAGATGGCTGGTGCGCTCCGGCCTAGCAGCTGTTTGGTAAACCCAAAAGGGTTTGCTAGGAATGCAGCACGTCTTTTGGCTCTCTCCTTAGCCCGCCTCCTGTACCACGCTGCTCGGCGCAGGGTCAACAGCTTCTTGTGTGTAACCGGACCTACAAGTAATAGTTCAACATGAGAATGTTTGTGATCCTCCTCCTAAAAGTGTGGTTGCTAGGGAGAACAATGCTTTTTCCCTGGAGGATGAGACTCCGGCGTGTGTCTTGATTGCCAGGGTAAAAGTGCCCAAAGCTTTGTAATAAACTTGGTCTCAAATCACCAACTTGTTTCCGTGTGTGGAAGACTGCCCCACTGAACTCTTGGAGTAAATTACTACACGAACCAGCTCAAGTTGCCAAAGTTTTCAAAGAGAAACTGCTAAGGGAACATATGAGAAACCTCTGAGAATTAACCCTTTGATGCGCAACATATCCACACCCCTTCGAATGCACAACATGGGTCAAAAATGACCCGCATTCATTTTCCAGGTAATTTCATGCTGGCTCGCAAGTTTTTCGTTGTTCTATCTTTTGAAATCAATTTATTTTATGATTGAATATGATTGAAACCATGGGGAAACCAAACAGCCCCTCCATAAACGAATGGCCCAACACAGACGTGCCACTTCTTCAGGACAGGACTCAGCAGTACACCTACACCTAAAAGAAAGTGGACACTCCTTTGAGGACAGTCAAGTACGTGTGCTGGCCAGAGAAGATCGCTGGTTTGAGAGGGGTGTCAAGGAAGCCATCCACGTCAAGTTGGAAAAACCATCTTTAAACAGAGGTGGTGGACTAAGGCACTTTCTGTCACCCACGTACAATGCAGTTCTCCACTCTCTTCGTCAGCATTCCAAACATTCACGCTGTTTGACCAGACCTGGAGACTCATTAACATGTGACCCAACAGACAAAGGGGAAGCACCCCAACTGAAACTGAATGAACGACCCTGCCAAGGACTCTCAGGTGACCACCCGGGCCATTAACATGCCAATAGTCCACAGGGCTATATTTTCAAGCTCTGCCCCAGCAAACTTAGAACTGAAGAAGCTCTCTGGAGAGAGGGCGAAACGTTTTCAAGAAAACCTTCAGTCCAGTTGACACAGAGAGATCTACTTTGGATAACCATGACCTGGATGACTGAGAATCTACACAGACAATATGATTGAAGTATTCTTTAAATGGCTTGTTTTTAATTACCTCAGATCATGATTTCTATTTTTCCTTTCATACTTTATGAACAAAAATTGTTTTTATTGCTACATCAAATTTACACGCATGGGTCAAAAATGACCCATTCATTCGTGTGATTTAAAATTATTTTAATACTATAATAATTTCTACTTCCAGTTGAAGAGCAACAAAATAGGCAGCTACAAAAAAATCTAGTATGACCTCCTCCAGCACTTCTACAACCTTCTCAGCACTAAATCTGCAAACAGCCATACTCTAGATAAAGAAAATCAAAAGCACAATAATATTGTCCAATCTACTTAGCAAAGTATTTCTTATTATCTTATTAAATAGATAAATTTGTCAGCACCCCCTCCCCCCACCACCATTAGCAAGCACCAATAGCTAGCTAGCTAATAATTGCTTGTAAGTTTCTAACATGTAGGTAGTTAAAGAGGACATGAAGGTAGTTGGTGTGAGAGGAGAGGATGCAGAAGTCAGGCTTAGATGGAGGCAACTGATTCGCTGTGGCAACCCCTGGAGGGAAAAGGAAAAAAAGAACTTTCTAACAAATAACTGAAAGTAAGCTAA
Source organism: Pao palembangensis (assembly GCA_015343265.1). Taxonomy (NCBI): domain Eukaryota; kingdom Metazoa; phylum Chordata; class Actinopteri; order Tetraodontiformes; family Tetraodontidae; genus Pao; species Pao palembangensis. Next base: position 2,160,775 of record CM027098.1, on the reverse strand, counting down.
ACCTAATCAAATATTATGTACAGATGTCAGTGTATATTCTCATTCATTCAGGTCATGGTTATCCAAAGTTAGATATCTGTGTTCAACTGGACTGTAGGTTTCCTTGAAGACGTTTCGCCTTCTCTCAAGAAGGCTTCCTCAGTTCTAAACTTGCTGGAGGCAGAGCCAACAGACAAAGGGGAAGCACCCAAACTGAAACTAGGTGGACGACCCTGCGAACGGCTGTTAGGTGACCACCGAACCTTCCTCTCCAGGAAGCCTTCTGGAGAGAAGGAAAACCGTCTTCAAGGAAACCGACAGTCCAGTTGCACACAGCGATTGAACATTGGATGTATCCAAATATCCATTTCACCTTCTCTCCAGGTTTCCTCAGTTCTAAAGGCTTCTTCAGTTCTAAAATTGCTGGTGGCAGAGCTTGAAAATACAGCCCTTGTGGACCATTGACATGATCCGGGTGGTCACCTGACAGTCATTGTCAGGGAGGTTGGTAGGGTCGTTCACCTAGTTTCCCTTTGGGTGCTTTCTATTGGCAGAGCCCATAGACAAAGTTTAGAACTGAGGAAACCTTCTGGAGAGAAGGCGAAACATCTTCAAGGAAACCTACATTCCAGTTGCACACAGAGATCCAACTTTGGATAACTATGACCTGGATGAATGAGAATCTACACAGAAATATTATGTACAGTCCACAATTGTCAATTGAAAATCAATACTTAGATGTATTCGAGATGGAGTTGTGCTGAGCTGTGACCTCTTTTCACTCCAAATGCATGTGGATCATTTCTGACCCATGTGAGAGGTAGAAATACAAAAGCTGTGCGTGTCCATACCGTAAGAAAGGAAAAATGAAAATGATTATTTGTGGTAAACAAAAACAAGATATTGACTGCATACTTGGAAGAGTAAATGAATTTCATAGAAACACTCAGCATTTTGGACCCATGTTGTGCATTAGAGGGGTAGTGATACAAAAATGTTTTTATTCAAAAAGTAAGAAAGGAAAAAATAAAATAATCATAATAATATAATAAGTTAATTGAGGAATACCTTGGATACCGAATGATGAGATTAAGTTATTGCAAAAACATCAAAAATAAAAACTTAGCCGGGTCACGTTGGACCCATGTTGTTAAAATAGGGTTAAAATAGATGTAAGGAACTCTGTTACGTTTCATTGTGTTGAGGACCCAAACACAGATACGCGGCAGACGCTCCAAAAGAAAACAACTCTTTATTGGGTGCACACGGGGAACAAACAGAAAGCGCTCTAACTGGAGGAAAAAACAGTGATCATAAAACTCAAAGTCCAAAAAAAACTCTTCACGGGGCAGGCTCCACTGCGGGGTATGCAAGACCAGAACACAGACTGTTTCACAGGGAATGTGGCGACCTTGAAAACAGGGAACAACAGAAGTAAGAAACAGCTCCAGGACACAGGAACACTCAGTCTTCAGTAAAAGTCAGATACCACTCAACAGATAGGAAGAGCAATGATCCAGCAACGGGGACCAGCTGGCAGCCTCCTTAAATCAGGCACTTGATGAGCTGATCAGTGACAGGTGCTCAGCCAACCTGCACCCTCTACAGAAAGAACACAGGACAAATCACACACACCATAAAGGGCCGGCAAACCGGACCCTAACAGCACCCCTCCCTCAATGAGCGCCTCCTGGCGCCCTACCTGGTCTTTCTGGACAGCCCCACATGGGACAAAGTGTCAGACTCATCACCCAAATCAGACCTGTGAGCCTCAGGAACAGCTTCTGCTTTTACATGGGCAGCTGTAGCTTCTAAAATGGCAGCAGTCTCAGTCGGGGACAGCTTTAGCTACAGGCTCTGGGACTAGCTTTATATGTGCGAGATCAATTCTGTCCAAACTAACTTGTTCTCGCAGAGAAAAATACATTTCACACAAAATCATTAGAAATCAACTGTCCGGACTGCGCAGTATTGTGTGACATGCGTTTATATGTGCGAGATCACTTCTGTCCAAACTAACTTGCTCTCGCCAAAAAAAATACATTTCACACAAAATGATTAGAAATCAACTGTCTGGACCTGCGCAGTGTTGTGTGACATGCGTTTATATGTGCGAGATCACTTCTGTCCAAACTAACTTGTTCTCGCCGGAAAAAAATACATTTCACACAAAATGATTAGAAATCAACTGTCTGGACTGCGCAGTGTTGTGTGACACGCGTTTATATGTGCGAGATCAATTCTGTCCAAACTAACTTGCTTTCGCGGAGAAACATACATTTCAGGCAACAGGAGTGGTAAACAATACTCTGGACCTGCGTAGTGTTGTGTGACATGCGTTTATATGTGCGAGATCAATTCTGTCAAAAAAAAAACTTGCTTTCGCGGGGAGACATACATTTCACACAAAATGATTAGAAATAAACTGTCTGGACTGTGCAGTGTTGTGTGACATGCGTTTATATGTGCGAGATCAATTCTGTCCAAACTAACTTACTCTCGCTGAGAAACATACATTTCATTCAACAGGAGTGCTAAACAACACTCTAGACCTGCGCAGTGTTGTGTGACACGCGTTTATATATGCGAGATCAATTCTGTCCAAACTAATTTGTTCTCGCAGAGAAAAATACATTTCACACAAAATCATTAGAAATCAACTGTCTGGACTGCCCCGTGTTGTGTGAAATGCGTTTATATGTGCGAGATCAATTCTGTCCAAACTAACTTGCTCTCGCCGAGAAACATACATTTCAGGCAACAGGATTTGTAAAACACTGTCTGGACTGCGCAGTGTTGTGTGACATGCGTTTATATGTGCGAGATCAATTCTGTCCAAACTAACTTGCTGTCGGACACTGAGAAACTAACTGTTTCTCATTGTCCAAAGTTTGTTTGGACAGAATTGATCTCGCACACATAAACGCATGTCACAGAACACTGCGCAGGTCCAGACAGTTGACTTCAAACCTTTTTGTGTGAAATGTGTTTTTCTCAG
>CM027098.1:2126306-2157298 GCA_015343265.1 Pao palembangensis | reverse complement strand
GCCACATCCACCACAACGGCTCTCCTCTGCCCTTTATCAACCACCACAATATCTGGCTGGTTCGCCATCACCATCCTGTCTGTCTGTATCTGGAAGTCCCACATGAACTTTGCTTGGTCATTGTCCACCACCTTTGGAGGTGTTTCCCATTTTGACCTTGGGGTTTCCAGCCCATACTCCGCACAGATGTTTCTGTAGACTATGCCAGCCACTTGGTTATGGCGTTCCATGTATGCTTTCCCTGCCAGCATCTTACACCCTGCAGTTATGTGTTGGATTGTCTCAGGTGCCTCTTTGCACAGCCTACACCTTAGGTCTTGTCTGGTGTTGTATATCTGGGCCTCTATTGCTCTGGTGCTCAGGGCTTGCTCCTGTGCAGCCAGGATGAGTGCCTCTGTGCTGTCCTGTAGGCCAGCCCTCTCTAGCCATTGGTAGGACTTCTTGAGATCAGCGACTTCAGCTATGTTCCGGTGGTACATCCCATGTAGGGGCTTGTCCTCCCATGATGGTCCTTCCTTCAGCACCTCCTGATCTTGCCATTGTCTGAGACATTCATCCGTTGGGGCCTCATCCGTCATCCGTCATCCGTTGGGGCCTTGTCCTTGATGTAGTCATGGAGCTTGGCTGTTTCGTCCTGGATAGTGGCTCTCACGCTCACTAATCCACGGCCTCCTTCCTTACGGCTTGTGTACAGTCTCAGGGTGCTGGATTTGGGATGGAACCTGCCATGCATGGTGAGGCGCTTTTGTGTCTTAACATCTCTGGTCTGTATCTCTTCCTTTGGCCACCTTATTATTCCTGCAGGGTATCTGATCACTGGCAGGGCGTAACCGTTTATTGCCCGGGACTTGTTCTTGTCATTGAGCTGGCTTCAAAGGACTTGTCTTACTCGCTGGAGGTATTTGGCTGTTGCCGCTTTCCTTGTTGCCTGTTCAAGGTTGCCGTTTGCCTGTGGTATTCCAAGGTACTTGTAACTGTCCTCAATGTCTGCCATTGTTCCTTCTGGGAGCGAGACCCCTTCAGTGTGGACTACCTTGCCTCTCTTTGTCACCATCCTACTACATTTCTCAAGCCCAAATGACATCCCAATGTCATTGCTGTAGATCCTGGTAGTGTGGATCAGGGAGTCTATGTCCCGTTTGCTCTTAGCGTACAGCTTGATGTCATCCATGTAGAGGAGGTGACTGATCGTGGCCCCATTCCTGAGGTGGTATCCATAGCCAGTCTTGTTGATTATCTGGCTCAGGGGGTTCAGGCCTATGCAGAACAGCAGTGGGGACAGAGCTTCTCCTTGGTATATGCCACATTTGATGGACACTTGTGCAAGTGGCTTGCCATTGGCCTCAAGGGTGGTTTTCCACAACCTCATCGAGTTTGCCACGAACGCTCTTAGAGTCCTATTGATGTTGTACAGCTTCAGGCATTCAGTGATCCATGTGTGTGGCATCGAGTCATAGGCTTTCTTGTAATCTACCCAGGCAGTGCACAGGTTGGTATTTCGGGACTTGCAGTCTTGGGCAACTGTTCTATCAACCAGGAGCTGGTGTTTGGCTCCTCTGGTATCTCTACCAATGCCTTTCTGTGCTTTGCTCATGTACTGATCCATGTGCCTGCTTATCTTAACCACAATGATGCCTGACATGAGCTTCCATATTGTGGAGAGACAGGTTATTGGCCGGTAGTTGGGTGGGACTGCACCCTTTGCGGGATCCTTCTGGATTAGGATCGTTCGCCCCTTGGTTAGCCATTCTGGGTGAGTCCCATCTCTTAGCAGCTGGTTCATTTGTGCTGCCAGACGCTCATGGAGTGAGGTGAGTTTCTTTAGCCAGTAGGCATGGATCATGTCAGGGCCTGGTGCTGCCCAGTTTTTCATACCTGATACTCTTTCCTGGATGTCTGCCACTGTGATGGTAACTGGTTTCTGTTTAGGGAGGTTGCTGTGCTCCTCTCTCAGAGACACCAGCCACTGAGCACTGCTGTTATGTGCTGCCTCCTTCTCCCATATACTCTTCCAGTACCGTTCGGTTTCCAGCCTTGGTGGATCTATTCTGCTGTTGCTACCCTGCCACTGAGCATACACTTTCGCAGGTTGAGTTGCGAACAGCCTGTTTATTCGTCTGGCTTCATTGGCTTTCATGTATATCTGTAGGCGGCTGGCCAAGGCTTGGAGCCTTTGTTTGGCAGTTTCGAGTGCTTCAGGTATGGGCATCTGGCTGTACCTCTTGGGTACTGTGTTTTTCATTGCACCTCTCTGGGCCTCCAACCTTCGTTTCCATGGCGGGTATTGTTTCTCATGGCTCCCATGGTTGCTCTTATAGCAAAGCATCTCTAGGATCACTGCTGCTGAAGTGTATATCAGCTCGTTGGTTTCAGTGATTGTTGAGGTAGGAATCACTCTCAATGCTGCATTCACACTCTCCAGGAGACTTTCAGATGGTACTTCACTTAGCTGTTGTAAACGTTGTTGGGGTTGCCTTGTGTTCATTCTCGCCCTGATTCTATCTTTCAGGTCAGTTGCTGCCTCGCTCAGCGTTATCGGTATATCTGCGCTCATTGGGGCTTCGTTCCCAATCTCTGGTTGGGGCATTGGTATAACCTCCCCCCCTCTGACCTGGCCATGACAGCTCCTTACATATATATATATATGTATATATATATATATATATATATATACATATATATACATATTCTTTAATTAAATATGCATTTACAGTGGATAGATTATTGTAAAAGGATATTTTAAGAACGCTGTGTAGCTGTTACGCTGCCAATTAATGTGAAGGGATGTTTGTTGTACAGGTCACTGAGTTTATTGCTACTATGTAAACACATATATTCTACGTTTCTGTAGCAGTCTAAGAGGCTTTGCCTGGTTATCATATCAGTAGCTGAATTAAACCAGAAATAAAAGCCAACAATAAACTATGTTAATGTCACAGGACTGTTGATCTTGTACACCATTACCGCAGTAATATCTTCCATGAGCAAATACTGGACCAATATTTAGTATAACACTATATTACATAGTGCATCACCTAACATTGGGATGCATTTTATTATATTTATACAGCAAGAACTATGAAACAGCTGAGAATGAAAGACAAGTCACCATAAAGCTTTTAGTATAATAGCAGCATAAATCTACAGGCACAGTTAAAAGTTGTTTTCATGATTTTCTTTTGCAGTTTATCCATCTGACCAAACCGTTATCTATCTTTTCACTTTTCAGTCAGAAGAATGTGAGATACAAATAGTGATGAATACATAAATTTTCACAAAAGCTGTAGATCTTCTCAAGAACTTATACATTGCATTCACAGTTTTGACATTTTGGCTTGATTTAAAGGAGCATTGAGTATTTTAAAAAAGAGAAAAAACAATATTTTTTAATTGAAGGGTATATGTTTGTCTTAAAATGGCATTTGGATCCACTCACAATGTGAATAACTAAGGCTCTCTCTGCAAAACATATGTTTGATATCCTCCCAAACATTTGGCTTTCGGAGAAAATTCAGAGTCAAACATTCAAAAGAAACATTTTCACAGCTCAAAAGTAATTGAAAAAAAATTCTAAATCCCATTAATTTCCAACCCAGAGTTTTTGTCCTAATGTCCTCACATTTCTCAGGGCTTTCAATGCCGTCAGGGTCACTGTCGGACCTACCTGTTGCAGCTGCTGCGACAGGTAGGGACGTGCAGAGTGCAGATTTACTTGTAGTTTCTAGAATTCATCAAAGCAGACTGGGAGGACGAGCTTTTAGCTATCGGGCAGCTTTACTGTGGAACCAGTTACCAACCTGGGTCCGAGAGGCAGACACCACGTCTGCCTTTAAGATCAGACTTAAAACCTTTCTGTTCAGTAAAGTGTACAGCTAGCCTCAAACAAAGTGTGTAGGGTTGATAGATCTAGTTACTGTCAGTTCTCACAGTTACAGGTAGAATAGGGCTATCGAACTCTTATTCCTCAATTTTTAGCACAGCTATGCTGCTATAGGTCTACACTGCTGGGGACATAAACATGATCCACTGAGCAGTTCCCCATTTCCTCAGCATCAACCACTCCCTCCTCTCCTCCTTTTCTTTTTTCTCACCGGGATTATCTGTGTCCAGTCTTCCTTGCCTCTCTCTCTCTCTCTCTCTCTCTCTGAGCGTGAGCAGTGGCGTCAAGCGAGCTGAGAGCAAAATGGGAATTTTTTCCAAATTCACTTATTCCAAACTTATTTTTTTCAATTTTTCTTGAATTATTTTGTTAATATAGTGTGGGCGTGATATTTTGGTTAGTTGTTTATAGTTTTAGTTAGGTTTATTGCGTTTTTTGCGGGCTCACCGGTTTGCCTTTGTTTGGCTGGCCGGCGTTCCCTGCACCAGGGCGGTGAGCGGCGGGGATCTCTCCCAGTTGTCGCGGAGACACGGCATCAAAGTGGGTGCCGGGTCGACGCACACCATGGAGGAGGTAGCCCTCGCCATGGGGGAAGATGGCTGTGGGGCATGAAGACGATCGGGGAACAAAAAAGGAGGAATTTAATAACCAAGAGGGTGAGATTGGTCAGGTTCGGGAAGAGCAAACAAATATAATAGTTGCAAGGCAGGAAAATATGGAAATGGAAGAGCAGGTGGTGGAAGGTGAAGGATGTGAGGGGCAGACAGGTAAGGAGCAGACAGGTGAAGTGGGTGAGGTGCCATTAGGTGACATGGGTGAGAGACAAAATGGCGAAGAACAGACTAGTAAAGTAGATGAGGTGACGGTTGGTGATATGAGTGAGGAGCAGACAGGTGAGGAACAGACAGGTGAGGAGCAGACAGGTGAGGTGGGTGAGGTGCAGGTAGGTGGCATGAGTGAGGGGCAGACAGGTGGGGCTGAGGGAGTATGGAGCAGGAGCTTACTGGCTCTTCAAAAAAAAGAAGAAGCAGCAAACAGAGCGACAACATTGGGGCGAAGGTCAGCAGGCAGACAGGTAGGAATGCTGAGTGGTCAGACAGCAGTGAGGGTGAGGACTGTGTGTCTGACGACAGTAACCTGTCCCACTCCCAGGGACCAGCCAGCCAGCCAGTCGGCCAGGGGGGGGAAAGGGTACACGGCAAGAATGATAAAAACTTTCCTCCAAGAGACCAAAAATATGAAAGGAGTCATCCTGGAAAATTGCTTTCCAGATAAAGAATGTTTTTATAAATCTGCTAAGGGTCACATAAAAAACAGAGCCGAGTCAGACCTCACAGATCAGGAAGTTTTTAAACTGAAATAGCTGATCTTAAAGGTGAAAAGGCAAATCGTACCACAGTGACAAGAGCACAAATAGGCACTTTGCTTGCTTTTACTGGTCTTTTATATAGTTTTTATTTGTGTTTACTTTTAACTCTCCTAATGAACAGTTTTAAAGTGGGGAGTTTAAATATGAAAGGAGCCAGAGACACCAGAAAAAGAGCCGTCATTTATGAAACGGCAAGGCTAAAGCACATCAATGTTTTATTTTTACAAGAGACCCACAGTGACCAGCAAAACGAGTCTTGGTGGAGCAGAGAGTGGGAAGGAGGCGTGTTCCTCAGCCATCATACGGCTGTCAGTGCAGGGGTGGCCATCCTGCTTTCGAAGACCTTCACCCCGGCCTCCCTCAGAGTGGAACACGTCGTCCCAGGGAGGTTTCTGCTTTTAGAAGCTGGTTTTAACGGGTTTAACGTTGTTTTTATGAACATCTATGCTCCAAACGACGGTGCAGAGAGGAAGCTCTTTTTAGAAACAGTCAGCAACAAGCTGCAGAGCCACAGGACGTCAGACTACCTGATTTTAGGAGGTGATTTTAACTGTACTGAAGATGGCAAAGTAGACCGTGACCATGCAGAGCCTCATCCAGCTTTCCAGCATGCTCTGAGGCAGCTGGTCTTCTGCCACGGCCTGGTGGATGTATGGAGGAGGATGCACACAGGCTGCCGGCAGTACACATGGTCCCACTACAGAGATGACACAGTAATTTTAGCCCGCCTTGACCGGTTTTATTGTTTTAAGCACCATTTTAGCATCTTTAAGTTGTGTCAAATTTTACCAGTTGGTTTTTCAGATCATTCCTTGGTTGTGTGCAGCGCTTTTATCAGGAACATCTCACCCAAGAGCGCATACTGGCATTTTAACTCAAGTTTAGTGTCTGATCACAGTTTTAAAGAGGCTTTGAGGTTTTTATGGTGTGTTTTTAGACAAAGAAAGAATGATTTTACTTGTCTGAGGCAGTGGTGGGACCATGGGAAGACGAGCGGGAGAAGAAGAGCGGGCAGAGGAAGGCGATCCACTCCCTGCTGTCGAACACTGAGCAGGAGCTGACAGAGCCGGACCAGATCAGAGCCAGGGCCGTGGAATTCTACTCGGCGCTGTTCCGGAGTGAGTACGAGGAGACCGACGGACAGTTCCAGGACTTCAGTGACGGACTGCCTCGGGTGTCTGAGGACACCAACTCCAGCCTGGAGCGTCCACTGACCCTGCAGGAGCTGCATGCTGCGCTCCAAACCATGCAGAGCCGGAAAGCTCCGGGCATCAATGGACTGAGTGTAGAATTCTACAAGGCCTACTGGGACATCCTGGCTCCTGGTCTGTTGGATGTCTTCAACGAGAGCCTGACCTCAGGGAGTCTGTCCGTGTCCTGCCGGAGGGCTGTCATCGCTCTCCTGCCCAAAAAAGGCAACCTGCAGGACATTAAGAACTGGCGCCCGGTGTCTCTCCTCTGCACCGACTATAAAATTCTCTCCAAGACTCTGGCTATCCGGCTGAGGGAAGCTATGGAGCAGGTCATCCACTGGGACCAGACCTACTGTGTGCCCAGAGGGACCATGGCAGACAATGTCTGTCTCATTCGGGATGTCCTGAATCTCTCCAGTTCATTAGGTGTAAACATCGGCTTGGTCGCATTAGACCAAGAAAAGGCTTTTGACCGTGTTGAACACCGCTTCCTCTGGAAGGTCATGGAGAGGTTCGGCTTCAGCACAGGCTTTATTGCCAGGATCCAGGTGTTGTAAAGTGACATTGAGAGTGTGCTGAAGGTCAACGGCAGCCTGTGTGCTCCTTTTAGGGTGCATAGAGGTGTCCGGCAGGGCTGTGCGCTGTCGGGGATGCTCTATGCACTCTCCCTGGAACCCCTCTTACACAAACTGCGCTCGACGGTCCAAGGCTTGTTTTTACCTGGTTTTACAAAAAGTGTGGTTTTATCTGCTTACACTGATGACATTGTGGGTTTTTTTAGAGATCAGCAAGATGTGGATGCACTAAACGACACCACTAGTCGCCTTCTGCTGTGTCAGCCGCAAGGGTGAACTGGGGAAAAAGTGAGGCCCTTGTGGTTGGCGAGTGGCCTGGAGGCCTCCCAGCCCTCCCAGACAGACTGACCTGGAAAAGTGATGGTCTGAAATACCTGGGCATCTACCTTGGAAGCGAGAACATTATGAAGAAAAACTGGGAGGGCATGGCTGAGAGGATAAAAGGAAAACTGGACAAGTGGAGATGGATTCACTCCCACTTGTCTTACAGAGGGAGAGTGCTGGTTTTAAACAATTTGGTAGCCTCTCTGCTCTGGCACCGTCTCACCTGTGTGGAGCCACCACCCGGGCTGCTGGCCCAGATTCAGGCAGAGATGGTGAACTTTTTTTGGGATGGTCTCCACTGGGTCCCACAAGCCGTACTGTTTTTATCTCGCGATGAGGGGGGCCAGGGCCTTGTTCACCTGGCCAGCAGAGCTGCCACCTTCAGGATCCGTTTTATTCAAAGGTTTTTAACGGGACCTTCTGATCTGGTCTGGAGGGAGGTGGCCAATTGTGTTTTTAGGCAGGTTAAGGGTCTGGCTTGTCCCCTTTTTATCGTAGTGTTTTTAGGTCCTGTTCATGACTGAAATGGGCCCACAATGAGTCGACCTCTCTGCACTGGCTACTGAAGGAGCCTTTGGTTTATGGTGGAAGACTCGATGTAAGTTGTGACGCCCTGCCTGGACTGACGGGGGCACTGAGGCGCTCAGGGGTCGTCACACTGCAGAAGCTGCTGGAGGTGGCGGGGCCCACGCTAAGTGATGTCCAGACCCTGAGCTTCCCTGACCTCCAGCTGAGCCCTGCGCCCATGCAGCTGAGTGGACTCCTGCAGGGATCCTGTGGCGAGGGAGCGCTGAGCCTACACAGAGCAGACGGATGGACCATCCACTCCACCTGCACCAAGGTGGCCAACGCCCGGGACCTGAGCCAGCGTGCCCCCACGGTGTGGACTGCCAGGCTGGGGGACCAGCCTCTGCAGTGGAGGACCCTGTACAAACCTCCCCTGAGGAAGAGGACTGGAGACCTGCAGTGAAGGATCCTCCACGGCGCCATCGCCACCAACTCGTTTGTCTCAGTTTTAAACTCTAATGTTGCAAACAGGTGTCCATTCTGCAGCCTGAGGGAGACGGTCTTCCACATGTTCACTGACTGCAGCAGACTGACCCCGTTTTTTAGCCTTTTAACTGCTGTTTTTAGCATATTCGGTGTTCAGTTCACGGCCCCTGTTTTTATTGGTGGTTTTAAATATGACAAGAGAACAAAAGCAAAGTGCCAGATTTTAAACTTCCTGAGTGGAAGGCTGCTGTCCCCGCGACCCGACCCCGGATAAGCGGCAGAAAATGGATGGATGGATGGATGGTTTGGCTGGACCGGATTCAGAAGTGCTTCCTATAGAGTGGAGCTCGGATGGAAATCGTGGCCATGCAGGTCGAACAAGCCACCAAACTTGCCGGAGTTGCAGGTACAGGCCCGCTGGTGCAGCAGGCAGCTGAGTTCACTATCTAGGACTGCGAGCTACTGGTATCATGCGTTGCCGCTCTACCACCACAGCCACCAGCATCTGAACCAGTACCGGAAACTATCCCTGAATCGGCTCTGGCACCTGTGTCTGTCCTTGCTCCAGCTGGTTCTGTTCCTGCCCCTCCCATTTGTCCAGAGGATCTGCCTGACTCCGCTCCTGCTTGCTCTTTGACAGCACCAGTTCCAAAGTCCAGTGCAGAGAGATTTCCAGCAAATCCACAGGGGGAAAATCTGCTGTCTGATCACCCAGGTGAGCCAGAGTGGAAAGGCTTTGCCCTTTGACGTCTTGCTGACTGGTGCAGAAAGGTCTGGTTTTTCCTACAGTCAGCTTCAGGTCTGCAGATTTCTGCTCTGCCTCCCCCAAGCTTGACCTCCTGTCCCCACCATCTGAATGGCCATCTGAATGGGTTAGGTTGAGGCCCTTCCGGGTTTGTTGTCCGTTGGCAGCGGGCCGACAGACCCAGGTGTGTTGCTTCCGGCCAGGGACGCCCTGGCTGTTGCGGACCAGCTTTCCCAGAAACCTATGGAAGCGAACTCCCCGAGACCCTGAGGTAGGAGGTTCCACTAATATCCTTGGATTCAGGGAGAAGGCTCCTGAGGCCAAGAGGTGGGAGGCACCTCCAACCCAGACTGAAACCACGGCGGTCCCAACCAGAGGGCCGAGACCCACTCCGGTCCCGACCCCAGCGCCGATGCCCACGCCAGTTCTGCTCATAGCAGTCAAGTCCGTGTCTCGCGCAGTGAGGGCTGTAACTCTGGCTGAAACTCCGGCAACTATGACGACCCCGTAGAAAGGCCTGCAACTCCAGCAGCAAGGGCTGCGACCCCAGCTTTAAAGACTGTGATCCCAGTAGCCAAGACAGTGACCCCAGCCGTAGAAGCTGCAACTACTACAACTAAGGCTGCATTTCTTGCAGCCAAGCTCCGTACCTCTGCAGCTAAGCGTCTGACCCCTGAACTGCCTCTGACCCCTGCAGCCAAGCATCTGGCCCCTGCAGCCAGGTGTCTGACCCCTGCAGCCAAGACCCCTGAAGCCAAGCCTCTGATCCCTGCAGCCAAGCCTCTGATCCCTGCAGCCAAGCCTCTGATCCCTGTAGCCAAGCCCCTGATCCCAAGAGCCTGCTCCCCCTGTTGAAGCTAAAGCTGCTCCCGAACCCTTGACTAAGGCTGCCCCAGTTGAAGCTAAAGCTGCTCCCGAACCCTTGGCTAAGGCTGCCCCAGTTGAAGCTAAAGCTGCTCCCAAACCCTTGGCTAAGGCTGCCCCAGTTGAAGCTGAAGCTGCTCCCGAACCCTTGGCTAAGGCTGCTATTGTGGCAGCTGAGGCCACCCTTCAGTTGAGACTGAAACAGGCTCAGAGTTCCTGGCTGAAGCTGCCCCTGAAGCTAAAGATGCCCTGTGGCCCCTGGCTTCAGCCATCCCGGTAGAGGCCATAGCTGGCCCCGAGCCCCGGGCGGAAGCCGCCCCTGGAGAAGCTGAGGTTGCCCTAGAGTCCCAGGCTGAAGCCGGTCCCAAGCCTGCGGTGGAAGCTGTCCCTGTCTGAGTTGAAGCTGTCTCCGAGCCTGTGGGGATGCCCCTAAAGAAGCTAAAGCTGAGCCTGTGGCTGAAGCTGTATCTGTAGAAGGTGAAGCTGCCCCTCCAGAAGCTGAAGCCTCCTCCAAGCTCATGGTTGAAACTGTCTCCGAGCCTGTGGTTGAGGTTGACCCTTGGGAGGCTAAAGCTCCTCCCAAACCCCCAGCTGAAGCTGCCTCTGTAGAAGCGGAAGCTGCTCCTGAGCCCCTGACTGAAGCCGTCCGTGAGTCTGTGACTGAAGATGTCCCTGCTTAAGCTATCCCTGAGGCCCCTGTGAGCATTGAGTCCCGGGAGGACCCTGCTTCAGCTAAATCGGCCCCTGCTCCAGCCATATCTGCTTCCGCCCCAGTGAGGTCTGCCCCCGCTCAAGCCAAGTCAGCCCCTGCACCAGTGATGTCAGCACCAGTCCCAGCTAAGCCTGCTGCTGCAGAGGTTGAGTCCGTTCCGGGGGGCCTTAGGGAGGGTCCAAGTGGATGTCCCAGCTCCAGAGATCCTTATGGCTCCATGTCTGTGTAGATTCTCACTCATCCAGGTCATGGTTATCCAAAGTAGATCTCTCTGTGTCAACTGGACTGAAAGGTTTCCTTGAAAATGTTTCGCCCTCTCTCCAGAGAGCTTCTTCAGTTCTAAGTTTGCTGGGGCAGAGCTTGAAAATATAGCCCTGTGGACCATTGGCATGTTAATGGCCCGGGTGGTCACCTGAGAGTCCTTGGCAGGGTGGTTGGCAGGGTCGTTCATCTAGTTTCGGTTGGCGTGCTTCCCCTTTGTCTGTTGGGTCACATGTTAATGAGTCTCCAGGTCTGGTCAAACAGCGTGAATGTTTGGAATGCTGACGAAAAGAGTGGAGAACTGCATTGTATGTGGGTGACAGAAAGTGCCTTAGTCCACCACCTCTGTTTAAAGATGGGGGTTTTCCAACTTGGCGTGGATGGCTTCCTTGACACCCCTCTCAAACCAGCGATCTTCCTCTGGCCAGCACACGTATGACTGCTCCTCAAAGGTGTCCGCTTTCTTTTTAAAGTGTAGAGTGTACTGCTGAGTCCCTCTCATCCTGAAGAAGTAGCGCACGTCTGTGTTGGGCCATTCGTTTATGGAGGGAGCTGTTTGGTTTCCCCAATGTACAGTTCCTTGCATTCCTCTGGCACTGTACAGCATAGACAACATTGCTTTGTTTGTGTCTTGGTGTCTTGTCTTTTAAGGTGGACCAGTTTCTGTCTGAGTGTGTTGGAGGTTTGAACTGTACTGGAATGTCATGTTTTGAAGATTCTCCTGAATTTTTCTGAAACTCCAGACAGGTAGGGGATAGAAACGCTGTGACGTTTATTTCTTTCCTCTTCTTTGCTGGGGTCTCGTTTTCTGGAGGTCTTTGTGAGGCTAAATAAGATGTAACCCACATGTTTTGAGTGCTGTTTTTAAATGTTCCTGTTCTTTCTTCTTCCCTTAGGTTGTAGTGGAGTACTTTGGCCTATGTTGTAAGTTTGATAACACCAAGTTTATGTTCCAGTGGTGGTGTGAGTCAAAAAGAAAGAGTGCAAATCTGTGTGGGTGGGTTTTCTGTAGATTTCAATACTAAAGGTTTCTGTCCTCCTTGATCTTGACTGCACAGTCCAAGAGGCCAGACTGTCTTCTTTTATGTCCTCTCTGGTGAATTTGACGTAATCATCTGTGTTATTCAGGTGGGTTGAGAACGCTTCCAATTCTTTTGTCCAACTTAGAACTGAAGAAGCTCTCTGGAGAGAGGGCGAAACATTTTCAAGGAAACCTTATGGCTCCATCCTACCTTCAGGGTGCTCAAGAGGAATCCAGTCCGCCTTCTCATGCCGGGTGGTTCATTGTTCCTGCTTGGCGCTGGATTTGCCTCACTTCAAGGGGGGCAGGGGATCTGACCTAGAAACCAGAGAGGAGCCGGAGGTTGCGGAGACGGGCCAGAGCCTGAGGCAGGAGGGATACAGATGCTGCTCTGCTCCAGCTCTTGCCCTCCCCTCCCTGTCACACCTGATCAGCCACACCCGTGCATTTCTGATCCCAGCTGCATCGACTGCTCACCTTCAGAAGCAGTGCAACTATTTAAACTGCAGTCTGTGAGTGACTCCTGGCCAGATCGTCTGATCCATCCCCATCCATCCTAAGACTAAGCCTGGCCGGGCCCCATGGGCAAAGGCCCGGACCTGAGCGCTTCATGGCGTACCCCACCCAGGCCTGGCTCAGGAGGGCCCGCGGTGACCGTCCGAGCAAGGGAGACCCAAGACCAATTATCTCATTCATCATAATCTCTGTTCATCATAAGGGTTTGTGGGCTGCACTTTGTCTGGTCCTCACCTAGGACCTGTTTGTATGGGAGGCCTACCGGGGGCATAAAGCCCAGACAACTGACCTCCTGGGGATCATAGGGACACATAAACCCCTCCCTGCGATAAGGTGGCGAGAGGGAGATCGTCTGATGTGTTCAGTAATGTCGTCGTTCCAACACTATGTACTCTGTCTGATAACCTGATATTGACCTTGCTTTTACCTGATACAGTTCTGCTGCAACATCCCAGGTAAACCTGACTGCCTTCGGAACCTGACTCTGAGATTGCCTGATCCCCTGTACTTCTGCCTGGAAATAAAACGAGGTTTTATTTCAACCATCTCCTGGGTCCTTCCTGAAAACCTGACACTACCAATAACCGTTAATTTGTTGTGTTGCAATCCAAATAATCTAAAGTCTTTGTTTTGGCCTTCCAGTTTTGAAAGGAAATGATAATATCTCTCTCTTCTTAAATACGTTCTAAAACATGAGCTTGACATGAAGGTTTATCTAATAACATGGTGCATGTTAATCTTGACCCTCTTCCAACTGTAATATGTAATCTTGCTGCATTTTTCATTTTCCCAAGATAAAAAAACAGACTATATATTACTTTATAATTTGTTATTTTGTAAGACAAGCCAGTTCTTTACTAATTGTAGTCCATTAAATATCTGGCATGTGATATCAGATGAATGTATACAGGAATAGGCATTCTCCCAAAATTGCTCAGTCAACAGTGCAACTTTATTTTTGTTTTAGGCTATGTTGGGACTATGAGTTTGGCACATTATGGGACATGGTGGCACAGGACAAGTTTATAAAGAGCCTTTAAAAAAGAGAGAGGATGAATGGTAAACTAATGAAACAATGCTGTCAGTCTTCTGTCTGTTAATGTCTCCCTCTCTATATCGCTGCGTGTCTCTCTCTCACACACACACACACTCACACACTCACACACAAACACACACACACCCACATGCATACACACACACACACACATCTTGTACTACTACTGTTGAGGACTCACAGGCATATGCATACTCCACCCATCACCCTTACCTAACCTAAACCCAAATTTAACCCCAATCTTAAAACCTTAAAACTACATACTGTAACAGTCGACCTAAGGTGAATGTACCTTTAAGACCGTCGCTAAGTTAGCACGTTATACACATGTGCTCACCTTTTTTTGCTCTCTTTCTTCCTTTCTTTTTGTTTTTCTCTGACTTCTTAGTGAGATGTACATTTTTTAAATCTGACTCCTTTTATTTATTTTTTTTTAGTGATGGTGTAGGTCCTTGTTCAGTTTGCAAGCTATCTTTTCTCCTCCATAACCTGCCAACACACACACAATAAATTGTTGGGTGAAATGTTAAGTGATTCAAATGATATCAAGGTAATGTCAAATTGAAAAAAAAAAAAAAAGACAAAACAAGGCAACACGCCACCTGTGCCAATTTGTGGTCATATTTGTTGTGTTATCTGAGTGACAAACTGAATTAGGACCGGCTGGGCTTCATTCCACCAGAAGTGGGTATTCTAATGATTGCTGCCCTCTAGTGTAGCTTATAACCTTGCTGCAGATCTAAGCAGAGGTAATGAGATGTACATTGTTGCTTTGTGATATTTTCCCTCCTCTTGTGTTCAAATTGGGTCAAATTGAGCCATTTCAAATTTTAAAAATATTTTTAAAAAATAGTTCAAAGTATTTTTTTTGTATGACACTTCATCCACTTGGCTAGTTGAATTTTCAATTCAACCCTATTTATTCATATAAGTCAGACAATCAAAATTGTCTCAATGTGCTGTGCAAAAACAGCCCGAGTCCCCAACTTTCCAGCAAAAGTGGCAAGGAGAAAAACATTTCTTTATTTAACAGGAAGAAGCAGCAGGCAGGACAGGCTCATAGAGAACCTTTCTGCTGATGGCCTCGCTGGTGAAGAAGGAGAAGAGAAGAGGAAGAGCAGAGGAGAGGAGAGGAGAGCATTACAGCTAAGGATCTTGCTCCCATTCTACTTTTAGAAATTCTGGAACCACAAGTAAACCAGCATTCTGAGAGTGGAACGGTCTGTTGGGATGGTATGATGCTTTTAGCTCCTCCAGATAGGATGAATTGTACTCTGAGGACTTGCTTGTAGTTCAGGGCAGTATTTCAGAACAAATCTTGATTTAATTATTACCAATGAAGAGAAACTAGCCTGTGTGATCTCTCAGAATTCTGGCTGCAGCATTTGATTAACTGTGGACATCTAATAATAGAATTACCATAGTCAGCTGGAGGGCAACAAATGCGTTGACTAGCTTTTCGGCATCATGCTGGGTCAGTATTTTCCCAATCTTTGTAATCATTTCAAATGAAAAAAGGTGCTCCTAGAGACCATTTTGATGCGTGAGAGACCATTTTGATGCATGAGTTAAAGGATAGATCTTAGTCAAAAATTACTCCACAAAGAAACTAGAGGCTAAAGAATGCATTGGCTTAATGATGTGATCTGTCTCCCTCAAGTCTAGGACTGAGCGCAATGACATCAGTATTGTCATCAAGAAGTTGTTGAGGTCATCAGGCTTTATGTCTTTAAAACAAGCTTAGACTTCACTGCTTCACTAACTGCATTGTCTCCTGGTTTCTTAATAAATATAAGCTGGTGTCATCAATAATATTGAATCATAGTAGCCTTAACAATAATGTTTTCTAAGGTAAAAAGTTGGTCCAACACAGAACTTTGTGGAACTCCATAACATGACAAAATTGGTATCTATGTGATAAATATGATTTGAACCAGTGCAGTGTTCCTTCATGCAATGACATGCTCGGTCTCTGTAACATGATCTACTATGTAAGAAAGCAGCACTCATGTCACCAGACTCTAGTCTATTACCTGAAACTATTGTTATGACCCCATAGGAAACAGATTTTAATTTTATGACTGGGCCCTAGAGTGTGGTTGCCACTACCTGTCTCATAGGTTTGATCTCTTTTTTGCCAGAGTGGTGTGTGGTGATTGGAGCAGTGGGACAGATGCCGTCAAGAGGGACCAGCCAGACCCAGGTGTCATCAATATATCTGAACCAGTGGCTTAGGACAGTTTCACTGTGAAAGGAGACTTCCTTCTTGGACTGTGCAGTCAAGGTGAGGACAGAAACCTTAGAATTGAGATCTACAGAAGCTACCCACACAGATCCAATTTTATCTTTTGACTCACACCACCCACTGGAACATAAACTTGGTGTTATCAAAACCACAAATAGGGCCAAGAAGTACTCACCACAACCCAAGGAAGAAGAAAAGAGCAAATTATCTAAAAACAGCACTCCAAGACATGTGGTTACAGACTGGGCCTTCACAAAGACCTCCGAAATGAGACCCCAGAAAGAGGAAAAGAAATAAGCATTCACAGCATTTCTATCCCCTACCTGTCTGAAGTTTCAAGAAAAATTCAGGAAGATCCCTTCAAAAACATGACATTCAGTACAGTTCAAACCCTCCAACACACTCCAGACAGAAACTGGTCACCCAAAGGGACAAGACACCAAGACACACCTAAAAGCAATGTTGTCTGTGGCACGTTAACCGGGAGGATACAAGGAACTGTACATTGGAAGCAAACAGCCCTCCATAAACAGATGGCAACACAGGCGTGCCACTATTTGGGACAGGACTCAGGCAGTACACCTACCACTAAAAGCGGACACTCCTTTGAGGACAGTCAGAAATGGAGTGTGCTGGCCAGAGAAGATCCGCTGAGGTTTGAGGGGTGTCAGATATCCTCAAGTTGGAAAAACCATCTTTAAACAGAGGTGGTGGACTAAGGCACTTTCTGTCACCCACGTACAATGCAGTCCTCCACTCTTTTCGTCAGCAATCCAAACGTTCACACCGTTTGACGAGACCTGGTGACTCATTAACATGTGACCCAACAGACAAAGGGGAAGCACTCCAACCAAAACTAGGTGAACGACCCTGCCAACCACCCTGCCAACGACTCTCAGGTGACCACCCGGGCCATTAACATGCCAATGGTCCACAGGGCTATATTTTGAAGCTCTGCCCCCAGCAAGCTTAGAACTGAAGAAGCTCTCTGGAGAGAGGGCGAAACATTTTCAAGGAAACCTTTCAGTCCAGTTGACACACAGATCTAATTTTGGATAAAAAAATACAGCAGTATAATACACAGGAACCAGGAGGACAGGAGAGACAGTAGGGGCCAAGGAGGGGGTCAGTGCCATTTGGACATAGACCCCAGGATCAAGGGAGCACAAATGGAAGTTCCTTGATTAAGATGTTAATCAAGGACAGGAATACGGGAGGAAGGGGGAACACAAGACAGTAGGGGTAGGAAGGAGAACCAGTGCTATTTGTGCATGGACTTCAGGATCAAAGAGGTCTCTGATTAAGATGATAATCAGAGACGGGAGACAGAGGATGAAGGGAGACTACAAGACACCAAGAGGTGAGAAGTCTTGGTGGGTGGGAACCAATGATCTGAGACGTTCCCAGGTAATAAATTGTGAGGACGTTCCTAATATATAAAAGGCAATTAACAGAAAAGGCATTCCAATATACAGAGACATTTCAAATGCAAGACATTATTCTTTGTTGTGTCACTGCATTTTCCCCATTTGTCAGGTATGTTGAAATATACTGTAATTCCCATGCCGGATACCGACTGCTAATGTGCTCGTTTGTTCATTCATTGTTAGAGGGGTTCTCGTGATGAGTGGATAAAGTGTCACTGATTTTTTTCTTATTTGTCAGAGAGGAAACCAAATGAAGTCAAATTGAGGAACCAGCAGGAGTGGCTATGAATAAGACACAACACAGAGAAACACACCAGTGGTTAGCACTTTCGCCTCACAGCAAGAAGGTTCGGGGTTCGAGTCTTGGCTGTGGCCTTTCTGTGCGGAGTTTGCATGTTTTCCCTGTGCATGGGTGGATATTCTCTGGGCACTCTGATTTCCTCCCACAGTCCAAAGACGTGCTTGTTAGGTGAATTGATCAGTCTAAATTGACCGTAGGTTTGAGTGTCAATGGTTGCCTGTCTTTGTGTTAGCCCTGCAATAGGTTGGCGACCTGTCCAGGGTGTCCCCTGCCTCTTGTCATTTAACACTCAAAGATCCACAGATCTCTGAGATGCTGGGATAGGCTGCAGCAGACCCTTGCAATTCATGTGTGGATAAAACAGGTACAGAAAATGTATGGAATCTTGTTTGTTTAAATGTTTTGTCATCCAAGCTTTCATGTTGATGTTGGTTTGACATTGCTGATTACCATCGGAGTCAGCCAACAGGACAATGATAAGCCCATTTTGTGGACAAATGAGAGATTGTATTTCACTGTAAGAAATGTGTCACTGTCTTGCCCACAAATGTCAACAGTGCTCAGAGAAATTACAAAAACAGATGTTTGTGATAACAGTGCGCAGAATTCCTTTTTTTAATGTACAAATTGCTGCTGATCACAAAATAAACTCAATAAATAAACTCGTCAATTATTTGGGACCCATCTGTTGGATGTAACATCTGTATAGTCTGAATTTGAAAACTCAATGTCCTCCATAAGACTTTTCCATGAATTGCGACTTAATTTATGTCAAAACAATAATACTGTCCATGATTATTGCTGAGTGGCCATGTGGGTAAAAAACAAAATACTGTATATTCAAGCATACATTTTAAGTCTGCATGCTGTACAAAGTTGCGTATTTTTATCTCTAGTTCTTTTCAGTCAAAAATCAAATGTCATGGGGAAATCTGTGTTTGCATACATTTTATTGATCATTACCCAAGTGCAGCTACCAGCATAAACATAACTGAGCAGAGTGGCAGCACAAGATGCACATTTTTCTTCGACGTCACGCAAGTAGTATTCATGTGTTGCACTTCACTTGAGCCGAATGGAAACTGACTATCAAATTAGCCCGACAATGAGCTGTGATCTGCAAGAAAACCTGTAACCACTTCCTGTTGGGTAGGCCAGGAAATCATGTGTTTTTTTGCAGAACGGCTTTACGCTCTGATTGGTCTGCGATTAACACAGAACTACTAATTGCAAAAAAAAAAATAAATCTTCAATGTCAAAAATTTGACCTTAAAAAAAGATTTTTTTCCCCCATCTAATTAAATAAGTTAAATGCAATTTTTGGTGCATCTCTCGCCATTCAAGATTTAGTTTACCAGAGACAAACTTCATTACCACAGGTCCCGGGGGAGGAGTCAAGGGCAGACTGGGGTGCTTTTGTCATTCTCTGTTTCTTGCTCTCACCCATTGCCTGCTTCAATGACAACGAGTCAAGTGTGACACAAGATCAAAATATAAATGAAATAAACTGCACAATTCTAGCAGCACTGTTGTGATGTGTGACTTTGTGAGTAAAGGTTTCACACACACACACACACACACACACACACACACGCACAAACCCACACACGCATACTCCTGGGATGTACTCCCTGTGAAGCTTTATCTAGCTATCTATTTTTGTTTAAAAGAGGGAAATCTCATGCTCTGTGTTGTTTTCCGCTACACAGCTAAAGGAACTTAGGTCAGAGGTCAAAATGCAGGAAATCCTGGAATACATAAAGGCTGATATGCCACTGACAGCCAAGGTCATGTCATGCGTATTTCACTCACATTTAACATGTGGTTTGTTGGTGACATGGCAGTATCACAGAAACTTTTATAACAGCACATTTTGAACAAACTAAAAATGAAAAGTTCAGTTAGACCATTTTAGTGTGTGTTCAAAATAATGTTAGTTTGTTTATATAGATTTCTTACAGTTCATGCTTCCTCTGTCTTTCATACATCAACACAATCTTCTCTGTAATATAACTTTTTTATATGAAGCAATTCTGGGTCATTTTGAGATTATCAATGCAAAGCCTTACACATTTTTAATCAAACTCATGCTATTCAGTCTATTTAGTGCTGAGCTACTGAATAATTACATTTAACTCCGTCTTGCCAGTATATCATTATTGGTTATGGTCAGACTTTTGGCCCCTGAATTGACATTCTTCCCGGGCTGCCCCTCCCTGCAGCCTGCCAGTGCGCAGGCTCGCGGTTCTCCACTGTCACGGCTCGACAGATTGACAGTATGGCGGCAGGGTACAGCTGGGAAGATGCTACTGCTACCCATCATGTGCCTAGAACTGGGAGGACATAGTAGCACTACTGACGGTGGAAAGAAGAAATGATTTATTAAAAAAGACCTGTCTCCGCGAGATCTGAAGATGGCAAGGCTCGCCGATTACTTCGTAGTGGTGTGCTACGACCTCGATAAGCGAGGTGGGTGCTCTTGCTAGCTGTCCTAGCTTGAAAGCTGTGTGTAAACAGAAATACGGGAGGGAGGCGGGGACGGGCCGAGCTGCTAATATCTACTAAGCGATTGTAGAGTCTGTCGTGAGTGCCTAAAGGTTAACGTTAGGCCGTGGATGTGCAGGCCTCGCGGGATTAGTGTGCTTTTATGTTAGCTTGTAAGACTGTGATCAGTATTTATGTCATAAAGAGACACATATTGAACTCATGTTTTCACAAATAGTACTACGACCAGACGTTTTTTATTATTTTGCTAAATCAAAACACCATGGGCCGTTGACAGGAAACTTTAGTTAACTTTATCGCGTTTGAGCTAAACCCGGGTTAGCTCTGATGTGGATCGCTGCTTTATCGGCTGTGACCTAAGAGGTATTTATTCAATCATTTCACAGCAACAGTAGTCTTCAATATATAGATAAAAAGGCAACTTTCGCAGTTTGAAGTAACATTTAAAGGGAAACCAAATCACCCACAGACTGTTTGACAGTGAGTTGTCGTTCTTCACCATCCCGAGAACTTAAGTATGCAGAGAAATAAACCCTGTATCTCTGAACTTTGAGTTTATTTTAAGATCGATTTTAAACTTGGAATGGGGATGATTATGTTATCTGCCTGTTGTTCCATTTGTCTATGTTTTCGTGGATTAACCCAGATAACTTCGCCCCTCCCCTAGCCCATTCGGGCCGGAGCTCCATTCTTATGTTTTATTGGGATTGGTTTGGACCGTTATCTGAGCCCCCCTCCCTTTTTCGAGGCTGAGCTTTGGCCTAGATCTGGGTCTTATAATGGCCCGTTTAATCGTGAAATATTAAAACCATCCATTCACTGTAGACTAAGCTGGTAACGTGGATTATTTTTTTAAAGTGAGGGTTTTCTCATAATTTATTCAGAAGTAACAGAGTGTAACACAAAAAGCCTTCTGCTGGGACTTTAGTTTCTGCTGCTGATGAAGAAAACCAGCATTGTTCCTTTTTTCCTTTGCATTGCTTTGAAGCTTTTATTGCATTTTCTGTTTTTCTTTTGAGAGGGCTGTGAATACAGGATGTTATAACATGGACACATGCATGTTCTGCAGAAACTTTTCTTCCTGCCTGAATGCTACACAGAACAGAGCAAACCCATAAAATGCATTTGGAAACCAGACATTAAAGCCATAATGGCTTTAATGGACCAAGTCTCTCATACTTCATAAAAAAAAAAAACACTTTATGCAGATAATGATTGTTGGCATCTTTCCACTCCTGTGGCTTCTGTGTTTACAGCAACTTTACTCAATGCTAAAGAATCTAGGTGGAGGCAAATTGTTTTGAACTTCCCCAGTATGTGCAGAGAGGCTTTTTTGTCATCACCAGTGACGTGACCCTAAGTCTATCCTGTCCTTTACATCATGTGCTTTTCATAATTTTACAGTCTTCTACTTTAATTCTGGGTACTTAGATATAAGAAGATAAGATAAGAAGTACTTTATTTTATCCCAGACATGGGAAATTCACTTATTACAGCAGCAGTCATTAGCAATAACAGTAACCTTAACACTATTTACAAAAGAGCAGATTACATGTGCAAATGTGCAACATAAAAAATGTGCAACAAACACTGTTTGACTGATTTATATTGGGACTAGAAATCTGAAAATCATGAGTCAAATATATTGCCGGTATTCAGTAATACAGTGTGGCCCCATAGATTTCTAAATATCTATATGTTCTTGGAATATGCATTTAATTCCTCCTGCACTGGTGCTGCTTTGTAATGTTGAATGTAAAGAAAACTGGCTGTGAACCAAGAACAAATGGTCCCCTATTATAAGAATGCCAGGAATTGTGCAGCACAGTAGAGCTTCCTCTTGTGTCTAAATATTTCTTGCATCCTGTCTACTCTGTGACTGGTAACGTGCTGTCACTTGGTCAGTGGAATGCTTGGCAAGCATGAGCACTGACAGGTGCTCATGGGAGCAATGTCATTGCTGTGTTGAATAATTTCTGATTTGCTCATCTACCTTTCGAAGAGCTGTCACCAACAGAAATGTGGGTGTTTACACATTAAAAAATAGCCTTGCTTGCAGAGCTGCATTCTTTCTAGTTCAAAATATTCAGCTTTTCTTAATGTAAAGGTGGAAGCAGGCACTCCTCTGTGGGTTCATGGGCAATTTGCCTAATACCTTTGTGGTTTATACTACATTATACTTTTACGTCTTTGGGAGTTATTTGTGCACCTGTTTAAGTTTAAATGACAGGAATCACTGGTAACATGGCGCTGCATAATACACAGGTCTTTACTTGGGCAATTCACCATCAAACATGGTCAGCAAACATCATTTGGTCGTAAAAAAAATAAATGATGAAATCACACAGGAAGTGACACACCAAAGGAAAATCATTGGCCAAGTGGACATCTAACATAAAAAGTAGATATTCATTCATAATGATATTGTGCTTTTTGGAGGAAAAGTTCTTTTTGTTAAAAGATTTTAATGCAAGCTCTTGGAATTTTCTAAGAAATATTTCAGTAATTCTAACATGTTCAGTGCTAAAAATAAAAGGTTACATTTTCCTGACTGATTCAAATTGGAATGATACATCTAACATACTTATCTTGGAATTTATAATTGTATTGTTTATATTGTATTCATATTCTGGGTTTTTGCTTCCATCAGTGTCTTGCACACCTTTTGCCCACTAAAATTTATTCAGTGTTGTTGGAAGATCACCCTGGAGACCGAGAATTCACGCAGAATAATCAGCAAGGGCATCAATGCTGGTCACCACCAATGCAGCTGCGATCTGGCTTTTTTTTTTTTTTTTTTTTCCAGTGAGCGACTAATGTTTTTTTTGGAAAGTGGATAGTTACACAAATGCATGTTATTATTTTGGTAAATCTTTCTCCGTAGCTTTTTGCAAAATATAAAGAAGAGACCGCGTTTCCTGGTGTGTGGTTTCACTGCGCTTTGACAGCGGTCACTTCTGTGTGTATAGGCTGCAGGCAACTGGTGGGAGGACACCAGGAAATTATGTTTAGAGCACTGATATGTGCCTGCAAACTGAAAGTTTTGTATGTGCACAGACTTTGAAGTGTTTCCATTCAAGTCTTGTAATAAACACCCCCACACAGACACACCTGCCCATGCTTTACTGTCATACCATCTGCGCTCCTCTGGGCCGTTGGTCATTGCATCAGCCCCTTAACAGAATACTGGACGACAAAGACATGGCAGACTGAGCATTGTGAGCTGTTTGCATGTCATTTGATGTCAGGATGCTTTACTGCCATAAGAGTTTAGAATGGTGACTTTGCATTTTGCACTTTGAATATATACTGCAAGAGGTTTCGGGATCGGATTGTGGTGTAGATTTCACTTCTCCCAATTCTTAAGCGTTTTTAGTGTGACTTGTCTTAAGCAAAACAAGCTTAGTTCATGTTCAGAGCTATATGGACTTCATTTTATTTATATATTCATTTTATATCTATATTTATATATTTTTGTTTTCTTATCTTTTTTTTAATTTCGTTTTTTTAAAGGATTTTGTATAGGCATCTAACAACTTTTACCTGTAGTAAAAAGAGTGTATACAGCCAAAGACATTGAAAGCATCATGTCTGTCATTTGCTGTACAATGGAAAGCTTGATGATAACTTGCTGGTTGGAAATTGTGATGGTTGCATCTTTTGGCATTCTGTTTGCACAATCAAGCAAAATGACTAGAGCACCTCCTCTTATTGTACCTACACACTTGATAGGATAAAGTATACCTTCCAAGACCAGCAGTTCCACTCTGACGTCAATATTTTGTCCATATACCAAAAAATAAAACAAATCAAACGCCCCCCCCCCCCCCATCTTATCCAGAGAATTGGCATGTTGATTTTATGAAGCTGGAAATGTTATAATTTTTTTTACTACTAAGAATGTTAATGTATAACACTATGCATGCAGCACAGTAAGAAAATAGATTAAAAGTTTAATAAACTGTAAGAGTATGGCGTAGGAGAGAGAAATTTGTGATGTCAGTAGTGTCTGCTTGTGGGCAGCCACTTCCTCTTTCACCCCAGAGCATGACTGGTGGATCCAGGGCATCCAGAAATAGCTGTCACAATCTGCTTTTTATAGCTGTACATATCAACAGGCCATAGTATACCCACAGTCAAAACTATACCAGGGATTAAGGTGGCCTAGGATAGATTATACTCTGCGTATATTGCGGCCTAGACCAGTTCATACTCCAGGTTATAAACTACATTTACTTCCACAAATATGAGTAAATAATATTACACATTAAAATGAAGAGCATTCCCTGAAGAACTTAGTGCAGTTGTAACAAAATGTTCAATTAACCTGACTATAATCTGATGAAAATCATAACGGTTTCTGGATCACAACACTTGAATACAATGTTTCACATTTTCTATTCCTCCTGAGACTTATGAGACGTAATTATATAATTTTACTGCTGTATGAATACAAGACCGATATTGTTGTATTTGCCATAACATACATTGTCATAAAATGATGTCTGTTTTCTTTTAATTTCTGAACTGAACTATGACACATGTCCCAAACTTGGACAAGCAAAACGGGGTGGGTACGATTTTCTTTTGGACCCAAAGGAGTTGCATCATTTTGTGTCTGTGAGAGCAAGCCCAAGGGAGATTTAGGGGTACCCTCCTCTTTGCTGCTTTGATGGTTTCCTTGGAATGTGAAAAAAATCTCTAACCCCTCTTGGGACAAAGGCTGAGTCAGTATAATTTACAGACAGACTATCGCTTCTCCAGGGAGCAGTTACTCAAATCTTGAAGGGGTGATTACAGCATGTCCAGTGTATTTTAGATATTAATATGGAGTTGGTTGCATGCACTAGTAGTGTTTTTTTTCCTAGAGCCATTAGTAACGTTTATGTAACGTTTATGACAGCCCGACGGTTACCTTGGACACATACTCACCGATACTATATTTAAAAAAAACCCGTTGGTGATGATTAAGAAGTTTAAAAAAACGAATCACAACACAAAGAATTTGCTCCGAACCGAGAGCCATTCCGCAACATAAGCACTGTGTTAAGCCTGAGAATGCGGTTAGATAAACTATCGAGGGTGCAACTAAATCTGTAATGCTCAAAGAAGTTCCCATTGGGGCTTAATCAAATGTCTAATCGTGGGCAGATCTTCCTCTCCTGGCATTCTGCAGGCTTCAAGAGCAACAGAAAGCCGGGGTTATTTAGAATGAACCTGCTCGCGAGCAGGTTCATTTGAAAGCATATATTACCCCGGTAACGGACTCAGAGTTTCGGTGAACATGCTTTCTGAAACCGAAAACTGAGTTCTCTTTCCTAATACTCGCTCGATGTCTCACTATGGGATGCACGTCCGCGGGTGGTATTTATAGCAGGTGGTTCTCATCTGCCACGGACGAATACGTTCACCAGCCAATTAATATTGATGTAATGAGATTAATGCTTCTGAGGGCTGGCACTAGAGAGTGCGCATCCCATAGTGAGACATCTCACTCATATTACTCAGAGAACCGGAGTTATGAAATATACCCTCAAGTTTCCCTTAAAGCACAACAAATTAACCCAGAGTTTTCGCTGAACCCGCTTTCTGAAAGGGGCCCCTGCTTTATATAACTTTATAGGCTTTACTGTCAATAACGTTGACTTAAATCTGCGGGTGCCTTCCAAATATTGGCTCTGCAGTGATTTTATGTGTACCCTAGTACTGATTTGAACATGCAGCATAGAGTTTTGTTGGTCCAGACTTGAGGAGAAAGAGAAGAAGTAGCAGAAAAGATTTTGGAAACCTGGTTGTTGAATGAAAAATGTAAAAATTATGAATCTATTTATTTACAGTCAACATAAGTCTGAAATATACTCAGCACTGTTTTTAATTCAATTTCCTAAGATTGTGAGAGGTTTTTTTGACACGAATGTGTTTTTTTCCCCCAGTCAATAGCTCTGGTTCTTGTGTGGGTATAACACAAGTAGAAGCTGATGCTTGGGTATTGTTTGTTTAATTAATAGGAATTCATTTTTTCTAGACTAGATTTTTTTGCAATGGATAAAATGTTGGTCATAGGTCAAGGGACAATATCAGAGGTTCTGCTGAGTTAAATATTATGTATACAGAAAGATACATGAAGTCATGATTGAATAACTTCAAGTCACGTCCTATCACATTTCCTGTTGAACTGTGGAAGAATGACAAGTGGAAGTCTTGTTTACATCTTGTTCTTGAGGCCCTGCTTGTAATATAAATGTATTTCCTGCATTTCATTGTGTCTGTCCATTACTAACCCAGTGATAACTTGGTTGTGAGTCATTCAGTGGACAGTGAATTATTTGTATCTTGTTCCCACCTGCAATTCTTCATAATTTTATGATAAAAAGTCATACAATTGCTTCTACTTTAGCATTCCTCGTGTTGGTCCACATTAATTCCACAGTGGTTAACAGTCTGTGTTGCTATTTTGTGTTGCTAACATTTCTGGGCAGGTACAGCAGATATAATCACAGGGTTTTTGATTAATTACAGTATCTGTTTGTTATTAATTGTGTTACATTTTGTGGTGCAAAAATGACAGGAGGAGATGTATACGTTTAATATGTGTAGAAAACTGATATGGTGTTGAGTAGAGATCGACCGATTTTCGGCCAGGACAATATGCTTTTTTAAATTATCTGTATTTATTTTTTTCAATTTCAATAATGTGTTGATGTTTTGTTAATTACATGTGCACTTGCCTTGGCTCTGCTCCAGCCAAGCCTAGAAAGTGATACAATGTGAGTCTGTAATAGTCTTCTACGCTGAAGTTACAAAAGCACCACATACAGTAATTCTTGAGAGCCGTTAAGACAGTCACCCAGTTACACCACTGAAAAATGCCCTGACTATGATGCGTGATAACACTAGCCTGCAGTGCTAAAACTCTGCTGGCAGGGTGCGTGGGATATGAGCATGCACACTTTGCATGCACTACAGCTAATGTAGTATCAACATTGTGGTCAGTGCAGCAGGAACTTTTTTAAGCGTTCACAACGTTATTCTTACATGTTGTTTGTCACCTTATAAATATAACATAATGCTGCGGTACTGCTAACTCTAGAGTTCATGGGACTATACAGCGTCGCCTAATGTTGATATAATCATTTACAAAATGTACAGAGAATATTAATTAAATTGAATTAGTTAATTTAGTTTAATTTATTTTTAATTAATTTATTAATTTGAATTATGAAGAAAGGATTTTGGTTCTGAAACCGGTTATTGTTTTCAATAATCGTTATTGATATTGGGCCTGAAAACAACCATATTGGTCAATGTACAGATACTCAAAAAGAAATGAAAAAAAGCTAATCTGGGGTTTTGTGTGTTTTCATATTTGCAGTATTTTTTTTTCGCTTTTGTTTTGTGGGTTTGTAGGTTTTTGCTCCTGCTTAGTTTCTGGGATTGGCAACAATGTTCTTTTGCAGTGTTCTGTTGTATTTGTTTTATGTGTTTTCTTTTTGCATTAGTCCTGTGTTTGCATTATTTCTGCTGTTTGCAGAGCATTTACTCTTTAGCAGTCCATTTGCCCGTCAGCCATTCTTAGAGGCTCGATTGTTTATGTGGCAGCCTGGTTTAAGATGGCTATGATTTGAAATTGTTCATGCATTAATCCAAATGCATCATTCATCATCAATGAATGCTATTTAGGGGATGTTCAGGGAAGTCCAGGAATCATATAAGTATTCACTGGGGAGCAGTCATCTGGGATGTCTCTTGTTTGTGGAGGGGGCTTACAGGCTGGGAGAGGGAATCAGAATGAGAGGGGTGTTGTTAATGTTTGAAGTATTCCCTGATGTTTAATAAAATAGGGCACTGTAAATGTTCCACACAGTATTCACTTCTAGTCACCAGTGTCACTATAATATATGGCGTGTCTAACTTGCGTTAAGGAAACTTGACTTGGAAGTGATGTCATTAGCATGCAACACAAATATAACTGTTGAGGTCATCGAAATTTTCTCATCAGAGGCTTAAAAGAAAAGACAGAAATCATGATAAAATAAATCCTTTATTAGAGTCAGCAGCAAAATCAACACTTCCTGTTCTGTCTGTGTATTCGACTTTATCCCTTGATGGCCCTAGCAATCATCTTTGGTGTTTTTACCCATTTTTACTTTATCGGGATTAAAATGAAGACTGTTGATGCGCCTTATAATTCATGTTTCAAGTCTTTTTTTTCCGATGCAGGAGTATTTTAATCCTACTTCAACAGACTCCAAGGAGATATTCTGAGCATTTATTTAAGAGTCTGAATAAAACAATCACTGAAAAAAGTTTGACCTAGACATCTCTGAATCACCAGGATAAAGTTCCTTCCATCCAAAATAAATCAATACAATGCACATCCTGTATGATTTTGAATATTCTAACTAGGGGTGTTTAACAATTAATCAATTTTCGATTAATTGTTGTTAAGAAATTACTTGATTAAATTAAACGACTTTCAATTAATTGAAACTTGTGTTCTATTTCTGGGCTATTTTCTGTGGAAGCAATGTAATGCTGATTTAATGTCTCGCCAGCCCGCACAAGGGCGCTACATCACGCCTACACCAAACGGTTCTGAAACAGTGTAAGCGTCCGTGCGTCTGAAGCGGTCAAAACGACGTCCTGTGTGGGAATACTTCGAACGGAAAAACGACAGAGAGGCAAGGTGCAAAATATGTGATGCCGTTTGGAAGTACAACAACTCGACTGATACGGGCCGTCCGCTCCCTGTATGACCGGTGTCAGAGTTTGGTCCGCATCGCCGGTAGTAAGTCGAACTCGTTTCCGGTGAGGGTTGGACTCCGCCAGGGCTGCCCTTTGTCACCGATTCTGTTTATAACTTTTATGGACAGAATTTCTAGGCGCAGCCGTGGTGTTGAGGGGGTCCGGTTTGGTGGCCTCAGGATCGGGTCTCTGCTTTTTGCAGATGATGTGGTCCTGTTGGCTTCATCAGTCCGTGACCTCCAGCTCTCGCTGGATCGGTTCGCAACCGAGTGTGAAGCGTCCGGGATGAAGATCAGCTCCTCCAAGTCTGAGGCCATGGTTCTCAGCCGGAAAAAGGTGGAGTGCCTTCTCCGGGTCGGGGAGGAGATCCTCCCCCAAGTGGAGGAGTTCAAGTACCTTGGGGTCTTGTTCGCGAGTGGGGGAAGAATGGAGCGGGAGATCGACAGGCGGATCGGTGCGGCGTCTGCAGTAATGCGGACTCTGCACCGGTCCGCTGTGGTGAAGAGAGAGCTGAGCCGAAAGGCGAAGCTCTCGATTTACCAGTCGATCTTCGTTCCTACCCTCACCTATGGTCATGAGCTTTGGGTAGTGACCGAAAGAACGAGATCGCGGGTACAAGCGGCCGAAATGAGTTTCCTCCGCAGGGTGGCTGGACTCTCCCTTAGAGATAGGGTGAGAAGTTCTGCCATCCGGGAGGAGCTCGGAGTAGAGCCGCTGCTCCTCCGCATTGAGAGGAGTCAGATGAGGTGGCTCGGGCACCTAGTGAGGATGCCTCCCGGACGCCTCCCTGGTGAGGTGTTCAGGGCACGTCCCTCCGGTAGGAGACCCCCGGGAAGACCCAGGACACGCTGGAGGGACTATGTCTCTCGGCTGGCCTGGGAGCGCCTCGGGATCCCCCCGGAAGAGCTGGACAAAGTAGCTGGGGAGAGGGAAGTCTGGGTTTCCCTGCTTAGGCTGCTGCCCCCGCGACCCGACCCCGGATAAGCGGAAGAAGATGGATGGATGGATGGACAACTCGACCAGTTCGTAATGTACCACGTAAAGAGTACACATCTAGCCACGAGTAGTGGAACGCAGCAACCTACGGTCCCCGCAGTGTTAGCCAAAAGAAATAATATGTTTGATGAGGCACGAGTGCAGGGCATTACCCAGAAGATTTGCAACATTATTGCAAAAGATATGATGCTGATAAGCATGGTGGATAATCTTGCCGAAAATTTAAATAGAGCCGTAGAATCATGGGCGAATAATGGCCTGTGTTCGTGACAATGCGCGGAACGTAGTTTCGGCAAACTGTCCATTTCGAGTCAACTGGGGGTTGGTTCCATGTTTCGCGTATACTCTACATCTAGCCGTTAACGACGGATTCGCTGCCCATCTAAAACCAGTCATTGCAGCTGGCCTAACTGTAAACAGGCTGCGCTCACGGCTCACTCCACAAGTTTTGTCTCCACAAGTTTTGTCAGCCTGAGCCTACATTTTAAGTTGACATTTTAAGTTAAGTTCTAGCCAGGGTGGGCCTTCTCATTTTGCTGCTCAAGAATGTTTGAAGTCGTTTAAGTCAGCCTTAAATTCAAGTTGATTGTAATAGGCTAGGTATACTCATGTGCTGCTGCTCATAGCATACATATGACAGAGAAGGTGTACTTTTTTTCATTTTTTATTCCTCTTATAAAGATTCCATTGCCTGTTTTGCAACTTGTCAAATAAATATTTTATTAAGGAATATATTATGCCTTTTGTGTTCTGTATATCAGCAAAATGTGGATTTTTATGTTAAAACTTATTGGGGTAAATTAAGATTCTCAGATAGGAAAAAAAAAACACTTATCAATTAATTGGTTAATTGATCGATACAATTATCAACTATCAATTAATGACTTACTCGATAATTTGCATTCCTAATTCTAACATTATGTTGTGGCATATAAATGGATAAATGGAGTTAAAGGACAAATATGCAAATAATTTTGAACCTTATGAGGATGTAATGCTTGGAAAATTTGTCCTTTACCACTCACATGATGTTCCAAAATCTAAATGGTACAGTTTTTAAATAGCTGGGGGCAGATTCGTTATTTCCCTGTGTGCTGAAAGATGAACTGTTGTTGTTTACATAACTCTAATGCGTCATAGTGCCACTTATATACCCACTACAGAACAATGCAAATCTCATGAACCACCCATTATACACTCCCGATCAAAATTTTAAGACCAGTCATAAAATTACAATAATTTACATTGGTGCTGCAACTAACGATT
>CM027098.1:2023336-2125806 GCA_015343265.1 Pao palembangensis | reverse complement strand
CTCCTCCCTCTCTCTCTGTCTTCTCTCTCTCCTCTCTCTCTCTCTCTCCTCTCTCTCTCTCTCTCCTCTCTCTGTCTCTATCTCTCTCTCTCTTCTCGTTCTCCTCCATCTCTCTCTCCTCCCTCTCTCTCTGTCTTCTCTCTCTCCTCTCTCTCTCTCTCTCTCTCTTTCTCTCCTCTGCCCCCCCCATCCCCTTTGGTGAGTGTACCTCTAGTCGTGACTCTCGCTCAGTGATGGACGTGCAGATATTTGCTGGTTTTACTCTCTGTGTTTCTCCTTGTCTCTTCCTCTTGCTCCTTTTTCTTCTTTTGTCTTGGTTTCTTCTTCCTTCATTCATCTTAAATCCCTGCATCCCCACTGCACGCCGCCATCCAAAAACACAATCCAAATCTGCTCAGATCAACGGGAAGGTTGGTTACTTTTCGCTCTTTCCTCTGTAGTGCAGGCCTGGCAGACTGGAGCTGCGCTGCGCCCGGCGCTGCGGCTCGTCCCGGCCTCCCTCTAAGCCCCCGATCCTGCAGCCGGACTAACCCACCCACCCCCGGCCTCTGCTCCTCTGCTGTCTGCAAGAAAAACCCAGCACTGCTCGTTGTTGTCTGCAGCCTGTTTGCTGACATTTTGTGAAATGAGCTTGTTCAAAACTGAGTCAAACCGTCTCTACACAGCAGCTGTCATGGCCACTCGTGATGCATTCAGCCTAAATTCAGCCTAAAATCAACCTAAAATCAGCCTAAATTCAGCCTAAAATCAACCTAAAATCAGCCTAAATTCAGCCTAAAATCAGACTAAAATCAACCTAAATTCAGCCTAAAATCAGACTAAAATCAACCTAAATTCAGCCTAAAATCAACGTAAACTCAGCCTAAATTCAGCCTAAAATCAACCTAAATTCAGCCTAAAATCAACCTAAAATCAGCCTAAAATCAACCCAAATTCAGCCTAAAATAAATGTAAATTCAACCTAAAATCAACCTAAAATCAACCTAAATTTAACTTAAAATCAACCTAAATTTAACCTAAAATCAACCTAAATTCAACCTAAATTTTACCTAAATTCAACCTAAATTTAACCTAAAATCAATCTAAATTCAACTTAAAATCAACCTAAAGTCAACCTAAAATCAGCCTAAAATCAACCTAAATTCGGCCTAAAATCAACCTAAATTCAATATAAAAATCAACCTTAATCCCGCCTCAAATCAACCTAAAATCAACTTAAATTCAATTTAAAAATCAATTTAAATTCAACCTAAAATCAACCTAAATTCAGTTTAAAATCAATCCAAATTCAGCCTAAAATCAACCTAAAATCAGCCTAAATTCAGCCTAAAATCAGCCTAAATTCAGCCTAAAATCAGCCTAAAATCAGCCTAAATTCAGCCTAAAATCACTGCTAGTGGACCCCTCAGCTCTGACTACTTCGATGGTCCACACCACCAGTCCTTTTCTACACGAGGGCCTGGTAGCAGCCAAAGTTGTAGAAACAGTCAATAACCAGGCTCCTCACATCCTGGACCAGGCTCCTCAAGTTCTGGACTCCTACTTGGATCGTTGGATTCCAGCCTTCTTGGTGTTGGTATTTGCAGTCTTCAGTCTCCGTAGAGCCTCAGAATCAGTTTGGTCTCAGCTCATTTCACAAACTCTACTAACCAGGTTCCTCTCAGGTTTCTGTACGGTTCCTCTCAGGTTTTGGAGTGGCTCCTCTCAGGTTCCTGCGTGGTTCTTCTCAGGTTTCTGCATGGTTCCTCTCAGGTTTCTGTGTGGTTCCTCTCAGGTTCCTCTCAGGTTTCTGCGTGGTTCCTCTCAGGTTCCTCTCAGGTTTCTGCGTGGTTCCTCTCAGGTTCCTCTCACGTTTCTGGCGTGGTTCCTCTTAGGTTTCTGTGTGGTTCCTCTCAGGTTCCTGTATGTTTCTTCTCAGGTTTCTGCGTGGTTCCTCTCAGGTTCCTGGCGTGGTTCCTCTCAGGTTCCTCTCAGGTTCCTGGCATGGTTCCTCTCTGGTTCCTGGCGTGGTTCCTCTCAGGTTCCTGGCATGGTTCCTCTCAGGTTCCTGCATGGTTCTTCTCAGGTTCCTGCGTGGTTCCTCTCAGGTTCCTCTCAGCTTCCTGGCATGGTTCCTCTCTGGTTCCTCTCAGGTTCCTGGCATGGTTCCTCTCTGGTTCCTGGCGTGGTTCCTCTCAGGTTCCTGGCATGGTTCCTCTCTGGTTCCTGGAATGGTTCCTCTCTGGTTCCTCTCAGGTTCCTGGCATGGTTCCTCTCTGGTTCCTGGCGTGGTTCCTCTCAGGTTCCTGGCGTGGTTCCTCTCAGGTTCCTCTCTGGTTCCTGGCGTGGTTCCTCTCAGGTTCCTCTCTGGTGCCTGGCGTGGTTCCTCTCTGGTTCCTGGCGTGGTTCCTGGCGTGGAGGAGCCATGGTTGGGACAGCCAGAGGAGCTGAAGCACTGCTGCTCCGACAGAGTCCTGAATAAAGAGTCCAGGACCCTCCAGTAAATAGTCTCTAGAGAGGAGCCTGGCTGGACTGGAGGCATCTAGTGAGTAGTTCTCCAGTAAGTAGTAGACGTATGGACAGGTGGAGGTGGCGAGGGGACGTTAGCTGCACAGGTGGTGGAGAGGATCTGCAGGTGAGCTCCTGGTGAGGCGTTTAGTTGCCCTCTGAAACACCGTAAACAGAAAAGAGCTGCTCCAGAGAGACCGTGCGCCCTCTCCTCAGCACGCTCCACCCTGACCGTGAGTCCTGCATCAGGATGCTGCTTGTCTCCACCCGCATGGCTCTGCTCGCCCACTCCTTCAGCTTGTCATCACACCTGACCCTCTGGTGCCCTCTGACCTTCTCCTTCCCTGGCATGCCGCTCATGCTTTTCTCCTGAACTGTAATTATTATTATGGGCTTCCCAGGCGTCGCCGCGGCGACCGTCTGGCTTCTATAGCAACAGAAAGACCAGCAGAGTGTAGCTGCTTTAAAGCTGCGTGGCGTTGCGTAAGCCACCGTCTCAGGGTCACACCGTGGAAGTGGTGTCACCACGAAGAGATGTTCCTCAGCCCGGAGCTCTGAGCCACCAGGAAGCGTCTCCTTCTCACCTGAGCTGACTCACACACTCACTCTCTCACACACACACACACACACACACACACACACTCACACACTCACACACACACACACTCACACACACACACACAGCCCAACAGCACATTTCTGGTCGGACGTGTTGGCAGCAGGCTGGAAAAGGTTAGCTAGGCCAAGCTGGACTAAGGAAGTCCGCCTCCTGGGTCGGTGGACTGGTGGTGTGTTCTTCATCAAGTCTGTCTTCTGAAAACTTTATTGACCGTTGTGGTCAGACATGACGCGACCACATGACGTTTGCTTTGAAAACAAGATAAATGTGAGAGCACAGAAACGAGAGCTGTGTGTGTGTGTGTGTGTGTGTGTGTGCGTGCGTGCGTGCGTGCGTTTGTGCGTTTGTGCGTGCGTGTGTGTGTGTGTGTGTGTGCGTGCGTGCGCGTGCGTGCGTGCGTGTGTGTGTGCGCGTGTGTGTGTGTGCGCGTCTGTGTGTGTGCGCGTCTGTGTGTGCGTGTGTGCGTGTGTGTGTGTGTGTGTCTGTGTGTGTGCGCGTCTGTGTGTGCGTGTGTGCGTGTGTCTGTGTGTGAGTGTGTGTGTGTGTGTGCGTGTGTGTGTGTGTGTGTGTGTGTGCGTGTGTGTGTGCGTGTGTGCGTGTGCGTGTGTGTGTGCGTGTGTGTGTGTGTGTGTGTGTGTGTGTGTGTGTGTGCGCGTCTGTGTGTGCGTGTGTCTGTGTGTGAGTGTGTGTGTGTGTGTGTGCGTGTGTGTGTGTGTGTGTGCGTGTGTGTGTGCGTGTGTGTGTGTGTGTGTGGCTCTGACTGTGCCCTGATGACCATTTACCACCTCCTGCTGGGTTCTGGGCTGAAGAGTGAGCCCCCTGGTGGTGGCCTGCCGTATATGCAGCTTCTAGACAACATCTAACGCTTTATTTTGTTAATTAGCTTCAAATGAATCAAATCTCGTATCTGTGAATACGAAAGGTTGATAATATATCAACGTCTATTTTTAAAGCGTCAGTCTCGTCTCTCCCGAGCGATGAGAAACGTGCACGCTCTTCCCTGCTAACTCCACGCAGACCGGGCGTTGAACCCACCACCTCCACCTCCCTGCTGCCAGGCGATAGTGCTAGCTTCACCAGCCTGCAGGTTTACGGGCTGATCCTGAACTCTTTGGGGGTCACAAAGGCTGGGGAAGAAGCCTTTCCACGCCAGGCCATCCACCCACGCAGCTTCTCTTTCTCCCTGCAGTCCGGCGCGTGCCTCCCCGCTTCTCCATCCCTCCCAGCAACCACGAGGTGATGCCCGGGGGCAGCGTTAACCTCACCTGTGTTGCAGTCGGCGCCCCCATGCCCTACGTGAAGTGGATCAGCGGCGAGCTGGAGCTGACCCGCGAGGAGGAGATGCCCATCGGCCGCAACGTGCTGGAGCTCACCAACATCCGCCAGTCAGCCAACTACACGTGCGTGGCGGTGTCATCTCTGGGCGTGATCGAGACCACGGCGCAGATCTGCGTCAAAGGTCAGGACACGCGCTGGGAGCGAGCGCCTCGGCTCGCTGCGGCGCGGACGCTTGAACTGGATGCGGAGCCCGATCGGTGTGGCTGTTGCATGCCTGACTGCCTCTGCCCCGAAGCCCCGCTGGGGCACATCTTTGACCCCGGGTTCCCACCGGAGGCGGTGCGTCTCCATCCGTCGCGTCTGGACGGACGGATGGAGACGCAACAAGCTAGCACCATCCAGCGCGTGCGGGACAGGAAGTTGGGTGCCAAGAGAAAATAAAACATCCTGGAACTTGTCAGAATAAGAGCTCCCGTATTCAGAGCGATCTTTGTCAACAGGAGCTGAAAACGAAATCACGTACGACCGCGAGAGATTAGCACTTTGTAGTTTTTAAAGGAGCCACAGAAGAAGACGCTCTTTGATCGTAGAGGAGGAAAAGATGATTCATGCATGGAATAACGTAAAAAAGATGATTCACACATGTAATAACGTAAAAAAAAGATGATTCACACATGAGATAACGTAAAAAAGATGATTCATACATGGAATAACGTAAAAAAAGATGATTCACACATGACATAACGTAAAAAAGATGATTCATTCATGTAATAACATAAAAAAGATGATTCATTCATGTAATAACGTAAAAAAAAGATGATTCACACAGGTAATAACGTAAAAAAAGATGATTCATTCATGTAATAACGTAAAAAAAGATGATTCATTCATGTAATAACGTAAAAAAGATGATTCATTCATGTAATAACGTAAAAAAAAGATGATTCACACAGGTAATAACATAAAAAAAGATGATTCACACATGGAATAACGTAAAAAAAAGATGATTCACACATGTAATAACGTAAAAAAAGATGATTCATTCATGTAATAACGTAAAAAAGATGATTCACACATGTAATAATGTAAAAAAAAGATGATTCATTCATGTAATAACGTAAAAAAGATGATTCACACGCGATGCCTTGTGCTAGCTTGTTGCAGCGTGCTCCATCCGTCCGTTCAAAATAGAAGCCATGTGTATTTTTGCGGAGGGCGACGGAGCCTCCAGCCCTGACATGGGCGGAGCCACAGCCCTGCCGTGGGCGGAGCCACAGCCAGTGGAAACTGACGCATTGACTTGAATGGAATCAGGATGGACGGACAGAGAGGCAGCGCCTCCGGTGGAAACGGGGGTCAATCTGAACACGAGCGCTGACGAAGCGCCGCAGGTTCCACGGACATCCCTGGGTTGGTCCCCGTAGACTCGTCCTCCCTGCTGGGGGGAGCCCTCCCTGAATGTTCCTGCTGGTTGATGATAACAACATTCCAGTGCCCCCAGTCTTCACCAGGCTTTCATTCTTCTGTGTGACTGTTTTCACAGCCCTGCCCAAGCAGCCCGCCTCCCTCACTGTTACAGAAACCACGGCGACCAGCGTCACCCTGACCTGGGACTCCGGCAACCCCGAGCCTGTGTCCTACTACGTCATCCAGTACCGTTGCAAGCTGTCTGAGAACGGCTTCCAGGAGGTGGATGGCGTAGCGACCACGCGCTACAGCATCGGCGGTCTCAGCCCGTTCTCGCAGTACCAGTTCCGGGTCCTGGCTGTCAACAACGTGGGCCGCGGTCCTCCCAGTAGCGTGCTGGACACGCGGA
Source organism: Pao palembangensis (assembly GCA_015343265.1). Lineage (NCBI taxonomy): Eukaryota > Metazoa > Chordata > Actinopteri > Tetraodontiformes > Tetraodontidae > Pao > Pao palembangensis. The sequence continues at coordinate 2,119,606 of CM027098.1, read as the reverse complement.
CAAGCGAGCAAGCACCTTCGTCGCCTCCGCTCCACATCCGGGCCCACATGTTGGACCCTGACACCATGCTGGTCCAGTGGGAACCTCCGGAAGAGCCCAACGGTCAGATCCGAGGGTACCGGCTCTTCTACAGCGCCGATCCTGCCGCTCCGCTCAGCAGCTGGCAGCAGCACCAGGCGGAGGCGGAGGAGAGCCAGCGGAGCAGCCTGAGCGGCCTGCTCCCCGGGATCACCTACGCTCTGAGGCTGCTGGCCTTCACCTCGGTGGGAGACGGACCTCTGTCCGACCCGCTGCAGATCAAGACTCAGCTTGGAGGTGAGGCTGCTTTCAGCTGGAATTCTTTCTCTTTTCGTTGTCTTTTGTTAATAATTATTTGCAGACGGTTCATGTCAAAGGCGGATTTTAGGATTTTACCGTGATCGCTGAGGGAAAGTGGCTGTGCACAGGAGCGTGCACGGCTCATTTCTGGATCCCGTTTTCCCCCACACCCACCAGGTGGGAGACGTAGCGTGTAGCTGTAGCCGCCGTTGTCTGGCTGCAGCAGCAGCTCTCACGCCAGCTCCTCAGCTGACGGATCAGGACAGGAAGCAGGCGCAGCTTCAGAGAGTTGCCCCGCCTTTGCCCCGCCGGGCTCGGCTCGGCTCGGCTCGGCTCAGGGTCCCGCTGAGGTTGTGTACCTGCTGCTGAACTCCTGCGTCTCTAGTTCCAGCTCAGCCGTCAGACTTTGAGGCCGAGGCAGAGCTGGACTCGCGCATCCGGCTGTGGTGGCTTTGGCCGGTCCCGGAGCCCATCGTGAGCTTGGAGCTGCTGTGGTGGGAGGCCAGCAGCCCCACGGACAAGGTAAACCTGCGCCCACACCCGAGTGAGCGCACACATGTTCCTCCCCGTGGTGCTGACACCTCACACCCACCCGTCCATCATTTGAATGTTTGTTTCTACGTGATGGGTAAGATTGACCTAGTTCAGTGGAAGGTGCCTTCGCGTCCAGATTTGTCTTCTGATTTCCGTATGTGTGTGTGTGTGTGTGTGTGTGTGTGTGTGTGTGTGTGTGTGTGCAGCACCACCTGACTCTGGACCCTGCTGGTTCCTACGCGCTCGATGATCTGAAGCCCGACACCGTTTACGTCTTTTCTCTGGCAGCCAGATCTGAGAAGGGTCTAGGAGTCTTCACTCCGCCTGTGGAGGCGCGAACCGCCCAGTCCAGTGAGTAGGGATGCAGACACGGTGGTGGGACCCGGCGTCCCCGGTGTCCCTCAGGGCTGCGTGCGCTGCCCTGACGTCTTCCTCCACTGCCACCACTCCTCCACCTTTCCTTCGCTTGAGGCAGCTTTTCTCCTCAGAACGTCCTCTACAGACAGAACGTCCTCTACAGAATAGGCTTCCCTTGTCTGGGAACGTCCCCTGGACCAAAGTTCAGGCCAGGCCAAGGCCCCGTCCGAACCGTCAGCGGAGGCCAGACCCAGCCTAACTCACAACCATCTCATCCGCTCCCCATCCTTGTTGTTGTTGTGTTCTGCCGTCACAGGAGATGTTGTATCAAAGAGCTTTCCTCTGTCCGCTGCCGCCAGGCTGGACGCCGCGGGTCTGACCCGTGTGACCCCACAGGGGCGCGTCTGCATCACCTGTTCTGTGACGCTCCGCGTGTTTTTGTGTCTTCATCACCCAACTGTGTTTGACCTTTGTCCTCCGTCTTTCCCTTCATCAGTCCCATCAGCTCCACCCCAGGATGTGTGTTTGCACAGCCTCAGCTCCACCAGCATCAGGGTGAGCTGGGTGGCTCCGCCCACACACAGCCACCATAGAAAGGTAGCGGGCTACGCCCTGGCGTATCAGGCAGTCACAGGGCAGGACGTGCAGCGCCACCAAGTGTCAGGGATCGCTGCTGATCTCACCAGCTATGTGCTGGAGGACCTGGACAAGTGGACCGAGTATTTGGTGTGGGTGAGGGCCCACACCGATGTGGGGCCTGGTCCAGAGAGCCCTGCAGCTCTCATCAGAACCCTGGAAGATGGTATGTTGATGATGACCCCATCCAATCCAATCCAGTCCAGTCTAATCCAATCCAGTCTAATCGAATCCAGTCCAGTCTAATCCAGTCCAGTGCAGTCCAATTGATCTATTAGTCTAATTGCATCTATTCTCCAATAAAATATGAGTCTAATATATAGTTTATCCCCTTATTATTCCTGTATAATAATAATGATAATAATAATAATAATGATAATAATAATAATAATAGGGTAACATCTTAGATTAGGAAACACAAATTCACCATTAACTCCCTGCTAGCTAGCAGGAGTATTAGCAGCACAGTGATGGGTTATTATTCATAGCAAAGGTTAGTGGTTCATGTGTCTCCCATCAACGTTCAACGCTGTAACTTTAAATCAGGTAATCCTACCTGCCAGTGGCGGGACGGGCGCCGTAGGTCTACCTTCAGTTGCCTCCAGCCTGAAAGAAACCACCTCTTAAAGTGGTCTTTGTGGCCCCCCCAAGGCCACAGTTCATAAGAAGTCTTTAGCTAGTGTCCCTCATAACGGTTCCAAACCATAGCAAGCAGAGCTGCTCCTCCTCCAATCAGAGCGCAGGAAATCCAAAAACAGCTGCTAGAACGTAGAAGAAGAGCGGCAGACGTGTGTGAAAGCACTCTTCATCAGCTGCTTTTGATGATCTTCAACATATGTGTAGATGATAATAATAATAATAATAATAATAATAACAATAATAATAATAATAATAACAACAATAATAACAATAATAATAATAATAACAATAATAATAATAATAATAACAACAATAACAATAATAACAATAATAATAATAACAACAACAATAATAATAATAACAACAATAACAATAATAATAATAATAACAATAATAATAATAATAATAATTAGAGCCAGTTCAACAAAGCTAAATCAGAATTTGTCTCTTTTATTTCTTTCTGTTACTCTTACTACTCTTAGCTAGTCCCACTCTAAATGTTTTTGCTTTATTATTTCTCCTTATTTTTACATTTTTTGCCTACTTTCTATGTCTGCAGTTGCCTTTAGCAGCAGCTAGCAGCAGCTAGCACAGAGACTGCTCTCTGCTAGCTGCTGCTAAAGGCAACTGCAGGGCCTCCGCCCCCTCAGGAGTCCGTTCAGTCTGTCAATCAGGCCAGAACGTAGGCCTGGGTGCAGGTTTCTCATGCACGAGTGGCGTGCAGCAGGATCAGCGGTGTCAGACTTTCAGGTCTAACCGTGCTGTGCTGTGCTGTGCTGCAGTGCCTGGAGCTCCTCCCAGGAAGGTGGAGGCAGATGCCATCAACTCCACAGCCCTCCGGGTGGCCTGGAAGCCTCCTCTGACCCTGAAGCAGCACGGGCAGATCAGAGGCTACCAGCTGGTTTACTCCAGGCTGGAGAAAGGGGAGCCTCACGGCCAGCCCATGATCGTGGACATCTCCTCCCCCGAAGCTCAGGTACGCCCACATCTTCTCCAAAAGCAGGTCCATGCTCAGGTCATCAGCTTGGTAACAGTTACCACCAGTCTTCACTGCTTTCATACGGCGGGCGAGGTCACGGCGACAGCACCAAAGTGCTGCTAGGAAACAGCCGCTAAAGCTGTGAGACCGTGAGCGACACTGAGGAGGCTTCACTCACCCACAGTGGCTGGTCTGGGCCCACACCCTGGATGGCTCTCGGGTGGCCGCCCTTCTTCCTCTGAGCGTGTTTTTGCTTTGCGTCTCAGATGATCGGCCCTGCGGCAGCGCTGGGCTCCTATCGGAGGGCCCACGTCTCACTCCTCCTCTCCAGCTTCTCCCTCGTCTCCTGTCAGACGCCTGCTGAGGGCTCTCCGCTGGCCTCAGCCCTCATCTGTGATAGTTTTCTGCTCCAGCGCCGTGTATCACCGAGGACATCTACCTCCCTTTGGTGGAGAAGATCCGTGAAAGTGACGCTCACGTCTGCATTTCCATTCCCGAAGAGAATGTGGGGATCATTGCTGAAGCCCGTCTGCTGCAGAATTTATTGAAGAAAAACACTTCAGCCAAATGCAATCAGAGGCACAAATACAGCGGTGAATCAAAACCCAAGCGGGTCAGCGGACCGGAGCAGAAGTCCTCGTCTCCCTCCTCCGGTCTCCAGACGTGTCCCCAGAAGGCTCAGCCGAGACTAGGACCCCTCTCCGGACCTGGTGTGACTCCTGCTGAAGCCGGACGCTAGCGGTTAGCTTATGTGCTTTCTAAAAGGGCCGAGTCATCCAACCCCACAGCCAGACTCACGTCTGTGCTTCCAACAAACAGTGTCTGTTCTCACGTCCTCCACGGAGCACAGAGGCCCCAGGTGAGGGGAGGGGGTCCCGCCGAGCTGCTAGGAACCAGACAGACCAGCATGGACCAGACCCATCGCCTACCTGTCGGCTGCATGACCCCCACGATTAGCTGGAGCTGTCGCCTGCTTATCATGACTCAGCAAGTTGTCAGCTGTTTGACAATGAGTCAATAAGAAGATCAGGTTTAAGTCAAGCTCAGCAGCGCACGCTCACGCAGCTCTGAGGAACACGGCCGATGTAAGATAGTACCTGGGGGGGTCACAGAGGAGTAATGAGCAGGCTATAATTTTACCATCACACACACACACACACACACACACACACACACACACACACACACACACACACGGCCTAAACGATTAGCTGATTAAGGCTGAAGCTGTGGCAGCTTGGGGTTTCAACTGTGACGTTCCATTTTTCCTCTTCGCCCAGCATCGAACCGGCTGACCAACTGGATCTGGATCCCTCCTGCCATCATCTACGCCGCCCTCGTCAGGGTTTACACGCGAGGGGAATGTGCTGGTTGGCTTTTTTAGGGGATTTCTGTTTCGTTAGGCCGGTTAACTGGTTCAAATCAGTCTTGTTAATAACGTCTGTGTAGATTCTCAGTCATCCAGGTCATGGTTATCCAAAGTAGATCTCTGTGTCAACTGGACTGAAAGGTTTCCTTGAAAACGTTTCGTCCTCTCTCCAGAGAGCTTCTTCAGTTCTAAGTTTGCTGGGGCAGAGCTTGAAAATAACTTAGAACTGAAGAAGCTCTCTGGAGAGAGGGCGAAACGTTTTCAAGGAAACCTTTCAGTCCAGTTGACACAGAGAGATCTACTTTGGATCTTGTTAATAACCCGCAGCACAGTTGATGACTCTTATCTCGTGACCAGTAGTTGTCACATGACCTTTCACGTCAGAGCAGACTTGGTACTGGCCATCTGCTGTGTGCTGGGATTCGCTCAAAGACAGATGAAAGCACCAGTTCAAGCTGCAAGCTGAAGACAAAGCTGCCTCGAAGAAGACAGGCATCTCCTGCAGGCCTCCGGAGCATCAGCAGAAGCCTTTAAATACTCTGGAATGGCTGTGGAAAGGGAGCAGCCTTTTCCCCAGACCCGCGAGGCTCGTCTGCTCCGTCATCCCTGCACCCACCTACCCTCACAGCTCCGCTATCCTCTGGGGACCAGGCCACTAACCCGGCCTCGGTGTCCGCCTGCAGTCATTCAGCGCTCCACTCAGGAACCTCTTTTGTCCCACCACTAGGAGGCGGTAATTACGGGGCTGCTCCCAGAGACCACCTACTCCATCACCGTGGCTGCGTATACCACCAAGGGGGACGGCGCTCGCAGCAAGGCCAGGACGGTGACCACCGCAGGAGCAGGTTTGTCTTTAGCAGCTGCAGACAACAGTGATTTTAGCTTCAGCAGCGTCACACCTCTCCTCTGGTGTGACGCTGCTGTGAGGTCTTCTCCTCTCCCAGTTCCTGGGAAGCCAACCATGATGATCAGCACCACCATTGGAAACACTGCCCTGATCCAGTGGCAGCCCCCCAAGGAGATGGTGGGGGAGCACCTGGGATACCGGCTGCAGTACAAGAGAGCAGAAGAAGAAGCGTTCCTGAGCAGAGACTTCAGACATGCAGACGATCACTTCACCGCTACCGGGCTCCACAAGGGCGCCACCTACATCTTCAAGCTCTGCGCCCGGAACAGAGCAGGCTGCGGGGAGGAGTACGTGAAGGAGATCAGCACCCCCGAGGACGTCCCCGGCAGCTACCCCCAGAATTTGAGCGTGACGGGCCTGAGCGCCTCCTCCACCAGCCTGGCCTGGAGCCCGCCTCCTCTGGCCGAGAGGAACGGGAGGATTGTCAAGTACGTCGTGGTGTACCGGGACATCAACAGTCAGCACAACAGCACCAACAGCACGGCCGAAACACACATGAGCGTCCAGGGTCTGCAGCCCGACACCACCTACGACATCCGGGTCCAGGCCTTCACCAGCAAGGGGGCGGGGCCTCTCAGCCCCAGCATCCAGAGCAGAACCATGTCCACCGCTGTGCCCGGTGAGGAGCTTTGCTTCTTTCTGCCAGGGACAGGGACAGGGACAGGGACAGGGACTGCTTCAGAGAGCGTGCTAGGTGATAATCATAATCAACGTGTGGGCCTTCCTTCAGTGTTCACCAAGAACTTTGGTGTGACGGCTGTGATGAAAACCTCCGTCCTGCTGACCTGGGAAGTGCCGGAGTCCTTCAAGTCTGAAGTTCCTCTGAAGGTAAGGCCAGACCGCCCCGTCACCAAGGAGACGCCTGCTTGTCGCTGTTCTATCCTGTTCAGATCTTTTTCTTACCGATGACTCGGAAACGAATCCTGTCACGTGACTTATTAACGTGAAAACTAAGAACACAAATCAGCAAAATTCAAGAGTCTCAACAAAGCCAGACTTATCCAAACTGAACCGGAGAGAAGCAAGAAAACAGCATTTAAATAGCTCAGGTTTAAGAAACCGTGACGTTGCCAAGTAGCATTAAAGAGTCAGCTGTCGTATCTGCTGGAAACTGGAATTCTGACCAGGAATTCTGTTTTTAAAGGCGCAGACGCAGACACTCGGCTGGTTTGTGCTTGTTCACTCACGGGTGTCTTCTCACAAACAAACTGGGTCAGACTGTTTAAACAAACTGGTCTCAGTTGTACAAACTCGAGGTTAATAGACTCAGCAACTGTCCCCAGATGATTCCACACCCAGGTGATATGTTAGGCTTTGACTTTTCCCCACAGACTGAGGCTTCCGCTTCAGTCCGTCTCCTGAATAAGCACGTTGACGATGCTTCCAGATCCTCTACAACCAGCAGAGCGTGGAGGTTCCAGGCACCCTGGAGCGGAAGCTGATCACTGGGCTGCAGCCGGATACGGACTATTCCTTTGTGCTGATGGCGCGTGGAAACAGCGCCGGCGGGCTCCAGCAGCAAGTGTCCATCCGGACCGCTCCGGACCTGCTGAGGGTCAAACCAGCGCTGCAGCATCGTGACGGGGAGGAGGGCGGCCGAGCGGCCGTCAGCCTGCCCAGGGTCCCTGAGGGCACGCCCGTCAGGTGCGTAAACCGTGAATTCCAAAGCGTGTACGCGCCAGCAGGGGGGTTCGAGAGCACAGGCCTGGAGCACTCTGGAGGAGCAGGAACCTTCTGTCCCAGCCACAGTCCACTCACTGGGGGGGGACCCACGGCTGGGACGCTTCCTCACGTTGCCGTGTTTCACGCCATCTTGTCCCTGCCTTGGCTTTAGATGCTACTACATCGTGGTTGTCCCCGACGCCCCGGTTTCTCTGAGACGGTGGGAGAACCCCGAGGACATCGACCTTCATGAGGTGGGTCCAGAGGCAGCGCTTGGGCTCCAGCTTGAGCTGTGGTTATATTCCAGCTTTCAGATCCCCTGGACCATCAGAGCACGTTCCGTCCCATGTTCACTCCCTGGAGGCGCAGGCGCTCACCAGCTTCAGCTGCTCTCCACAGCCTCCTACATGGAGACCGCAGCAGCTCTGGATAGGTGCCTGCAACCTTCCATGACAGTCAAAGCCAGTACCTCCAGCTCTGACCATGGCATCTTCTCCCCTGAGCAGAGGCTGTGATGCCGGTAGACACGCGGTTTTGCTAACTTCCTGTCCCGGTGCCCCCGGCAGCTCCTGGAGGCTGACGCTGACAGCAGTCCTCACACCAATCCGTACGTCGCCGCCAAGCTGGACTCCCTGCCGGCCGTCTTCACGCTGGGCGATGAGAAGAAGTACAGCAAGTACCGCAACCGAGCGCTGCAGGGCCAGCAGCAGTACGCCTGCTTCATCCTGGCCGAGCTGACGCACCACGAGTCGGTAGGTTCACGCCTTCGCAGGTCAAAGCCGGAAGGGGAGTGTGAGGTGTGAGAGCAGGCTGGCTGCGCTGTCCTGGAGGTGAAATAATGGTGAAATGGAGAAGCAACGTCGCTGTCTGCAGCAACAGACGCTCGGCTGCAGGTTTCTGGCACAGGCGTGCACCACGGTCCCTGCTGAAGGAGCAGCTTTGGGTGACTTTGCTGCAGATGTACGGCAAACCAAGCAACTCAGTGACCCCAGTAACGTATCCAGGACTAGGGCCCCTGTCCTGTCCAAAATAAGAGCATTTCCGGGGCATATTCTCAGCTCTTAGAGTCTGTTCTCAAATGCACCATCGCTTTGATGGTCAGATATGACACCTCAGCACCAGAGTTAATAAACGCATTAAGACACGGAAGGTGAAAGAGCAGTAAACACAGAGGCTAGCGGGTTCAGTGAAGGTGACTCGTGTTGCACATGTAGGGTTCTGTATCGCTCCAAAGAGACGCTGTAATTCCCTTCAGACAGAAGCAGCGTGCGCTTCTTTCCAGCGTCGAGCTGGTCGATAAGCCGCACCTGGTCACGCCTGAGTTCCACATTCAGGAAGCTAACTGAAATCTAGCGGCGCGGCTGCAGGATCTGTCCGAGATCCAGCCCAGCCAGGTCCAGGTAGCGGGACCCAGGCCTGCAGCCCTGCAGGACGGCTCACAAAAGGCCTCGCCCGCTCCGGGAGGGTCAGCGTCACAGACCACTGCATCAGTGTGGAAAACCGAACCGGAGTCGCTGGACAAAGACGTCCTTGTCTGTGGATGCGGGGCACGTGACTGTGCACGTGAGGGCTCTTTGAATGTGACATTAGGACGTGTGAAAGTGGACACAAAGGCAGCATTCTGTCCGCTGACATGGCCAAAAGGTCTGGGGGGAGCAGCTTTCTCAAATGGCCTTGACAGACTGGTTATGCTGGGACAGGGAGGAACCCTGAACTGGTTTCACCCAATGACCTAGTTCTGGTGGGACAATGACAGAGAAGGTTGAGTTGGTTCAAACATTAGCAGCGTTAAAGCCGCAGCAAGGTCTTCTGTGTTGGGCCAAGAGCTGTGAAAAGGTGCCTCCCCCTCTCAGCAGCGCACCCTTGCAGCCAGCCCCTTCTCGGAGCCCCTGCTGGTGGCGCTCTCCAGCGGCGTGAGCAGACAGGCAGAGGAGCCAGACATGCTCTGGGTCATGGGTCCGGTCCTGGCGGTTGTCCTCATCATCATCACAGTCATCGCCATCCTCCTCTTCAAGAGGTGAGTCCAGACGCCTCTTCTCACGTTTGCTGCTTTCTTTCTGCAGCGCCTTCCGCTTACGTACACACAGGCCGAGCAAAGGTTTGGGCCCCCCGCTCAGAGGCTCTGTGCATGTGGCCCGGTCAGCAGGTGGAGGAAGACATGCTAAAGATACAAAGTTAGACAAGAATCAATGCCTTTGTGTTTTAAATGAAAAAATTAACAGCAGAGGAAAAGGCCCCTCAGCAGAAGTTTGTTGGCGCCCAGCAGCGCCCCCTGTGGCCAGTACCACCGCTTGTCGAGTCTTTCAGCTCTGGCTGGAGGGACTTGAGGGACCACAGCTGAAGAACCTCCAGCTGGAGCCCTTGAGGTCAGGCTTGGGGTTAGCGTTAGCATCCTCTGTCCAACTTTGGCCTTTTTACCCGCGCTCTCCTGTTTGCGTCCGTCCAGAATTTGGTGGAGCGTCATTGAATCCCTCCTCCCTCTGCCTGGGAGGACGAGGAGAGCTTTTCTCCTGATGGAGGACGAGGAGAGCTTTTCTGCTGATGGCTGCTCCTGTGCAGCTCTGCCTTCTTCCAGTCTCAGCTGTGTGGTCATTTTCAGAGTTCAGGACATCTGCTCGGAGGAACCCGCGGCTGCTGATCGTTGGCGTTCCAGCCATTTTTCTCTTTACTGGCTCTGTTGATGTGGGTTGCTGGTTCAGACAGTAGGGGGCGCTCTTACATGGCTGAAAAGACTAGAAGAAGAAGAGCTGGTGACTCGGGTTGTTCAGGTCTGGGGTTCTCATTCTTGAACCCCTCCCACTCTAAAACTGAACAAATAACTTTAAAAAAACTGCTCTGATGTAGTTTAAATATTCAAAAGAACATTTACTCATTTACTTCATTTCTGGAGATCTTTCCTTCCTCCACTTGCTGAACTGTGAAGTGTAACTAGATGTTCTGCGAGGTGCCCAAAGGTTTGCAGGCTAGTGGAAGACCACGTTTGAACCGCTGTGAAGTCTGACTGTCCTCTCCTCTCCTCTCCTCTCCTCTCCTCTCCTCTCCTCCTCCTCTCCTCTCCTTCCTCCTCCTCTTCTCCTCTCTCCTTCTCTCCTCTCTCCGCCTGTGTTCTGTGGACCCAGCAAACAGGAAAGGTGAGTGTCTCCCCGTCCTGGCGTCCACCCACAGACGTCTGCATGGCTGATTCAACTCATTTTAGAGCACCTTTCAGACGCTCAGCGTGGATCCAAAGTGCTTCAGGAGGACTTTTAGCAGGAACAGGCTCTGAGGGCCTGCCTGGCAGAAGGTTCCACAGGAACCAGAGGAGCCTAGGTCCGCCAAGGTTCAACATATATCGATGTGGGTCAGACACTTTAAATGAACCAAAAGAACCTTGAAAGGATCCTGCTGAGGGGGTGTCCTAACCTCTAACCCGGCTTCAGACTGCAGGCTGGTCCAATCATCTGAGACAGACGCTGCCCTCAGCACCTCCGTTTGAGGCGCCATGGATGCCGCTCGGGTGACCTCAGCAGCGAGTGCTGACCACGCTGATCCTCTGGGGCCACCTGGACCACCTCAGCCGGGTCGGGAAAGCCTCCCACCGGAGCCCGGCAGACATGCTGCTGTCTCTGTCCTTCCTCTCCTGTTGGACCTTCGTCACCTCAGCACTGGTCTCTGCCAGCTCCTGCCTCTTCCATCGCTTGGCCTTAAGCCTGTGGGTGGCGCCTGTTCCTCGGTGGAGTCCGGTCCGAACGCTTTCGAGCTACTCCCTGGATCAGAGGCCTGGGTTGGGGTTTGCTGCTCACTTCTCCAGAGCTTTGCTCCTCAACCTTCCTCAGCTCCAAGCCCCAAGCTCTGCCAGGGTGTTGGCTTCGTGGTGCTCCAGGGGTGCCGGGAATGGCCGTGCTCCCGTGAGGAAGAGCCACGCTGTCACGCTTTTTACGATCAAAGCTTTGCAGATCAAAGAGGAAATTAGCTTTTAAGGTCAAAGATGTTCTGGCTTTGCAGATCAAAGAGGTGTCTAGCTTTGCACATCAAAGAGATGTTCTGAAAGTATCCACATCAAAGAGATGTTTATCTGTGCAACACCAGAGGTGCTACTTGTTTCCATCCATTCAGCCTTCATTCTGAATGCTTTTCTTATCTTCAAGCCAACAGAGAGTGTGTCACGGTCTCATAGCATCTTCTGTCGCCTCTATGAAACGGATATGTTCAGCCAAGTGATGATCCCATGGTGGGGTCAAAGACTACTGCTGGCCCTCCTCAGACCCCGTGGAGATGAGGAGGCTCAATTATCAGACACAAGGCATGACACACACACACACACACACACACACACAGAACACTGCATCAACATAGATTATATATGAACGAAAGCAAATAGCTTGGTTCAGTGTATTAACCAAGCATGAAACTTTGGTAGCTGCCAAGTGAAGCAAAGCTGAGACTGAGCTGCCCAAAGCTGGACCCAAAGAAGGCGTGGCTCATGGTTCCAGGGCACCCAGCAGCGTCTGCTCCTGTCTGAGCCTCTACTTGTCTGCTCTGCCCATGTTGGCCACACGGCCCCGACGTTAGCTTGGATGACTTGTGCTTCATGTTGTCTGTTTTGGCCTCATTCCCTCCTTTTCATGCTCTGTTCATCACATCAGTGACATCAGCTGTGCCTGGAATATACTCCAAGTGCAGTTGAGAGAAGCAAACATGAGCAGGCTGAGGTGTGTGTGTGTGTGTGTGTGTGTGTGTGTGTGTGTGTGTCTTCAGGGATGAGGGAGCATCCTCCCATTGCCGTCTGTGACCTGGCAGACGACATAGACAAACTCAAGGCCAATGAGAATCTGCGCTTCTCTCAGGAGTTTGAGGTAAGACCAGCCGCCCAGCCTGGTTCTGGGACTCTGGCGGGGACAGAGGTCCCTTTCCAGTCAGCTGAGCTCTTCGACGCCAGCCTCCCTCATCCGTGTCTGTAGCTCTGTGCAGCGGTGATGGAACCACGCTGCCTGGTCGGTTCTCAGCTGAGGTGTGCGCCACACAGATGCTAGCCTTCGGGCCGAACGGCGTCAGCGCCCTCCAGCGTGGCGAGGGGCCGAGCCACGCGCCTTAGCTGTGATACGCTAAGCGAAGGCCGCGGCCGGTGGGGATGTGTCGCTCCAGTCATCACTGCCCTGTTGCTGCTCCCTCTCAGAATGATTTGAAAATGCAGCTGATGGTTCCAAACATGGAGAAATGTGTAGCTAACCATGTCAGATCTGATGAATACATGCTACCTTCCTCCTTTTTGCCTCCACTCTGCCGTCACATCATGGAAAAAAAGGTTGAATTATTGTACGAAAGATGGAAGTGTATTGATGGGTAGGAGGTTTCTTTCTTCCTCTCTCTCTCTCTCTCACACACACACACACACACACACACACACAACTCATCATGGATCTCATGCGCTCCGTCTTGCTGTGTGTGTCAGTCTATTGATCCAGGACAGCAGTTCACCTGGGAACACTCCAATCTGGAGATCAACAAGCCAAAGAACCGCTACGCCAACGTGATAGCCTACGACCACTCCAGAGTGATCCTCGCCGCCGTGGATGGTGAGCGACACGTGCACGGAGACTGCTGAGGCCCACGCCTCCGTGGATCCCTGCTTTCCAGTGCGGTCTGCACAGCCTCTGGGCCTTTTTCACTCCTCCTCCCCTCCTGCAGGGATCCCGGGGAGTGACTACATCAACGCCAACTACATGGACGGCTACAGGAAGCAGAACGCTTACATCGCCACGCAGGGGCCCCTGGCGGAGACGCTGAGCGACTTCTGGAGGATGGTGTGGGAGCAGAGGAGCTGCACCATCATCATGATGACCAGGCTGGAGGAGAAGTCACGGGTCAGTACAGAGCAGTGTTCCCCGCTGTGGCGTGGACGCTTCATCAGCAGCACCAGCGCCGCTGAGCGCTGGTGCTGCTGATGAAGCGCTGTGTGTCCCAGTAACACTCAGGCTCTGACTGTGGCTTTGGAACAGGTCAAGTGTGACCAGTACTGGCCAGCTCGAGGCACTCACACGTACGGGATGATCCAGGTGACCGTGCTGGAGACGCTGGACCTGGCCACATACACCATACGCACCTTTGCCCTTTACAAGGTAAACACAAGGACCAGAAAGAAAGACAATGAAGTGAAACGTGGTTGGAAACACGAGAACTACTTCAGCAACAGGTTTTGTAGCGTTTATCTGTGCAGAAAAGCAAACGTTCGCTCTTTCTCAACTCATTCTGGTTGTTCCAAAAGAGTGGCTCCAGTGAGAAGAGAGAGGTCCGCCAGTTCCAGTTTCTGGCCTGGCCTGACCACGGCGTGCCCCAGTGTCCCACCCCGATCCTGGCCTTTCTGCGCCGAGTGAAGGCCTGTCATCCTCCAGACAGCGGACCCATGGTGGTCCACTGCAGGTACAGTGTCTCCAACACGAGCACCAGAGACTCGGCGACCCGGGACTGGAAGAGGTTAGCTTGGAAGCAAGTCGCAGCTAAGGTGTCCCAGACTCGGTGTCTGCAGGGCTAGAGCATTAGTGAGGAGGTCTGGCCCCCCAGACTAACGTAAACCCTCCTCACTTCCTGTCCATCTGGCAGAAGACTTCCTGCTGCCACGGCGTGTTTCAGACGATGGGACAGACGTGTAGAAGCAGGAAGTCACTGAAACAGAACGTGTGCAACAGGCTAAAGCAGGGCAGCAGCTCTCAGGAAGGACAGCCCAGAACGACCTCCGCAGCCTGGGTCGCCGTGGAAACAGCAGGCACAGGGCAGTAAGGCTGGAGAAGACGTGGAGGTCTGCTAACACGCCCTCTTTGTGTGCGCCAGCGCTGGTGTGGGCCGGACCGGCTGCTTCATTGTGATCGACGCCATGCTGGAGAGGATGAAGCGCGAGAGGTCGGTGGACATTTATGGTCATGTGACCTGCATGCGCGCTCAGAGGAACTACATGGTGCAGACAGAGGAGCAGTACATCTTCATCCACGAGGCCCTTTGTGAGGCTGCGACGTGTGGCGACACCGAGGTCCCCGCCAGGAACCTGTACGGCCACATCCAGAAGCTCAGCCTGGTCCCTCCAGGAGAAACGGCCACGACCATAGAGCTGGAGTTCAAGGTGGGTTCCGTCCCTTCTCGCTTCTTGGTCTGTGCCAACGGTCTGCAAACGATCATCGAGTCACCTACAGGTATGCAGAACACCATTCACAGCCGGTGTTCACGTGTGTCTGCAGAAACTCGCCAGCTCCAGAGCGCCCACCTCCAGGTTCATCAGCGCCAGCCTGCAGTGCAACCAGTTTAAAAACCGCCTGGTCAACATCTTGCCCTTCGAGTGCAACCGTGTGTGTCTGCAGCCCATCAGAGGAGTGGAGGGGTCCGACTACATCAACGCCAGCTTCATCGATGGGTACAGGTGAGCTGGCGGAGGTCCTGCAGAGCGGAGCAGCTGGTGCGCGTGCTGGTGCGCGTGACGCTGGACCGAGGTCCAGACCGAGGTCCACAGTCTCTCTCCTTAGCAAACTCTTTACGGTGGAAGCATTAAAGACAAGGTGGTCGTTGGCTGCTACCTGCACCTGGTGGAGCTGGGAATTCTCCTGATGTGCGCTGCTCTACTGCCACCTGTTGTCCATGTGGACTTACTGCAGCGTGCCCGCAGCTGATCTGCGGTCAGTTTGCGCTGCAGTTAACCCTTAAATGTTCTTAACGTTCACGCATTATTCAGATCTTCTGAGCTTGGATCAGAGGGAAGTTGCTATGGAGATAGGTGACTCCAGCTCAGTGCTGAAAATCAATTAAACCTGGAGTCCGGCGAAACCTTGAATCAAAATTAAAACCCTTGAATATCTTTAGGGAATATTGATAACAACGCTACACAGTGGTGCAAATGGTTGTTTATAAATGCTTAATTGATGCACAGCACCCACCTTGTGCTTTCAATGTACCTGTCAGGCAGCAGAAGGCGTACATAGCCAGCCAGGGGCCCCTCGCCGAGACCACGGAGGACTTCTGGAGGATGCTGTGGGAGCACAACTCCACCATCATCGTCATGCTCACCAAGCTACGCGA
Source organism: Pao palembangensis (assembly GCA_015343265.1). Classification (NCBI taxonomy): domain Eukaryota; kingdom Metazoa; phylum Chordata; class Actinopteri; order Tetraodontiformes; family Tetraodontidae; genus Pao; species Pao palembangensis. The sequence goes on along the minus strand of CM027098.1, from coordinate 2,104,165 downwards.
GATGGGCCGGGTAAAAGGCCGCCGCCGCCGCCGCCGCCATCGTGGCTGTCATTACTGCCATAGCCTGTCCGGTCACATGTCCAGTATCCATCAACAAAGATTAGAAACACTCCATTATTCTAAAGCTGCAACCGTTCCTGGGAATTTCCATCTGCTCCTAGTACTGTTCAGGGGACCGTACTTCCTGTCTGTTTACAACGCTGAAGCAGCTGTGAGCAGTGAGTCAGTACCAGAACAGCCGGAGGAGCAGAAGCTCCGCTTGGGAAACATTCGTTCCCAGGAGAAGTCAATGTGCAGGGAACCGCAGCAGCAGGGAGAAACATCTGGGAAACGCAGCAGCAGGGAGAAACATCTGGGAACCGCAGCAGCAGGGAGAAACATCTGGGAACCGCAGCAGCAGGGAACAGCAGGAGCAGGGAAGAGCAGCAGGGAACCGCAGCAGCAGGGAACAGCAGGAGCAGGGAGAAACATCAGGGAACAGCAGCAGCAGGGAACAGCAGGAGCAGGGAGAAACATCTGGGAACAGCAGCAGCAGGGAACAGCAGCAGCAGGGAACAGCAGGAGCAGGGAGAAACATCTGGGAACAGCAGCAGCAGGGAACAGCAGGAGCAGGGAGAAACATCTGGGAACCGCAGCAGCAGGGAGAAACATCAGGGAACAACAGCAGGGAACCGCAGCAGCAGGGAGAAACATCAGGGAACAGCAGCAGCAGGGAGAAACATCAGGGAACAGCAGCAGCAGGGAACAGCAGGAGCAGGGAGAAACATCTGGGAACCGCAGCAGCAGGGAGAAACATCAGGGAACAGCAGCAGGGAAGGGAACAACAGCAGGGAACCGCAGCAGCAGGGAGAAACATCAGGGAACAACAGCAGGGAACCGCAGCAGGGAACCGCAGCAGCAGGGAGAAACATCAGGGAACAACAGCATGGAACAGCAGCAGGGAACCGCAGCAGGGAACAGCAGGAGCAGGGAGAAACATCTGGGAACAGCAGCAGCAGGGAGAAACATCTGGGAACCGCAGCAGCAGGGAACAGCAGCAGCAGGGAGAAACATCTGGGAACAGCAGCAGCAGGGAGAAACATCTGGGAACAGCAGCAGCAGGGAGAAACATCTGGGAACAGCAGCAGGGAACAGCAGGAGCAGGGAGAAACATCTGGGAACCGCAGGAGAACAGCAGGAGCAGGGAACAGCAGCAGGGAACAGCAGGAGCAGGGAGAAACATCTGGGAACCGCAACAGCAGGGAGAAACATCTGGGAACAGCAGCAGCAGGGAGAAACATCTGGGAACAGCAGCAGGGAACAGCAGCAGCAGCGGGGAACAGAAGTGAACATTCAGAGTTCATCTGGAGAGGATGGTGGTTCAGTCGTGCTCATTCTGTCTGTGTCTCTGACCTCACCCCGACCTCACCCTAACCTCACCCTAACCTCACCCTGACCTCACCCTGACCTCACCCTGACCTCACCCTTCCTTGGACATTTTCTCCCTTTTTTTTTCTTTTTTGTCACAAAGGTTCTGATGCGTCCAGGCTTTGGTTGTGTGGAGTTTGATAACATGCTTGATAGACTCTTTTCCTCTGTGTCCTGCAGGAAAAGTGTCACCAGTACTGGCCTGCTGAGCGCTCTGCACGCTACCAGTACTTTGTGGTGGACCCCATGGCTGAATACAACATGCCTCAGTACATCCTGAGGGAGTTCAAGGTCACGGACGCCAGGGTAGGTCCTCCTTGGCCTGGCGTGGCTGTGACTGCGTGAGAGTTCAGGTGGTGCTAACTGGGACTCTGGATGATTCAGACTTTTCCTTGTTGGATCTGAAAGATCTGGAACCAGTTTCAGTTGGACTCACCAGGCTGAACTTCACACAAAGCATCTTTAAATATCAGTTACCACCTTTAGGAGGAGGAGAGGCTGCCATAATAATGATTCTATCTGTCTGTCTGCTTCAGGATGGTCACTCCAGAACCATCCGCCAGTTCCAGTTCACCGATTGGCCAGAACAAGGAGTGCCAAAAACTGGGGAGGGTTTCATTGACTTCATTGGACAAGTCCATAAAACAAAGGAGCAGTTTGGACAGGATGGACCGATCGCTGTGCATTGCAGGTGCCTGTTCTAGTCTGTCTATGCCAGGGGTGGGCAGTGATTTAGCCTGAAGGGCCACATTGGGTTTTCGGTCCGGCCAGGTGGTGCAGGAAACCAACCCCCGAAAAGATAAGATAAATGAATAAATAAATAAAAATCCTGCTTAATGGACTGAGAAAATATTGTGAAGAGCCTGTAAACTGGTCCAACTAGAGATGGATGATGAAGCTCCAGGTGATGTTTGGCCCCACCTTCTTGAGAGGACATGTTAGCATGCTAGCTGAAGGGGGGTCTGAACCTTTGTCTAACCAATCAAGCTGACAACCCTCTTCATTTGGCTTCTGGAGAAATGATGGTGAAGGCTCTGCGGGCCGGATGAAAGAGTTCATGGGGCCACATGTGGCCCCCGGGCCTCAGTTTGCCCACCTCTGCTCTAACCTGTAGGCAGAGGTGCTGAACTGTGCTATCATCCACGTACTGTCCAGGTGTTCTCAGCATCTCTCGGTGCCTGGTCTTTAATGGCTCTTCAATGGTTGTTTCTGCCAGTGCTGGTGTCGGCCGGACCGGGGTCTTCATCGCTCTGAGCATCGCCCTAGAGAGGATGAGGTTCGAGGGCGTGGTAGACCTCTTCCAAACGGTCAAGACACTCCGAACTCAGAGGCCGGCCATGGTGCAGACAGAGGTAGGAGACGCTGCAGGTGGGGTTAAAAGGTGCGCTTGCTGAGTGTCCTCGTCCTTGTCCTTGTTTTCAGGACCAGTACCAACTGTGCTACCGATCTGCTCTGGAATACCTGGGAAGCTTTGACCACTATGCAACATAAACTCACCCGGAAAGGCCCCCAAGGAGTGTTCAGGTATCTCCTGAATCCTGTCCCCTCGCTCCGGCTCCATCCTTCAGTGATGAGGAGACGACTGAAGACGGCGGCAGGGACTGGGAGCTAAGCAGTGCAGAGGCCGTGACGAGCCGGTCCTGCGCTGGTGCTGCGACGCTGCTACCTGTCTCACATTAGACAGGAGGAAAACTGACCATCGACACCAAGTCCTGCCTCGTTCACCAGCCGTCACCCCGATTTCTGCCTCCTCCGAACAGCAAAAAAAAAGAGTTCACTTCTTTGAATTTGTATCTATGACTTGTTACGATCATATATGAATATTTAACGTTTTTTTTGGGGGGGGGGGTTACTTTATGCTGTGTGTCTTAGGTGATCTTTTTAAATGAGATTTTCTTTGATTAGTGGTTCTGGTAACGGAGAGACTTTACTCACAGCTGCTAATTCTGATTCTAATTTTGGTCCGCACATATCCTAATTTTCATTTTGTCTTAAACTGTTCTCAGGGGCGCAACTGTAGAAATGGTCCTGGGCGTAATTACCAGTGGGAAAAGGGATGGAGCAATAAAGGTTGCCATCACTAGACATCTGTGGTGAGCGGCACGCTGCAGCAGACCGTCACTTCATTTGACAGCAACATGAAAATGACACAGAATTATCATGAGTCAGAATTATCCAGCAAAGATGAAGAAAAAATGCATTTTCAATGAGCTGCTGCAGTTTGTGCGTCCGTTTCCACAGTGATTTGTGTAATATGGACAAATTTATGACCCCAAACGCTCCTCAGAGGTGATAAAGGAATGTTCAATAAAATATTGCTTTGATCTGTGTTGAGGTGTGCACATTTCTTCCTGGCAGGTTGGAGCTCGGACACAAACAGAGTTCAGCTCCTGAGCGAACTGGTCTGTGGTCGGTTTGTGTGTCAGGACAGAGATTTCATGGATGAGGCATGATGGGAACGTGGTCAGAATGGGTTATCACGTCCTCTCGTCTGTCTTTTATGATGAGGACAATGCAACAAATGGCTTTCATCACAGTTCTTTCTGCACATTTCCTGAATATTTCCATTTTAATCTCCACTTTGTGACACGCTGCCATATTTTTACAAAAGTGTACTGCAGGGTTTTCATACAAAACTAAAGCTGAGGTTTTAGTCAAGAAATACTGCATACTATGCATTTGTTAATAGATTTTAGCATACATTGTGTAGCTTCAGTACTCATTCATCTTATTCAACATTATTGTCAGAACATCGAGTGAGGCGAGGCACACAAGGTGTCTGCCAGCACACAGGGACGTGAATATGGACCCACAGCCGTAGGGACTGTGGGTCAGTGAGAGCATTGTCAGTGTTCTGTGGAGGTCCTGAGGTTGATTATGAACAGGGAGGATGTCAGTCTAATTATGCTGTAACTGGTCTGTTTTTGTTTGTGAATGAAACAGCTAAAAACATGTACTGAACACCTGGATGTTAATAAAGTTGAATAACAGACTTTTTAATAAAAGCTGCGCACATCTTTTCCTTCTCGGCTCTCCGAACGTCATCACCTGACCAAAAAAGGGGCTGAATTTTGTTTTGTGTCGACTTTGGCCGCAGTGTGCTCCAGGCAGTGGGCGTGGTCGGCCACAGAGGGCGTTCCGATGAGACTATTCCGATGCCCCGCCCACTGAGCTCCATGTAAACAAACCCACACTGGGCATGCGTCACCGAAATAATGGAGGACTGTCTTTTCTACCCGGGCTGATGATGTCTATATTTTTACTGCACGAGCCGTGAGCAGAGAAAATAACAACTCTACAACGTTTGAGCCTGTGTAAGTTAATGTCAGCCACTTATGACTGAGTTTGTCGGAAAATAGAAGCGACTGTGAGAAGTTTGTGCGGCAGAAACTGACGCTCAGCTAGTTAGCGGAGGCAGCCCCGTCGGATGTCGGTCCGATGCATACTTAGCGGTTTCTTGTCTTTCACTGTGTTTTCATGCAGTTTATCAGGTCCTCTATCCCCACATCTAAACGCCGTTTACTTGTAAAGTGTAAATAGTTTGTTGTGTGTTACGCACTTTTCGCTCCGAAGTCGTGGAGTACGCTACCTTCCATTTAGCATGCTAGTTAGCGGACTAGCTAAATATTTCTTTCGAAAAAAAACAAAAACGCTGTCAGTGAGCTACTCTGTGTTATAGACGTGCTGCTTGTCCAATCAGAAATGGATGCTGCTTCATTTAGTTTTTAAGTAGCTGTATTCCGCAGTGTTTTGGGACATTTGGGATTTTATGTCCCCAGTGCCACCGCGTTTGTTGCCTGTTTAGAAGCTTCCTTTGATGCCACGTAATTACCGTTAATTACTGCGGTGTCTTCGTGTCTCTCCCCGAGCTGTTGAACTCAGACTGAACCAGGGTTTCGCTTGGTGGTTGTATTATTCATATTTGGATTCCTATCCGGAAGAAGGTCTTAGAGTCTGGAGGGATGATGAGTAGAGTTGTAGCAGGACCAGTTAGCAGTATAAGGTTCCAGTATAACTGCCAGCAAAGGAGTGATTTGGTTGCCACTTTTATTCTCAATTAAAACACAAATAATTGAAGAAAATACCAAACTAAAAGATACTACAAGTCCACGAGCAGTCTGTAATATCATTCATATGACTCTCTGTAGGTTAAACATCGACCCATAATTACATGTGTTATTACTGTTTTCAGTCAAATTATTTTGGTCTAAACACATCTTTCAAGATGCCTCTGATATTTAAAAAAGTAAATAAATTCAATTTAGAGCCAGGTTTTGCCTTAATAATAAGTTCTACATCATGTCTGTTTGATTAGGCTTAGTGACCATCGCCGAGATGACCACAGACACGCCGTCTCAAAGTGTGGCCTCCAGGGTGATGACGTTCACGCCATCGAAGGAGGAGTTTAAGGACTTTAACCAGTACATTGCATATATGGAGTCACAAGGAGCACACAAAGCTGGGATGGCCAGAGTAAGTCGGCGGGCCGGTACCACTCGGCTGTGTTGTCAAATAACGCCAGGCTTTTATGTTTGCACAGCAGCACTTTTTCCTGTTTAAAAAGGTAGCTGAACAATAGTTTTCCTGGTTAGTCTGTGATCATTTTGAGTTTTGTGCTGTTACTGTTTAAACGGGTTAATTATGGTTAGTCAGGTTGAGTGGCTGCTCCAAGCCTCTCTTCAGCTTCTTTCTTACCTTACAGGTAATTCCTCCTAAAGGATGGAAACCCAGAAAAACGTACGATGACATCGACGACCTGGTGATTCCTGCTCCCATTCAGCAGGTGGTCACAGGCCAGTCAGGACTGTTCACCCAGTACAACATTCAGAAGAAGCCAATGACTGTTAAAGAGTTCCGCAAAACCTCCAACATGGACAAGTCAGTGTCAAACACAACAGCTTTGTATGTAGCAGTGAAGATATTTAAACCTCACTTCCAGAGTGCCCATCACCGTTTTTAGTCCTCGGGCCCAAGTCACTTGCTTTTTGAGTATCTGCCGCTCGCTGACTTAGCAGATCAAACCTTTGATTCGCTCTTCCGATCTAGCACCAGTCAGATGTGTTTTTCTGTGAGCGAATGCTACGCTTCCTGCTAATGTGTCGTTTTTTACATGGACGTACGGACACTCTGACATTAGTGGGCAAAGCCAAGCAGGAAGCACTGTCTGCTGCGCTGCTCTTTGGGACTCATGGAGCTCCTCTTGACTTTTCTCTTTGTAGGTTCTGCAATCCTCGATATGCTGACTTTGACGAGCTGGAGAGGAAGTTTTGGAAGAACCTGACGTTCAATCCGCCCCTCTATGGGGCTGATGTCAGCGGAACGCTGTACGATGCAGTGAGTAGGAACACGCCAAACGTAACCGTGCAACCGACTCGGCTGATCTTTGGCTCCCTCTACATGACCCTAATAATCTCAGCTTATTGGGGTGATGACGTAAACAAGCTGTGATCAGCTTCATCAGATAATGGCAGTTTTCTGATTATGAAAAAAAAAAAACGAGGCCACTTCTGGCTCTTCATCTCGTGAGCCTTGTGTCATTAAATCGATAAACGGGCTAAAAGGTGTAAACTGGTGTGTTTAGACTATTGTGATTAGTGATGTCCCATATTGACGTTTTTACCGATATTGTCCAACTCCTGATTTCCGATGCCGATGTGTGCGCTCGTGGAATGAACACGATGTGGCTCATTTGTATTGTCCGCTGGATGCAGAGATAATGATAAATGTGACAACTTCAGGGTTTTCCAAATAAAAACAAACATTCTGGTCAAAATAAGAGGACAACTTAAGTTTGGATGCGGTTGGTTTGATGACATCATCGAGCCTGGTAGGGACCAGTAAGGTAAAGGATTGTTAATTACTATTTAGTAATACCAGGAAATTCAAGGAATTCCTTCTTTGGCATGAATAATAAATTTGGGGGAAATGTTTAAAAAGTCATATTTTTATTTTTTTTTCTTATAATTTAAATTTTTAACGCCTTTATCGGCAGATAATATCGGACTTCCCTAATTGTGACTCCCCTTTCTGGTGTTGTTATGGTCCTGTGTGACTGTAGGATGTGACTGAGTGGAATATCGGCCGTCTGAACACCATCCTGGACACGGTGGAGACCGAGAGCGGCATCAAGATCAAAGGGGTCAACACTCCTTACCTGTATTTTGGCATGTGGAAGAGTGCCTTTGCATGGCACACAGAGGACATGGACCTGTACAGCATCAACTTCCTGCATTTTGGAGAACCAAAGACTTGGTACACACACTCACTCACACACACACACACACTCATCTGTCAGAGGGACTCGGCAGGTTCAGAGTCTGCCATGATTATGATTATTTCGTTTTTGGTTTGGTGTTTTTGGAGGGAGAGGGAAGGAGGGAAAGCAGTCAGTCAAAAGCAGTCGCTAGCCAAACAGACAAACACAGGGAACAAAAACAACACCAGCAAAGGAACACAAACAGCAAGGCCAAATGTGAGAAGGAGAAGGAGGAGGAGGAGGTTAATGAATAGAAAAAGATCGTTGATAACAGAGGAATTTACAACAGCGACAGAAAGAGTGCACTGTGCAGACAGCCAGTAATCCTCCTCATCAAGGCTTCGGTCTGTGCTGGTTTCATGACCACCATCCCGTCTGTGCATGCCTTCTGCAGGTATATTGTCCCCCCCGAACATGGAAAAAGGCTGGAACGACTTGCCAAGGGTAGGATCACTTCTGCTTTTCTCTGACAGTCGTTATAAATCGCTTTAATTAGAAGAAGGGCTAAAGTACCTTCTGTGTACAAGCACTGCACCACCATGTCTGGAAGTACCCGTCCACACACCTCCATCGCTATATTTCACCAGTCCGAGGTGCTCTAAGAGGAAGTGCTGAGGGTGTAGAGAGCAGCACGCTGAGGATGATGCTCCCTTCATGACCATGCTGGGTCCTTGCAGGTTTCTTTCCAGGAAATGCACAAAGCTGCGAAGCCTTCCTGCGCCACAAGATGACTTTAATTTCACCTTCAATCCTGAAAAAGTACAGCATACCGTTTGAAAAGGTATGGATTACATGACTGAATGTCGTTCCAGCTTTTATTTTAACGTCATACATGTAGGAGTCCCGTATTCCTACTGTAGTTTTGATTCTAGTGATTCAAACATGACACAAAGAGGACGGGAACCTGTCGGGGTTCAAACTCGGGGCTTGTTCTTTCTCTCCAGGTGACTCAGGAGGCAGGCCAGTTCATTGTCACATTCCCATTCGGCTACCATGCTGGTTTCAACCATGGCTTCAACTGTGCCGAGTCAACCAACTTTGCCACTCAGAGATGGATCGATTACGGCAAACAAGCCACGCTGGTACGCTCACGCGCCCTTCTGTGGATCGAGCATCTCATTTTTACAGGCAGTTTGTGTGATTTCCTTTCAGTGTTCGTGCCGTCAAGACATGGTGAAGATTTCTATGGACGTGTTTGTGCGCAAGTACCAGCCTGACCGCTACAAGCTGTGGAAAGCCGGGAAGGACAGCGCGGCCATCGACCACTCCAAACCCACGCCAGAGGCCGCCAGATTTCTGAAGGACAACAAAAGTGAGCCGTCCAAGGGTCCAGCTGAAGATGCATCTGAAGTCACTAGTTCTACCCAGGAAGAGAAAAGGTCTCCACGGCTCTATAACATCCGCACTTGCTGGACCAATGAACTGGCCTACGAGGGCTTTCATTGTCGGTAGCCATGTTTTCATCCGCCATGTCTTCCCTGTTGTAGTTCAAAAACTCACAAACGTCAGCTAGAAGCAATCAAAGCGTGTGCGGATGTCAAACTGGAGCCGACGGTGAACAGCAGCTCAGAGGTGGAGCCAAAGAGGGCCAAGATATCCACCCAGGGGTCTCCCGCCAAGCCTCCGGACCAAGCAGACAGAGGTACTTCTGGTGTGGGCTCAATGCCACTGGCATACGGCTGATTTATCGCGCCTGTTGTTGTTGTTTTCCTCAGAGCCAGTGAGTGTCCTGCCAGAGCCCAGGAAAGAGAAACCCAGCAAGCTGGAGACTAAACCACAGCCCAAAGCGAGTTTGAGAAGAACGTCAAACAGCTCCTCAAAAAAGGACAAGAACAGCGTAGCACCGGCGTGTGACGCTTGCGAGCCCCCTGAGGAGGTGAGCAGCCCAGACAAGAGTCAGCCTCCCAGCCGCTGCAGCCAGGAGCACAAGGCCTTCCAGAGGACTCTGAGTCCTGCAGATGTCCTGCATGTCCACAGCTACGCCAAAGGAGACTACGGAGAAGGAGAGCTCCAGTCCAAGGAGGAGAAGAGCGAGAGCGGTGAGATAAAGGCCGAGAGAGACAGACGTCTGGGCAAATCAGTGAGTGCACGCACACGCACGCGTCCTGCTGACTCAGCTCTCCTGTCTGCAGCAGCTTGGCTCTAACTCGGGCTGCCTTCCTTCAGCAGGTTTCAGAGGCGCTCACACATGCAGAAGCAGAGGGGGACCTGGGTCAGCTGCCCGGCCATCATCCTCTCCTCAAGGATGGGATGAGTGACGAAGGTTTGTGCCTCTGTGCTCTACGTAACATGGCCCTATCACGGGTTCGGAAGACAGCCGAGGGTTAGGGTTAGGACATGCTAATCACATTAGCATGTACTGCTAATCACAAACACCAGGCGAACGGTGGGAAAAATGGTTGTGTCTCCTGTCTTGGATGTGGCAGAGACTCCCCAGGAGCCGTCTATAGCCGAGGAGGGCTGTCTGGAGGGGGAGAGCTGGGCTCAACCTCTGGCTCACCTGTGGCAGGACAAACCTGCCAACCTGAAGAAGGAGAGGGAGTACAATCAGCGCATGTGCTCCAAGCCCCCCTACTGTTCCATCTGCACGCTCTTCCACACACACCAGCAGGTAGGCTAGAAAATACCTCAGCTGATTGGTAACAGCGCTATTCAGACGTCGTACCTCCCAGCTCGCAGTTTTCAGTCTCCAGTTGCGCAGTCTGAAAATAGTTTGACGGGTTCTGAGGGAGAAACAGCTGATGTTTCCTGCTCTGCCCTGCTGCCAGACTAAGTGTAGGAACAGCATGGAGAGTCCCGTCGTCATGGCTGGAGGCGGGATGCGGACCAAACCCCTCGTCCCCGAGATGTGCTTCGCCACCACCACAGAGGAAGACTCTGAGTCTGAGAAGCCGCCTGCCACACCTTACCTGGAGGAAGATGGAACCAGCCTCCTCATCAGCTGCTCCACCTGCAGCATCCGCGTCCACACCAGTCAGTGCACAGTCTCCAAACAGTGGTTGTGTTAAAGACGTCGATCTGTGGTTCACCAGAGCGGGATGTGGGCAAACACCCTCGCTGCATCTGCCTTGCTGTGTTTCAGGCTGTTACGGCGTGGATCCCGCCACCGTCAGCAAGGACTGGAAGTGTGCGCGCTGCAGGGCTAACGCCATGACTGAGGTCAGTGCCCGCCACCAGTGTCTGGACGTGAATCTGTCTACTCGACTGGACAAGTGTTTTATCCATTTTCTTCTGCAGAACTGCTGTTTATGTTCCCTGAGAGGCGGAGCCTTGCAGAAAGCCAACAACAGCAAGTAAGCACGTCCTGAGACTTCAGGCAACGCCCATATCTCTGCTTGCTTAATGTGGCGAAGCCGTCATTTTTGCCTTCTGCGTTCTGCAGGTGGGTCCACGTGCTGTGTGCAGTGGCCGTGTTGGAGGCACGTTTTGTCAATATCACTGAAAGAAGTCCTGTGGATCTAAGTGGAATTCCTTTGCAGAGATTTAAACTGGTACGTTGAGCGAGAAAGTGAGAGACAGTCAGCTGAACCTCGCCCGGCGCACACCGGAGAGGTAGTTGGCCTTCATCGCAACAGTGAAAGTTGAGAATGTTTTCAGAAAAGATCGCCAAAGGAGAGAAGCTAGCTGACAAAGGAAGGGGCCAGAACAGAGCCCTGAGGCACACCTGATGAGACAGGAAGGTTGGGATTTAAAGACCAGCTGGATGAGTGTGGGATAAGCTTTAAGCACTTTAGTGCAGGGTTGGTGATGCTGAGGAGGGTGGTGTAACGAATGGCGTCAAAGGGCACATTCAGGCGAAGCAGGAAGAGAGCGCTGAGCAAACAGGCTGGTTTTTATAGAGCCCTTTCTGTTCGTACCGGTTGTTGTGGCATAAGTGAGAGTAAAGCTGGATGTCTGGGGACAAAGCCGAGTGGGTGAGGAGAGATCTGACGTCGTGCTGAAGGAGACTGGACCGTGATGCTGGGGCGTCTTTGGATTTATTTCTAAATGAGGGCATGAGGGAGATCCAGAAGGCAGTGGAGGATCCAGATGGGTTTGTTTATTCCTTCCACTGCTGAGTATAACTAACTAGCGTCTCCTCATGGACAAATAGTCCAGTGAGACAGATTATTATATCGTACTCCAGAGGGCGCTAGAGGGCTGTGTGTTTTAGAACGGCAACGTCGGCCTCTTAAGAAGAAGCTTGTGGCACTAGGCTGTCTGTCTGACTGGCTGGCTGTCTGTCTGACTGTCTCTCTAACTGACTGTCTGTCTGACTGGCTGACTGTCTGTCTGACTGTCTAACTGATTGTCTGGCTGACTGTCTGACTGTCTCTCTAACTGACTGTCTGCCTGACTGTCTCTCTAACTGACTGACTGTCTGACTGTCTCTCTAACTGACTGTCTGTCTGACTGGCTGACTGTCTGTCTGACTGTCTCTCTAACTGATTGTCTGGCTGACTGTCTGTCTGACTGTCTCTCTAACTGACTGTCTGTCTGTCTGACTGGCTGTCTCTCTAACTGACTGTCTGCCTGACTGTCTCTCTAACTGACTGTCTGTCTGACTGGCTGACTGTCTGACTGACTGTCTCTCTAACTGACTGTCTCTCTGGCTGACTGTCTCTCTAACTGACTGTCTCTCTAACTGACTGTCTGGCTGACTGTCTGGCTGACTGTCTGGCTGACTGACTGTCTCTCTGGCTGACTGTCTCTCTAACTGACTGTCTCTCTAACTGACTGTCTGGCTGACTGTCTCTCTAACTGACTGTCTCTCTAACTGACTGTCTCTCTAACTGACTGTCTGGCTGACTGTCTGTCTGACTGGCTGACTGTCTGGCTGACTGTCTCTCTAACTGACTGTCTGTCTGACTGGCTGACTGTCTGACTGTCTGGCTGACTGTCTGGCTGACTGTCTGGCTGACTGTCTGTCTGACTGGCTGACTGTCTGTCTGACTGTCTCTCTAACTGACTGTCTGTCTGACTGTCTGACTGTCTGTCTGACTGTCTCTCTAACTGACTGTCTGTCTGACTGTCTCTCCAACTGACTGTCTGTCTGACTGGCTGACTGTCTGTCTGACTGTCTCTCTAACTGACTGTCTGTCTGACTGTCTCTCTAACTGACTGTCTGGCTGACTGTCTCTCTAACTGACTGTCTGGCTGACTGGCTGACTGTCTGTCTGACTGTCTCTCTAACTGACTGTCTCTCTGGCTGACTGTCTCTCTAACTGACTGTCTGTCTGACTGTCTGGCTGACTGTCTCTCTAACTGACTGTCTCTCTAACTGATTGTCCGGCTGACTGTCTCTCTAACTGACTGTCCGGCTGACTGTCTCTCTAACTGACTGTCTCTCTGGCTGACTGGCTGACTGTCTCTCTAACTGACTGGCTGACTGTCTCTCTAACTGACTGTCTCTCTGTCTGACAGTCTCTCTACCTGACTGTCTCTCTAACTGACTGTCTGGCTGACTGTCTCTCTAACTGACTGTCTCTCTAACTGACTGTCTGGCTGACTGTCTCTCTAACTGACTGTCTCTCTAACTGACTGTCTGTGCTTTCTTTCCTCCCTGTTTTTCTCCATCAGAAGTGCTACTATTGTAAGAAGCGGATGAAGAAGGCGTCCGGCTGCTGTGTGCAGTGCTCGCACGGCCGCTGCCCCACTGCCTACCACCCCACTTGTGCCCAGGCTGCAGGAGTGCTCCTGCAGCCCGATGAATGGCCCTTTGTTGTCCACGTGACCTGCTGTCGACACAAAAGTCCCGCGCAGATCGAGGTGAGATTGCGCCTGTCCAGCATGGACCAGCCAGGAGGACAAGTAGCTCATTCCCTCCAGTCGGAAGGACAGCATTTGGGAAGAAGGTCTGACCGTAACTGAGGCGATGTGATGTCTCCCGACAGCGAAACAAGGCAGCCATGAATGAGCTGACGGTGGGCCAGAAGGTGATCTGTAAGCACAAGAACGGCCGCTACTACCAGTGTGACGTGGTGCAGCTGTCCAAAGAGACCTTTTATGAGGTCAACTTTGACGACGGCTCCTTCAGCGACAACCTCTTCCCTGAAGACATTGTGGTATGTGCTTCCCTTTTCCAACGGAGTCATCTGTGTTTCTAGCACAAGCGGTTGTAAGGTTGCTTTACTGGGACTAACAGCAGTGCTTCTGATCCGTGTGCTAGAGTCGAGACTGCGCTCAGCTGGGACCCCCCCCTCAGGGCGAAGTGGTTCAGGTACGATGGACGGATGGTCTGGTCTACGGGGCCAAATTTGTGGCGGCTCATGCAGTCCACATGTACCTGGTAAGACAAACAGCCTGGTCATTAGATGATAGCCTCTGCTACGCTAACGAAGAACTTGCTGGTGAATTTCTGAGTTTGCTCCCTAGGAACTGGCTCCAATCTTTAGAGCTGTTGATTGATTGTGGTAATGGACAGAACATCAGTCAAAGACGCATAAAAACACTATCTAAAAGGTATAAAATGTGAATTTTATCAAATGAAACAAGTTTTTGAACCTTGAGAAAGCCGTTTGTTGTAGCGGGTTGCCAGGTTGGAGGGGTTGGGTCCACTCCTCCTTATGGGAACTATCCTCTGGTTCCTCCCAAAGCTCCTCTGGGTCCCACAGATGTTCTCTGGCAGACTTCAGGCAGGCCCGTTCTTGGGCCTTCTGGAGCAGCCAGGTTTCAGTCCGTCACAGGCTAGTGTGTAATATCTCATGATCATCCTCGCTGGAGCTGCACACCCTGATGTTCACAAGCTAGCACAAGGCGCAGGCGGCACAGGAAGTTGGGTGCGAAGAAAAAATAAAACATCCGGGAATGTGTCAAAATAAAAGCTCCCGTATTTAGAGCGATGGTTTTTTTACATTATTAGATGTGTGAATCATCTTCTTTTACGTTATTACCTGTGTGAATCATCTTTTTTAACGTTTTTACATGTGTGAATCATCTTTTTTACGTCATTCCATGTGTGAATCATCTTTTTTTACGTTATTCCATGTGTGAATCATCTTTTTCTACGTTATTACCTGTGTGAATCATCTTTTTTAACGTTTTTACATGTGTGAGTCATCTTTTTTTACGTCATTCCATGTGTGAATCATCTTTTTTTACGTTATTCCATGTGTGAATCATCTTTTTTTACGTTTTTACATGTGTGAATCATCTTTTTTAACGTTTTTACATGTGTGAATCATCTTTTTTTACATTATTCCATGTGTGAATCATCTTTTTTTACGTCATTCCATGTGTGAATCATCTTCTTTTACGTCATTCCATGTGGGAATCATCTTCTTTTACGTCATTCCATGCATGAATCATCTTTTTCTTTTATCTCGTTTTATCTCTTGTTTGTGGGTGTGTGAAACAAGTTATTGTTTGCAGCAGATCTTTGAATATATTAAATAAATAACGTAAATAACCAGAATTTAGAAGAAATAATGGATCTGTTACACATTTACAAACATTAACAGAATTCCCCATGGTGGAGGCACCAAGATCTGAAGAAAGGGGACTTTTCCTCCTCTAGGAACAGAGAGCGTCTTCTTCTGTGGCTCCTTTAAAAACTACAAAGTGCTAATCTCTCGCGGTCGTACGTGATTTCGTTTTCAGCGTCCTGTTGACAAAGATCGCTCTGAATACGGGAGCTTTTATTCTGACAGTTTCCCGGATGTTTTATTTTCTCTTCACACCCGACTTCCTGTCCCGCACGCGGTGGACGGTGCTAGCTTGTTGCGGCGTTCTCCGTCCGTCCAGACGCCTCCAGGGGACCCCGGGGTGATGGCTTCAGTGTGAGTGAGCAGGCTCACACATGGAGCAGGGCAGCTGATGATACCCCCAGGGTCACCTCGAGTCTTTGTAGACACAGTGTACCAGCTACTCCCAGGCTAGCTACACTTGCCCCCTGAGTTTGCATTTCTCTGACCTGCAGGTGGAATTTGAAGATGGCTCGCAGCTCACCGCCAAGAGAGACGACGTGTACACCCTGGACGAGGAGCTTCCCAAGCGAGTCAAATCCCGACTGGTAAGAAGCCGGCCCAGGAGCCGCACCTGTTGGCCCTGCTGCCTGACTTGTGCTCATGTGCTCTAACGTTGTGTCTGCAGTCCAAAGCCTCAGACATGAGATTTGATGGCATCTTTGAAGAGAAGGAGATCATCCAGGACTCAAAGAGACAGAGAGTAATCAACTCCCGCTACAGGGGGGACTACATAGAGCCTGTGATTTACAGAGCCATCATGGAGTGACGCTGCCTGCCCACTCCCACACCAGCAGCACTGAAGGACTCGCCCGCGTGCGTCCACTGTTCCTTAACTTATCAGCTAGCCCCTGAGAGTGTAGCGCCACAGGACTTCCTGAGAGCCCTCCCGCCGGCAGGGCTCGCTTGTCTTCTCTCCTTCCTGTTACTTCTCGTTCACCCGCCTCTGTTTTTGGCTTCTCTTGTTTTGTTTGTGCGGGCCGAGCGGCAGGACGTCGTCTTCTCGCTTGTCCCCAGACGTCCACGCTGCGCAGCGCTGTCCAGCTGTGGCAGTACAAGGCAGAAGAAAGGCGAGTTTGACCTAGCATACTAGCCAACGACACCCTTTCACACACGAGTGTGTAGCAGCTGGGAACTCCATTAGTGCCTCCTGTGCAGAAGCAGTCCGCCACAACCCGACAGGAAATGACTGTTTTACGTCCGCTCCTCACTCTCTTTTCACTAGGCTAGATTAGAAATGACGCTTTTAAAAGGCCGCAGCCGTTGCAGAGGTGATGATCAGGTCACGGTTACCACCTTTATGTGATCGTTAATCCTCCAAACGTTCTCTTAGGAAAATAACTTGCAGGTAATAATAAAACAAGAGCTTAGAAAGAGAATAAAGGACAAATCTACGTTTGGACGTTACCATATAAATCCTAATTTAAGTCCTATTTTCTACTCTTTTGGTAGCTGTGAATGTTTATTTTTTATTTTCTCCCAGTCCTGACTTTCAGCGTGCCCAAAGCTTGTAATAACTAGTTTATAACGGGAGTGTGGACCCTTTGTTACACAGCTGAGCTCTCTGCCTAGTTTGAAAGATGAAAGTTTCTAATCCTTTTAATACCACTAAATAGAAAGCATAATAAAGCCATACTGCGGCAGAAGAAACCGATGAAAAGACTTGTTACGTTTTTCTAGAGGTTCCGGCTTTCAAAAGTCTTTGTTCGCTTAGAATTCAGAATTTTATCATAGTGTTTAAAAATGACCGTTATTCACAGTTATAACGTTTCCCGCTGGACAATCAAAACGTGCCCTTGGGACCTCTTAAGGGTCCTGTAAACACCTGCCCAGAACACCGTTTATTTTTATGGTTGTAGCGATGCTAACCGGAGAGGACAGGATCCTGTTTTCAGCTAAAAACGCTTAATAATTGAACTGTTTTGCCTCCGTCGTGTAGCCTGGACGCAGTAATAATTCCTTGGACAACGTCCCATGTCCTTTGCTGTGTGTCCCCCCCTACTCCGTCCTGTTGAGGCTGTTGGACGGTGCTGTTCCTGACGCCAGTCGTTTGCTAGCTGCAGACCCAGCTCGCAGGCTGATTGGCGCTAGTCTCGCTGTCCGGGGATCCAGGCTCTGGGTGGTCCAGCTCCAGGTTTTCCAGCCTGTCCCACTTTCTTTTCGTCCTAAAGTCTACGGATAGCTGTACCGAGGGCGGCTGCTTTCCAGCGTCTTGTTTTGTAATGCCTGTTTCATGTGTATTTTTGCACACATGACGTTTACATCTCGTGTTTAAATGTGCTGTATTCTGTTTGAAGAAGCTGGTCCAGATGACTGTCCGCCTGATGCCTGAAGTCAGACGACCCTGCAGACATTTTGTAAACGCTTGGTCGCAGTAAAGGAATCTGCTGTTGACTCGGCTTCTTCCTTCATCTCCTGTTGTCATAAATAAGGTGTGGATGAGCTCCTGGCTGTGGGTGGGCGGAGCCTCTGACTGCTGGGATCAGGGAGGCGTTTGCAGGTCAGTCGTCAGCAGCCCAGGTCTGCGAGGCGCCCAGTCCAGCTGGAGTTCCTGTCCCACAGGGAGACACCTGCCTTCCCCTGGAGTTCCTGTCCCACAGGGAGACACCT
Source organism: Pao palembangensis (assembly GCA_015343265.1). Taxonomy (NCBI): domain Eukaryota; kingdom Metazoa; phylum Chordata; class Actinopteri; order Tetraodontiformes; family Tetraodontidae; genus Pao; species Pao palembangensis. Next base: position 2,086,450 of record CM027098.1, on the reverse strand, counting down.
GCCTTCCCCTGGAGTTCCTGTCCCACAGGGAGACACCTCTCTGTCTCAAACCAACAGCTGAGGCTAAAGACACAAGCGTGGACACATCTGGGCTGAATTTGCCTTCGGTTTTATTGGGCAGGTTTTTACTGATTATCGTCTTAATTTAGTTACCTAATTTTCATCAGGAAAAAGACCCATGCTTGAGGGTTAGGGTATGAAGGGACTAGCTAGGTCTACAGGGTTAGGGTATGAAGGGACTAGCTAGGTCTATGAGGGGATTCAGCGCTGTCAGGCTGCTGGTGGACCATCACGATCAGACTTTTGGCTTTAGGAGCATCCAGGGACAGCTGCTCGTCATGATGGATGGATGGATGGATGAGGGATGGATGACCCAGGCAGATGTGCAGTGAAGCGTTTCCAGCTAATTCTCCATTTGAAATCCAGAGATTTGTAGAAAGTATGTCAACAGCAAAGTTCAACAGCTAGGTCTCAGCCAGGGTCTCAGCCAGGGTCTCAGCCAGGGTCTCAGGTAGATCTCAGCTAGGTCTCAGCCAGGGTCTCAGGTAGGTCTCAGCCAGGGTCTCAGGTAGGTCTCAGCCAGGGTCTCAGGTAGGTCTCAGCTAGCTCAGCATCACTCATTTATCACAGAACGTAACTTTAGAAAACTCTTGTTCATCAAGCTTTGGCTGTTAGCGCAGGCGAAACAGGCTGGTTCTGGAAGTCAGTCCAGCTGGAGAGTCCGGCGTGGAGCTCCACCTGGCGGGGCGCCTGAGCGAGGCTGGACTCAAACAGGCGTTGGCTGATGAAGGTGTGCTGGATAATCCAGTAGGACCGTCTTCACCTGAACCACCACTAAAGCCTTGGGAGCCTCCATGTTGCTGTGGCTGCACAGCTGTGGTTCCAGTGCGTGACAGAGCCAAGACCAGTACACTTACTGATGTGATGGTTGAGTTGAGGCGGAGCATCACGCACACGCAGCACTCAGAGCCGGCGGGGGGCGGGGCTTCAGGCAGAGACCTGAAATCTGCCTGCCAAAGACGCCCAAGATGGCAGGATGAAGGCTGGTGCCCCAGGGGCAGCTGTGAGACGTGAGCTGAATTTCAAAAAGGCCTTCGAGGACTACAGGTTGCAGGTACCATTCCCTCGCTCAGGGGTGGAGGTGGGTCACAGTTCTGACTGTAGTTGTGACTGTAGCTCTGGCTGTAGTTGTGATTGTAGTTCTGGCTGTAGTTAAAACTGTAGTTCTGACTGTAGTTCTGGCTGTAGCTCTGGCTGTAGTTAAAACTGTAGTTCTGACTGTAGTTCTGGCTGTAGTTCTGACTGTAGTGCTGACTGTAGTTGTGACTGTAGTTCTGACTGTAGTTCTGACTAACTGTGGCTGTAGTTCTGGCTGTAGTTGTGACTGTAGTTGTGACTGTAGTTGTGACTGTAGCGCTGACTGTAGCTGTGACTGTAGTTCTGACTGTAGTTCTGACTGTAACTGTGGCTGTAGTTCTGGCTGTAGTTCTGGCTGTAACTGTGGCTGTAGTTCTGGCTGTAGTTGTGGCTGTAGTTCTGGCTGTAGTTCTGACTGTAGTTCTGACTGTAGTTCTGACTGTAGTTCTGACTGTAACTGTGGCTGTAGTTCTGGCTGTAGTTCTGGCTGTAGTTCTGGCTGTAGTTCTGGCTGTAACTGTGGCTGTAGTTGTGACTGTAGTTAAAACTGTAGTTCTGGCTGTAGTTCTGGCTGTAGTTGTGGCTGTAGTTGTGGCTGTAGTTGTGGCTGTAGTTGTGGCTGTAGTTCTGGCTTTTGTTGTGACTGTAGTTCTGGCTGTAGTTCTGACTGTAGTTAAAACTGTAGTTCTGGCTGTAGTTGTGGCTGTAGTTGTGGCTGTAGTTGTGGCTGTAGTTGTGGCTGTAGTTGTGGCTGTAGTTCTGGCTTTTGTTGTGACTGTAGTTCTGGCTGTAGTTCTGACTGTAGTTAAAACTGTAGTTCTGACTGTAGTTCTGGCTGTAGCTCTGGCTGTAGTTCTGACTGTAGTTGTGACTGTAGTTGTGGCTGTAGTTGTGGCTGTAGTTCTGACTGTAGCGCTGACTGTAGCTCTGACTGTAGTTGTGACTGTAGTTCTGGCTGTAGTTAAAACTGTAGTTCTGGCTGTAGTGCTGACTGTAGTTGTGACTGTAGTTGTGACTGTAGTTCTGATTGTAACTGTGGCTGTAGTTCTGGTTGTAGTTCTGGCTGTAGTTCTAACCGTAGTTGTGACTGTAGTTGTAGCTGTAGTTGTGGCTGTAGTTCTGACTGTACCGCTGACTGTAGTTGTGACTGTATTTCTGACTGTAACTGTGGCTGTAGTTCTGGCTGTAGTTCTGGCTGTAGTTCTGGCTGTAGTTCTGGCTGTAGTACTCTAAAACTTTAGATTTTACCCAGGCACAGCTTCTCTTTACTGGGGAGCCGGTGAAGCTGCTGCTCAGACTGTCTGTAGACGTCAGTGGGGAGAGGCTGATCTTTTTATTTCCAACATATTACTAAGGACAACTGTCTGGCAGAGTAGGATTGTGACTGTGGGCTTATTTAATCTGGCAACACCAGGCTGCAGCGGTGTAAACGTCGCTTGCTGTGAACATTCCATGCATGTATGCAACAATCAACAGTCCTGTTAGCACGTGGATGCAGGGATCGCTGGTTACCTGATCCCGGCTTCTTCTGTGTCCTCCCGGTGCTGCCGTGTTGGGTTTCTCACTCACGTCCTTCAGCTAAATGTTTTCTGCCAGACGGGGTTAGCATTAGCGGAGTTTGCACCCAAACAAGATAAAACGTTCTGCTACCAAGCTAATAGCTCCAGTCCTTGTTTGGTTCCCAGAGCCTCCACCTCCTCCAGCATAGCTGAGTGATCCCAGTAGCAGGTATCCCAGTAACTGTTCAAAACGGGCCATCAGGACCTCTGCGCTGCGGCTAATTAGCGTAATGGCCCCGCGTATACTGATACGGGGGCTTCCTCCTCTGGCTGTCTTTGTTTGCTCCACTTGTTTTTCATCAGTGTTTTAATGGTGTTGACTCCAGCTGAGGGTATTGCTGCTACTGGCCGGCTTCAACACCGCCATAGTTTCCACTCAGGCTCACCTGCATTTACAGGGTGTCCAAGGTCACACCTTCACTGCTGCTGCTGTGTACACACACACACACACACACACACACACACACACACACACACACACACTGCTCCAAGGAGCGCTCGCTCTGGGCGGCCTGTCTTCTTCTGACCTCTGCACGTCTCCCACTCACAAGCAACTGGTGTCTGACCTGGAAACTGCACAAATTCATTATGTATTTGTAGTTTTAACCTAGAGAAATGTGAGTTGCCAGGTCCGTCAGCTTTGTTTTTCAGGAGGAGGGACCAAAACATTGCTGTAATGGTTTAATAGACATGGATTTTCCATCCTGATGCTCTCTGCTCACCTGTGGTGACTTAGGAGCAGTCCAGCATCACCTCTCTAGATTATTAACTTCTCATGAGTCTGCAGTTACACCGCTACAACCAGGTCAGCAGCACCCGGCCACACTCTGTGTCAATGCTTGTCTAAATGAACCTTTTACGTGAGGACATTGAACGCCACACTTCAAGGACTGAGACACAACCCAGGACTTGTCACATGCGCTGTGAAACTGGTTGTTTGGTGTGGAAATGTCTGAAGAGGCTGTTTGTTCTCCACCAGTTCTCCACAACAACCGTGAGAGATGAAAGACGCTGTCACTGGCTGGGTGCACACACACACACACACACACACACACACACACACACACACACACACACACACACACACACACACACACACAGAGGCTGAGAGACGAGCAGGAAGGACGGCGGGACAAGGTCCAGGCAGCAGCTGCCATGGCCACCTCAGCTCTGGTTCCGTGTCTCCGCCTGCCTGGAACCTGATCCAGAACCCAGAACCCAGAACCCAGAGCCCAGAACCCAGAACCCAGAGCCCAGAGCCCAGAGCCCAGAACCCAGAACCCAGAGCCCAGAACCCAGAACCCAGAGCCCAGAGCCCACGCCGCCATTCAGTTTGATTAAGGCAGGAGCTGGAGGCAGCTAATTAGCCCCTGCATCACTGTGTGTGTGTGTGTGTGTGTGTGTGTGTGTGTGTGTGTGTGTGTGTGTGTGTGTGTGTGTACAGCATCAGATTGTATTTGTCTTTGTGCATCTGTACAAGGTAAAGCTGCCCCCCGCCCCCCTCCCATCCACAGGTACAGGTGGGTCGCACATCTGGACACATGCAGGCTGCTGCAGCTGCAGCTGATGCTTTTGTCCTGCAGTCAGTAGGGTTTGGGTTAGGGGTTATTTAAACCTGGACAGAGGTTAGGACAGGCTAGGCTCCACCTGGACCGAGGTTGGGACAGGCTAGGCTCCACCTGGACCGAGGTTGGGACAGGCTAGACTCCACCTGGACCGAGGTTGGGACAGGCTAGACTCCACCTGGACCGAGGTTGGGACAGGCTAGGCTCCAGTGCTCTCCGGTCCTCCAGGGTGTCCTCTCCACGCTGACCTGGCTGCTTGTGCAGCTGAGGTTCTGCCCGCCTGCGTAAACACTCGCAGCAGCTGAAGCTCTTAACGAGTCCAGAACTCTGGTGATTTCTTCCCTTGCGGAGGGTCAAGTCTTCCTCCCTCGGCAGGGGGCCCTTCATGGTTTCCTTGGGGAGGACAGGATGGGTGGTGTCCTGCGCCAGGAGGAGATTTATGGGGGATAATCTGGCACAGGCGGTCCGATTGAGACCAACCTGGACCGCTGGGGTCAGAAAAACGAGGGGACTGTCCCAGCTTTTACTCAGGATGAAACATACAAGTGTGTTACTGAGAGCTGAAAGTTAACTTTACCAAGTTAGCTTTACCAAGTTAACTTTACCAAGTTAGCTTTACTGTGTAGGTAGCACATCCTTAGACATGTTTAGCACAACCCAACATAATGGTGGGCGTCTAAGCAGGTGGTCTTTGGGGGGGCTCTGCGTGGGTCATCCTGGCTGAGAATGAGACCCCCTGCTGTGTGCGTGTGCGTGCGTGTGTGTGTGTGTGTGTGATAAACTGGACTCCGCCAAGCTTCGACTCCTCCTTCAGGGGAAGTACAGAGGAGCTCTTCTTTTCTTTTCTCCTGGCTCTTCCTCGGCTCTTCCTCTGGGACGGCCGCTCCCCCGAGCAGCTGCACCTGCGTTGGGGAAGCCAAGGTGCTGTGGGCCGCTCCTCAGCCGCCTGTGAGCCGCTGTCTCCCGGCCCAGAGCTGGGCCGGCTTCTTGAGCACCGCCTGCAGACGTGCGCGTGTGAGACAAGTCTTCTTCGGTGGTTCAGAGCAGACGCTCCAGGTCCAGGAGTCACCTGCTCAGCCCACAAGCCCCCAGACCACACGCGCACGTGTCCTTGTCCCTACTCACGCGCTCGTGCTGTTTCTGTGAAGGAGCTACGCTTTAGCGCGCAAAGCCAGTTTGGCGGCGGACGCGCGCGGACGCGCACACACGCACCTGGCCTGCGCTGTCCTGCGGCTCTGCCACTCCGGGACTGTGCGCGCAGCCATGAGGAGCTCGGAGATGCGGCCGCAGAGATCCAGGGGCGCAGCGAGGACCCGCAGCAGCCGTGTGCGCTCCCCGAGTCTTCCAGCGGCCAGCACCGGCGCACCGCCGCGCTCACCTCAATGACGAGCAAACGCGCCAGAGGTAAGCCTCGCACCACCAAAGGGTCCGAGCTGGACCACCTGCACGCGACCCCGCGTTCCCGCGCCGGCGCGCCCTGAGATGGGCGCAGCGAGTCACGCTGGAACCGGAGCGCTCAGCAGACGCTTCACATGCTGGGTCGCTTCAGTTCCCGGCCTGCCAGAAGCCAGGCCTGCGCTCCGTCCAGCGGAGTCGGACATCCTTGTTTCCGTGTCCGTGGTGCCAGAAAGATGCCGAGATGTTTGCTTGGTCAAAGGTTCATGTGCACTCGGGCTGTCAGCAAACCTTAGACACAAGCGATCAAACCGAAGTGATCGTGTTTAAAAGTTGATGTCTGTGTAGAGTCTCACTCATCCAGGTCACGGTTATCCAAAGTAGATCTCTGTGTCAACTGGACTGAAAGGTCTCCTTGAAGACGTTTGGCCCTCTCTCCAGAGAGCTTCTTCAGTTCTGACTGACTGGGGCAGAGCTTGAACATCTAGCCCTGTGGACCATCGGCATGTTAAAAGTCTTTTAGAGGCGGACGGAGACGGAGACGGAAGCTTGAATCGCTGGACTTTACGTGGCCCTGGTGCTGCTCACAAACCTGCTTGTGCGTAAATTCCAGCCTCCAGCGTCCGTGAAATGAACAGGTGTGAACAGGTGTGGGGGTTTTGGCCCTATTTCTGCCTGGAGCGCTTTAACATGGCGGATTGAAGGCGCGGGTGAAACGCGGAGCCGCGGCGGCTCCTCGGCCACAGGTCACGCTGCTGGAACCCGGATGAACCTGGACCGCGGTCCAGTCTGCTGCAGCTGGATGAAAGCAGCACCATGAACGGACCCAAATGATCCACCTCTTTATTCTTTTCACCGGTTTATCTGGACAAGAAGAAGTGACGTTATTTCACAAGTACACATGAAAGAAGCGGCGGAGAAAATGATGTTTTCAGCTGCACGGTGGTTCTGTTCCGGTCTGTTTGTGACGCCGGGGAAGCTGTGTGACGGTACCAGCTCTGTGGCAAATGACAACAAATCCAGCCTCCCCAGCTCAGAATGAGCTCATCTCTATTCCTCTTACACACACACACACACACACACACACACACACACACACACACACACACACACAGGTGTAGCTAATGGACTGTTGTCCCTTCCAGAAGGACACCTGTGGTGGAGACGGGAAGCCCTGACGCCCCAGCAGCACCTGAAGAGGTGGAAGGTGAGTCCTGGACGCGGGACACCAGCAGAGGTGGTTGGTGGCTGGATGCAGCCACTGCAGCCTCCGCCCGCGCCTCTGTCAACAGTCCACTGCAGCGTGGCGGCGCTGAGGGTGAGAAGATGGTTGCTTGTGTCCCTCGTGTTCCTGCAGAGGCAGGAATGTCTCCAGGATGGCTCCGGATCCTCCTGCTGCACCTGAAGGAATCCCCCTGGCGTTACCTGTTGAATAATTAAGCTTAGCCGTGGGTGGGGGTGCGTGGGTGGGGGGTCTGATGTCAGGCAGGTAATGGAGGCTGCTGGAGACGGTGGTAGCAGGTTTCCCTCACACAGACTGAGGCTCACTGATCAGCTTACAGCTCCGCCTCCGGGACGTACGTGCTGCCGTCTGTGGACTGAACCGACCTTCAGCCAGGCCTGAGATACAGCCACGCATACCATAATATTCTGCACCAGACGTGGCTCTAATGGTTCCCAGCTCAGCTGCTGATGTTAGCAGCAGGATAATGGGGTCATTTCCTGTTTTGTCGTGTTGTTCTTCCTGTTTCAGGTGATGCTGTGGGTGCTAGCAGCGTTGCTAACGCTGGTGGAATATGTGTTTTCTGAGGAGGACAAAGAGTCCCAGCGTGTTTCCAGCCAACCCTCCTGGTCTCCTTCCGAGGACGGCAACGCCCACACGCCTTGGCAGGAAGCTGCTGGTAAACAAACCCACCCCCCCACTGACCCACCCACCCAGGTCTCACCAGCACATCTTCCTGAGGGAGACTCTGGACGAAGGTGCTCTGCTCTGCTCAGAGGAGAGTCACACTGGAATATTCAGGAAAACGCTCCATCTGGCCCAGACACGTCTTCTGGTCCCCTCAGTGGAAGCTGCTGGAGGCAGCATCCTGCTGTGGAGATGTTCTTCAGCAGCAGGGGCTGGGAAACTGCTCAGGATGGGGGCCACGATGGACCAGTTTGGGTCTGCCAGTGATCTGAGACTGGGACGGAGGTCCAGCTTCCAGCAGGACCATCAGCAGGACCATCAGCATGCTGCCGGAGCAACCCTGGGGTGGTTCCTGGGGAACCTTCAGATGTTGGGAAGGCCTAGTCAAGGCCAGAAGCAAGAGTCTGCGCTGTTCAAGCACCGTCAGGGAGGCCCACAGGGTGGATTATCTGAACGCTGGACACACACCTGGACACACACCTGCACACACACCTGCACACACACCTGCACACACACCTGCACACACCTGAGCTGCTCACAGCGGGTCTGCTCGTATGTCCGTGGGGGATTTAGGCTGTTATGGTTCTCAGAACTAAAACAGACACGATGCACACACACACACACACACACACACACACACGCCCTGCCAGGCCAGTCAAGGGAAGCCTGCAGACTCTCCTGGAGTCCACTCTTCCTCACAGACTGAGGAGGAAGAGTGCTGAGTGTGGCTCAGGTCCTCCGTGACCCTGAAGCTGGAACCTCTCCCCACCCTTGATGCTGGCTGCAGCGGTGGCCTCCACCCTGCTGCTTCCTGTCATCCACGAGCGGCTCCTTGGTCTTGCTGACGTTGGTAAATGTTGTTGGTTTCCGTGACGACGCAGCCCCTGTAACTGGACTCGTGTCTGCTCCTCTGAGGGTTTCTTTAGCCCAGAACATTGGGGTGAAGAAACATTTCGTCCTGATTCCCCCCTTTTGTTTGTTTGTTAAATGACACTTACAACGCCCAGGTTAGGATGCTGTGAGGATGCAGGTCAGCTCCAGGCTAACAGGAGCGTCCAGGAGCAGCTGCTCGGGTTTGGCTAACGCACCTAGATGTTTCTCCTCATACTGTGATGAGACACAGTGGTTGGTTCTAGAAGAACCTGCACTTGTTAGAGCCGGCGCGAATGTAACAAAGACCAGTACAACCGTGTAATAACAGGCTAATAAACACGCCGTGAGCGACTCCGCCCTCGCTGGAAGGGCTTGTTGCTAATCAGTGCTTTATCATCTCACCTCTTCCTGCAGAACCGTGGCCGCTTGTGCAGGAAGAGGACGTCCAGAGCAGATGGCAGCGCGCCGCTCCTGACGCCGGTCCAACCAAAGCACGGAGGCGGAGCCGCCAGAGGAGCGGGAGCGGCCGCCACTGCCGCCTGCGGAGAAAGCAGATGCGTGTGGGCGATCTGGGTCTGGGCTACGACTCCGATGAGATGATCCTGTTCAAGTACTGCGCTGGCACGTGCCGCAGCGCGCGCAGGAACTATGACCTGGCCCTCAAGGCTCTGACGGAGAACAGGAGCATCTCCAGGAAGGAAGTCAGCGGTCAGCCCTGCTGCCGCCCTGTCCGTTATGAAGCCGTCTCCTTCATGGACGCTCAGTCCACGTGGCGGACAATTAAATGGCTGTCAGCATCCAACTGCAGCTGTGTGGGATGATTGGAGGCGTGAGTCTCAGTCGGGAGCACACACACACGCACGCACACACACACACACACACACACACACACACACACACACACACACACAGTCGCCCCAACTGTAGCAGATTCTGAGGCATCCCAAATAAATGTGTAAATTAACAGGATACACAAACGGTGGTTTGATTTGGGACGTTATTTATCGGCTGCAAAATGCCAAAAGCCAGCAGAAAAGAGTCGGAAGGAGACACTCAGACCTTTCCTTGCTTCATTTTGAGTTTCTTGCTTCAGTAATCGTCAGGGTCTTCCTCGCCTCTCCGTTGTCATAGTTACTCCGTTGCTGTTGTCTGTCTGAGAAGTCCACCGTCATCTTTGGGATGTCTCAGTTGATTTGGGGGCTGAACGCCTGTTTATTATCTCTGGAGCCTGTAAATATGATTTCACATTAAAGTTGTCTTTTATATATATGAATCTGTACCCCTGACGTGCTCTCGTGTGTGTTAATACCATAACGGTTTGGTTTTTTGGTGAATTTGGCCCCACCTGGGCAGAAGAATTCGTTTTACCTGAGTCAGTTTAAACAGTCTTCTTCCCTCTGATCTATCATGGAAAATAATTAACTTGACAAATGTTTCGATCTGATTGTACCTTCCAGCTGTGTCAGTTCAGGGATTTCAAGCAGTTTCTGGAAGGCTTAGAGAACATTTATCACCATCCTGGACAAACAGTCCGGATTACAGATTACTAACCCTAACCTGTCGCACATGTTCAGAATATAGGTCATATTTCTCCGCATTAGATACCTACATTTAATTCCAGACAGTCAGATATCTAAACTGAAGAATAATTTTAGTAGGAGGAGAAAGTTTTTTCCTGTTGATATTTACGCAAAATGCACATCAAATCACATCAAATAGGTGATGCGAAATCCCTGTAAACAATAACCAGGTAAGTACAAGCAGGTGCGGGTTAGGGTTAGAGTCAGCGAAGACTCTTTTTTATTCCGTTTTTGTTATAAATCATTTTTTATTTCTTTGTAGCCGGTACGCCAAAAGAAATAAGTCGCGCTTCGTCTGTGTTGACCCTCCAGACTCGCCGTAGACTCTGCGCAACGTTTAGCGCCAACTTCAGAACCAGCCCACAAAAACTGACCTGCGCTAAATAAAGTCCGTGAGTTGATTACAGGAGGCTTTTTGGAGCTTTCGTTGCGCTAGTGTGCAGCTGTATGTCCATGAAAGAAGGCGTTTACGACAGCACCACTCCGGAAATGAAGCCGGAGGAAGCGAGCGCTGTTTCGGGGTAACCAGGACGCAGCAACATGGTGAGCAGCCCCCAAACCGCTACCAGCCTCTGAGGTCATGGCAGCAGAGAGAGCAGGTTACTGCCGGATTATCCGCTGACGTTGCTGCTATTAAACCCGCAGAGAAGAAGTCTCGCCCCGAGTCAGGTGGCCAAACGGAAGCTAACCGGCGAGCCCGGGCAAGACGAAGGCTGGACGGGCAGCAGCGTGAGCACAGCTGGGGCTTCTCCCGCCCCAAACGGCACCGTTAGTCATCAGGCTGCAGTGACATCACATTTGAGAAGGTTGTTGACCTTTCTCCTCAGGAGAAAAGGCAGAAAAGCGACGGCGACTCTGGCGGAAGCCGCACTTCTGCCTTCCGGAAGCCGCTGACGCAGCTCAACAGCCGCCTGGAGGGTTTGGATGGTGACAAGCACGTAAGTGTGTGTGTGTGTGTGTGTGTGCGCGTCCAGCTGAGCATCACTGAACCAAGGGAAAGCTGTTGTGAGGGTGTGATTTTATTTGTTTCAGACAGGCGCAGACCTCTGGTTTAAGGCCTTTCTGGGTCAGGGTTGGTGCTCTTAGGTGGAGATCATTCATGACGCAGCAGTTTGGACAAAGAGATGAAGTCTCTTGTCTGAGCACAGGCACGTGCACGCGTCCTGTGTCAACGTCCTCTCCTCACTCTCGCTGCTGTTTAGTTAATCCCATCATGGCTGCTGCTCCCTTCTCAGCTGGCAGTGATGTGTGTCAGGGATGGTTGGAGCCACGCGTGACGCCGTGTGTCTCCACAGGAGGCCTTTATCCGCAGCATCCTGTCCAGGCCCTTCAAAGTTCCCATTCCAAATTACTCAGGTAGCTCTTGTCCACCTTTCCTTGCCTGCTGGGCGCCACAAGCACCCGTTCCCACCGCTGCCTCCGCCCCACAGGCGCTCTGGGAGCGAGGGCGCTGGGCCTGAAGCGAGCAGGCGTGAGGAAGGCGCTTCACGATCCCTTGGCCGACGGCGCGCTGGTTCTGTACGAGCCCCCGACGCTGAGCGCTCACCAGCTGATCAAGGCTGACAAGTAGGTCCACTTGGCTTCGTCTGGATCTAAAGGGGCTTTTCTGCTGCCAGGGGCTGGTCGCTCCGCGCTGGAGGTTGGGCCGTGACAGCCTGTTCTTTCTTCTGACCAGGGGAAAAGGTCCAGTCCACGTGGTGGTGGATCCTGTTCTGGGAAAAGTGCTCAGACCTCACCAGAGGGAGGTATTCCACCATTTTCCATGAGTGAAGGGCAGGATGGGGGGGCCAAACGTTAGCTGAGCAGCTTCCCTTGCTAGCCCCATGTTGGTGATCGGTGAATGTCAGCTGGATGTTTCTCCACTTTCTTGAGGGGGTGAAGTTCTTGTGGGAGTGCGTGACGGGCAGACGGATCCCGGGATCATACGGGTGCATCATGGCGGATGAGATGGGCCTGGGAAAGACTCTGCAGTGCATCACGCTCATGTGGACCCTGCTGCGCCAAAGCCCCGACTTCAAGCCCGAGATCGACAAAGCCATTGTGGTTTCACCTTCCAGTCTGGTGCGTAACTGGTCCAGCGAAGTCCAGAAGTGGCTCGGGGGACGGGTCAACCCACTGGCCATTGACGGAGGCACGAGGGAGGAAATCGACAGACAGCTTGGTACCGTGACCTCCGTCTCCTGCTCATGCTAGGCGGGTGCTCTTCTGTTTACTGTGGTTTCTCCTCTCAGTGACCTTCATTTCCCAGCATGGCGTGAGGGTGCCCAGCCCAATCCTGATCATCTCCTACGAGACCTTTAGACTGCACGCCGCGGTGCTGCACAGGGGCAGAGTTGGACTGGTCGTCTGCGACGAGGTATTCATCTCACCCCTGCAGTAGCGTTAGCGTCAGCGTGAGAACTAACTTGCCGATGTGACGTCGAGGGCCACCGGCTGAAGAACGCCGACAACCAGACCTACCAGGCCCTGAACACGATGGCCGCCCAGAGGAGGGTGCTGATATCGGGCACGCCCATCCAGAATGACCTGCTGGAGTATTTCAGCCTGGTGCATTTTGTGAACGCCGGGATCCTTGGTGAGCCGCCTCAGACACGCCCAGCACGCGGACCCCCGTGCACGTCGCGTCCCGCCTGTGTTCCCATCCCTGTTGCTTTGATGTTAGGTACGGCCCCGGAGTTCAAAAGGCGTTTCGAGCTGCCCATCCTCAAAGGGCGAGATGCGGACGCCGACCAGAAGGAGCGACAGGCTGGGGAGGAGAAGCTGACCGAGCTGATCGGAGTGGTCAACAGGTGAAGCTCTTTGCTCCTGCAGGTCACGCTTCCGTTGGCTGAACAAAGGCCTCCGCTTTGCTTTGATCTTGTTCTCTGAATGCCCAATGTCAGTGTGCATCGAGCGTCAATGCCGGTTTCCTGTAACTGCTTTAGATGTTTGATCAGGAGAACGTCTGACATCTTGTCTAAGTATCTGCCGGTGAAGGTGGAGCAGGTGGTGTGCTGTCGGTAAGTTCCTGCCAGCTCAGATTGAGGCGTGCATCAGGACCTTCTCAGAGCAGGTCTCACCCTCCAGCTTGAGCCCGCTGCAGAAGGAGCTGTACCGGCGCTTCCTCAGGCAGGCCGAGCCCCTGGGCGCTTTGAGGGAGGGCAAACTGAGCGTCTCCACCCTGTCCTCCATCACGTCGCTCAAGAAGCTGTGCAACCGTACGTCCCTGTCTGCCACTCTGACGTTAGCCCTGTTAGCTTGTTGGCCGTGGCGCCGCTCAGCGTGCGTGCGTGCGTGCACGTTTCTCCTGTGCCTTGCAGACCCAGCGCTCATCCACGATAAATGCCTGGAGGGAGCGGAGGGCTTCGAGGGGGCTCTGGACCTCTTTCCTCCTGGTTACTGCACCAAAGCTGTGGAGCCCCAGCTGTCGGGTAGGAAGGTGCACACGTGCACACGTGCACGGCGCTGAGCTGATGAACACCTGCTGCCGCAGCATCCTTCTCCTTGGTGTCCCTTTCAGGTAAAATGCTGGTGCTGGACTACATCCTGGCCCTTACGAAGAGCACAACAGACGACAAGGTGGTGCTGGTCTCCAACTACACCCAGACGCTGGACCTGTTTGAGAAGCTGTGCAGATCCAGAAGGTGTTTGCTCTGAGTCCAGTGTGGCTCGTTGACTTGTCCTTGTAAGTGAGCGTGAGCGCGTTCCTCTCGTTGGCAGCTACTCCTACGTCAGGCTGGACGGAACAATGTCCATCAAGAAAAGAGCCAAGATGGTGGAACGATTCAACAGTCCGTCTGTGAGTGGAGCAGCCGGGAAAGACGACTGTGTGTGTGTGTGTGTGTGTGTGTGTGTGAGAAGCTGCTAACGGAGCTTCGCCTCTGCCAGAATCCAGAGTTCATCTTCATGCTGAGCAGCAAGGCTGGTGGCTGTGGTCTGAACCTGATCGGCGCCAACCGCCTGGTGATGTTCGACCCCGACTGGAACCCAGCTAACGACGAGCAGGCCATGGCCCGCGTGTGGAGGGACGGCCAGAGGAAGACCTGCTACATCTACAGGCTGCTCGCTGTCCGTTTCAGCCCAAGCACGCCGTCAGCACGCCGCAGCCTCCGCGCGGAGGAGCGTTGGAGCGCTCCTGAGTTTGACCTGCGTGTTTGTGTGCTGGCAGACGGGGACAATCGAAGAGAAGATTCTGCAGAGGCAAGCCCACAAGAAAGCCCTGAGCAGCTGCGTGGTGGACGAGGAGCAGAACGTGGAGCGCCATTTCTCCCTGGGGGAGCTCCGAGAGCTCTTCAGCCTCAACGAGGACACGGTCAGCGACACGCACGACAGGTGAGCGCATGTCTGTGGACGCCAAGAGAGGCCCATCTGCAGGCTGAAGTCACATTTCTGCAGACTTGTGTCACGTGCACGCATCCGCCTCTCTGGCGCCCCCTTGTGGCGCTGCTAGGTTTCGCTGTCGCCGCTGTGTGAACGGAAGGGAGGTTCGACCCCCCGCTGAGGACGCCGACTGCACCAGCGACCTCTCGCAGTGGAACCACTGCTTCGACAAGAAGGGCCTGAGGGACCAGGTGTTGAAATCGTGCTGGGATGCTGCCGTCTCCTTTGTCTTCCACCAGCGCTCTCACGAGGCACAGAAGGGTCTCGTGTAGCAGCGCACGGCCACACATTCTGCACATACTCCTATTTATTTACTGGCTTTCTTTTTCCTGAAGTTTTGTTTTATTAAAACTGAAAAAAATAAAGAATAATTGCGTGTTTGTGATTGCAGAGAGTTTCTTTGCGCCTATGCGGTGTGTGTGTGTGGTGTGTGTGTGTGTGTGTGTGTGTGTGGTGGGACAGTAGAAATGCGACATGGAGGACGTTGTAACGTGCGCAGGTTTCATGTATAGTGGTTAGTACATGAACCCCGCTGTAGTCTTCACCTGGAGACCCTAATTAGACCTACTGGTGCCTCACAAGTGTGGACATTTGATTTAAACATCAAAGATGTGTCACTACCAGCAGAAATCTGCAAGAGCTACTGGAGATGTGGTGAGTTCTTCTCCCAGTTTACCACCCTCGGTGGCAGGATGATGGTCTGGGCATTTAAGAACCAGTCCCGGGTCTTCAGCTGGGAACCATCCTTCCATCATCTTTGCCAAGTTGTAAAAAAATACAATAGGGTTAATATATATGTTAATATGTTAATATATGCGGTGTCTAAAAAAAAAAATAGAAAACCAAGGTACCAAGGTACGTTTTATCAGTCCGTTTCCTGGTTTTTAAAGACACAAGCCGGACCAAAAACAAGCTGTTTTTTCGTTTTGAGGTAAAAATGAATCACTTATGGGAAAGACTTTATGGGAAAGTTTGACGGCAACGTTAACGGCGGCGACACCTGCTGGTCGTTTTAAATGCCTGCTTTCAGTGTGACGTGTGCGTGACGTCATTTCCGCTTCCGGGTTTAGCGACAGCAGGGTTCACTATTTTTCCTCCACCGAGTGACTTCCAGGACCCACATAAACGACGTTAAATTTCGAATGGTATAGTAAAGATTAATGTTATTCACCACTAGGCAATAGCTTGTCATGCTAATGTTATATGTGTTTTATATTCTACTATTATGAAAATGTCTAGATTATTTGGGAATGGCAGTAGGGCTATGCTAATGATGCTAGCGAGCTCCCTGTGTGTAGCTAGCTAGCCTCACTTTGTTTATATCAATACCTAATCACTCACCACACCTCTAACTCTTGGTCAGAGCACATCTGTTCTAATGAAAGTTAAAATTTAAACTACTAGGCCCACTGGGGTTTAAAGTGCCTTGTTGTGGATGTGCAGTTCCTAAGTGGGCGGTAACCAAGCCAGGCACAACCATGTTGTTATGGTAACATGGTTGACTACTCTGAAACTGCCATGCCAGTGGTCTTTATCAGCTCAATAGGCTGATGAACACAGAAATTCTTCGGCTGTGTCCTTACATTGATTTGAGAATGCTGCTAATGCTATTTATAGGCTACTACCACATGTAGACTTCTTTGTGCATTTGCTTTTTATACCAATATAGACTCAGTTTTATATCAAAGTGAATATTATCACGGAGGTAAAACATTGTTGCTCTTTTTCTTTCTCACAACAGCTCGTCCCAAGCCCAGTGCAGCGTCCCTTGTTGCCCCACCAGCTAAAGGAAATCCCCCCAACATTTGTGAAAGAATGGGTCGCTCTCAGGAGCTCAGTGAATTCCAGCGTGGAACTGTGATAGGATGCCACCTGGGCAACAAATCCACTCGTGAAATTTCCTCGCTCCTAAATATTCCACAGTCAACTGTCAGCTGTATTATAAGAAAGTGGAAGTGTTTGGGAACGACAGCAACTCAGCCACGAAGTGGTAGGCCGCGGAAACTGACGGAGCGGGGTCAGCGGATGCTGGGGCGCATAGTGCGAAGAGGTCGCCAACTTTCTGCAAAGTCAATCGCTACAGACCTCCAAACGTCATGTGGCCTTCAGATTAGCTCAAGAACAGTGCACAGAGCGCTTCATGGAATGGGTCTCCGTGGCCGAGCAGCTGCATCCAAGCCATCCATCACCAAGGGCAACGCAACGCTTCGGATGCAGTGGTGTGAAGCGCGCCGCCACTGGACTCTAGAGCAGTGGAGGCGCGTTCTCTGGAGTGACACATCGCGCTTCTCCATCTGGCCATCTGATGGACGAGTCTGGGTTGGGCGGTTGCCAGGGGAACCATACCTGTCGGACTGCACGGTGCCAAGTGTAAAGTTTGGTGGAGGGGGGATTATGGTGTGGGGTTGTTTTTCAGGAGCTGGCCTTGGCCCCTTAGTTCCAGTGAAAAGACCTCTGAATGCTTCAGCATACCAAGACATTTTGGACAATTCCATGCTCCCAACGTTGTGGGAACAGTTTGGAGCTGGCCCCTTCCTCGTCCAACACGGCTGTGCACCAGCGCACAAAGCAAGGTCCATAAAGACGTGGGTGACCGAGGCTGGTGTGGATGAACTTGACTGGCCCGCACAGAGTCCTGACCTCAACCCCATAGAAGACCTCTGGGATGAAGTAGAGCGGAGACTGAGAGCCAGGCCTTCTCCTCCAACATCAGTGTGGGACCTCACAAACGCGCTTCTGGAAGAATGGTCACAAATTCCCATGAACACGCTCCTAAACCTTGTGGACAGCCTTCCCACAAGAGTTGAAGCTGTTATAGCTGCAAAGGGTGGGCCGACGTCACTTTGAACCCTACGGATCAGGAACGGGATGTCACTGAAGTTGTAGCGGAACATCTCGGACGTCTCCCCTGGATCCAAAGTGTCTCACCGCCATCCATTTTACACGTTCTATTATAATCATCATTAAGGTCCACACGTGTATAATCTTCTTCGTTCATGTAATCAGAACTGGTGCCTTCAGCTAGAGATTGATTAAACCGTATTACAATCTAAACTTCTGAGCTTATGTTTCTTCCAATAAGTGGAAGTGGTGCCCCCTAACGAGTGCAAGTGGAATTAAGAAAGTCATCTATTAGTTCCACAAATCCATAGAAGATCGAAGCTTCACGCTACATCAGAATGAAGACAGGTGAGCGAATACCTTTGGAAATATAGTGTATATGTCATTTGTGTACATAGGGTTTGCCAGATTTCTTATTCTTATATTTTTCGAAAGTCTAATATTTATTTCTTGATGTACGCTGCTGCTGGAACACTGCAATTTCCCCATTGTGAGATAAATAAACATATTCTGTTGTATTTGAGCTTCCATGAATGTTGAAAGCATATGTGCCAACTGGGTGAGGACGATCAGGAGAGATGAGGCGGCTCACCAAGGATCCCAGCGTTCACAGCAGGATGATGGTCTGGGCATTTAAGAACCAGTCTTCAGCTGGGAACCATCCTTCCATCATCTTTGCTGTATGACAAGATGTAAAAAAATACAGTAGGGTTAATATATGTCATACAATTATTGCCATTATTCACAATACATAATTTACAACATATTAAAATAAATATGGAGGAATGTTTGCGGTGTCTAAAAAAAAAAAATAGAAAAAGTGGCAGAGCAGTAATACAGATGTTTCAGAACCTCTAAATGGACCAAGGTACGTTTTGTCAGCCCGTTTCCTGGTTTTTAAAGACACAAGCAGGACCAAAAAACAAGCTGTTTTGTCGTTTTGAGCTAAAAATGAATCACTTGGACGTTTATGGGAAAGTTTGAGGGCAACGTTAACGAGCGGCGGCGACACCTGCTGGTCGTTTTAAATGCCTGCTTTCATTGTGCAGTATGCGTGACGTCATTTCCGCTTCCGGGTTTAGCGATAGCAGGGTTCACATTTTCCTCCACCGAGTCACTTGCAGGACCCACATAAACGACGTTAAATTTCGAATGGTATAGTGAAGATTAATGTTATTCACCACTAGGCAATAGCTTGTCATGCTAATGACAAAATATGTGTTTTATATTCTACTATTATGAAAATGTCTAGATTATTTGGAAATGGCAGTAGGGCTATGCTAATGATGCTAGCGAGCTCCCTGTGTGTAGCTAGCTAGCCTCATAGGCTAATACCACATGTAGATTTCTTTGTGCATTTGCTTTTTATACCAATATAGACTCAGTTTTATATCAAAGTGAATATTATCACGGAGGTAAAACATTGTTGCTCTTTTTCTTTCTAACAACAGTTCGTCACAAGCCCGGTGCAGCGTCCCTTGTTGCCCCACCAGTAAAAGGAAATCCCCCATGTACAGCACGGTACTTGGAGATATGTCATTTGTGTACATAGGGTTTGCCAGATTTCTTATTCTTATATTTTTCTAAAGTCTAATATTTATTTCTTAATGTACGCTGCTGCTGGAACACTGCAATTTCCCCATTGTGAGATAAATAAACATATTCTATTCTATTCTATTCTATTTGAGCTTCCATGAATTCCCAGTGGAGAAAAGCACACGTGCCAACTGGGTGAGGACAGTCAGGAGGGATGAGGGACCAAGTCCTGGGGTCAGATTGTTATTGTGGTCCTAAATAAACAATAATGACTAGTTTGGATGATTCTGTCACCATTCTATGACCTAGAACCTACCAAAAATAAGCCTGTGATACACAGGCAGCAGCATCTAGCACTGGTTTCCAGCATACAGCGGATAACTTTATGAGGAAAAAAAGATAGTAAAACAGTATTGATGTGAACTTTACCTTTTAATTTAAACAGCCTTGCTTGAGTTCTGAAGCAGTGTGTAGCATCTCCGTGGAAGAAACCTCATGGGGGCTGAAGCACCCTGGTGCGTTCACGGACACACTGCAGATGTCTGCAACATCCTGCAGCCTCAAACACTCCATGAACGGCACCGGATGTGGAGGAATGCTGAGGCCGGGATCACGGGGTCCGACAGTGGCCGTAGCTCCAGCCATGTGGTTGCTGCTGTGGTACCAAGGCCGTGTTTGCTGTGTCAGCAACACAAGACTTTAACCATCTAATGCATTTTCTTATGCAGGTGGTCGCCGGGGGCAACCCTCCAGAAGGCCCCGTAAACACACCTTTACTCCACCTTTAAAGAGCTTTGCTGGGATGCGAACCTGCCTCCACAGATTGTGTAAACAGCTGCTCTGAATGTGTCTGTAGGGTTTTTAAATACGCCAGGAGAGCTGTTTGCACACAACGCCTCGGTGGTGCGGAGGCAAGAGAACGGGAGCCTTGGCTCGTCTGTCTTGAGGTTGTGGGTTCGAATCCAGCCCTGTACCTTTTGCATTGCGCCTAGCTGGTAGGTTCTACATACAACAGGAAGAACCGAGCAGCTCAGCACACCCAGCTGGATAGCTCGGTGGTTAAGGTTGCGGCTCTGGTTCAGGAGAGCAGGGTTCCAGTCTTGGTTTGCCCTGGCCTTTCTTTTGTTTTTTTTTTTCCTACACTTGAAAAAAACAAAAACCACCAGCCAGCCCTTCCACTCCTCCCCCTAAGCCTGCCTTCTATCTTACCCTCTCTACTTCCCCCCGGGATTTACGGCTGCATCAGCTGGAGATGCAATCCCTGATTCTGCCACTGGCCTCACGTAAGCACCAAGAATCACACACACACACACCAAAGATCTAACTCCTGGGGTGTTGATTACAATCACCCCCTCCGCCCTTCCGGCGCCCTGGCTGCCTCTGCATCACCAGGCTGAATAGGCCAACCCGAAGCTGGACTCGAACCCTGCTCGCCCGCGTTACAGTCTTCCACCCTAGCCCCCGAGCTACCCGGCTGGATCCTCGGCCCTGCTCGGGTCTTCCTGTTGTGTGGAGCACCTACAAAGATGTGAGTGCAAAAGGTACAGGCCTGGATTCGAACCCACAACCTGAAGGTCCGAGGTTCCCGTTCTCTTGCCGCTGCGCCACTGGTGTTGTGTGTGAAGAGAGCTCCTGGTGTAGCTCACTGGTCCAGGTCAGGTTGACGAGTACGTTAGCAGTAAAAGACTAAATACAGCAGCCATCAGCCACTTGGTCTCCAAATGAAGACTTGAATACGCCAGAGAGGCTGCTAATACATAATCAGACTTTATTACCAGAAACTGTGGTCCTGAATGACAGCAGAGCAGCAGACATGCAGCCATCCTCTGGTTGATGGCGTTGGTTGGAGGTCACGGCCACCAGCAGCAGAGCCCTCAGAGCCAGGAGCAAACTGTCCACCGCTCATTAAAAGGGACTTCTGGTCATGTGGTGTAGAGCTGGCCGTCCCAGCGGGGGGGTGGGGGGGCACCTGCGTCACGCTCACCTTTCCCAGACAAACAGGAAGTGGTCTTCACATGTTGCTGACGTGGTCTGCCATGGTGTTGCTGGACGTCCAGTCTTGCGCCAGCACCACACACCAGGGCTGCAGCAGCTGCAGGGCATCCTTCCACTCGCCGGGGGCTCGGTCTCCAGGGTTCCTCCTCAGGTCAAGGGTCAGCCGGTGTGGGGGAGGGTGTGTCTTCAGCCTGCTGGCGAACTCCAGCAGCTCAGCAGGCTGGATGAAGTTTGAGCTGGTGACGGCAGAGAGGACGCAAAACCCCCCAGTAATAATGAGCTGGATCACAGACGTGTGTGTGAGAGTGTGTGTGTGAGAGTGTGTGTGTGAGAGGAGCAGCGTTGGGAGGCAGCAGTTCTCACCTGAGGTCCAGCCGCTTGAGCGAGCTGGTGGAGGAGCCGGCGAACAGCTCAGCCAGTACAAACACGTGCTTGGCTGCAGACGGAGACAGGAGACACCACAGCTGAGACTGAGACACCACAGCAGAGACAGGAGACACCACAGCAGAGACGGAGACACCACAGCAGAGACAGGAGACACCACAGCAGAGACTGAGACACCACATCAGAGACAGGAGACACCACAGCTGAGACTGAGACACCACAGCAGAGACAGGAGACACCACAGCTGTCACCACAGCAGAGACTGAGACACCACAGAAACATTCAGAGCTCCAGACTGGTCCAAACTATCACTTCCTGGAGGCGAGTGGAGCTCAGGACACTTACAGCACAAACAACAACGCTAGAAAACAGCTTTTCACCACGTTTCCTGGACCTGAAGGAGGCTCATTACAACCCACACGTTCACAAGCACGTGGGTCTGGAGCCTGTCCTCTGGTCCGCAGGCAGAGGCTGCCTGACCTCCAGGAGAGCTTAGAGCTCTCCTCTTGTCTCTTCTCAGCCGTGGGGCTGCTGCGTGCAGATGGTCTCACCCAGGCGGTTCTGAGGCAGACACAGCGTGTGCAGAGACGACACCGCCTTCAGGGCCCACACCAGCTGCCTCAGGCTCGCTTCCTTATCGCTCCAGTTCTCCAGGAGACGGCAGTCAGCCAGGTGCAGCTCTGCCCCAGGAGAGAGTCAGTCAAGCAGTTGGAATGGCAGGACAACACTAAGAAAGATCAGAGGGTGGACAGAAGCTGCCCGTTTCAGCTGGTGGAAGCGTGGCAGCAGCTGCACCCTCACACCTCCACTCGTGGCTTCTTCCACCTTTTCTCACCTTCTAAGCTGCAGGAGCGCAACAGCTTCTCGATCTGAGGGAGACAATCAGACAGCTTTATGTCCTCCAAGATGAGCGTGCGTAAGACTCGGTTGGACTCTGCGAGGTGGAGAACGGGAGGAGGCCTTTGGTCTGGAGACTCACGCTCACGTGCAACAGGAGGGTGCAGAGCTGGGACAGTACCTGAGACAGTGCTGAGGAGCTTGGCCTGAGAGCAGCCTGCGGCTAGCCGCACTCCACACAGGTGCAAGGAGGTGAGATGAGGAGCGCGCCGCAGCACGCGCGCGATCAGCCCCGCCTCCGTCTGGGAGCCGCCCACCTTGACCGTCAGCATCTTGAGCGGGAGCTCTGCTGGAGGAAGATGCAGGGAAGACTTGGTGCAAAGCTTCACGCAGCAGTTTGCTAATGAACAGAAGACCCAGACAACCTCCGCAGACACCGTGAGGACATGCAAGCCACGCCCCACGGTGGGGGCGCAGCTCCGCCTCCAACTCTGGGTCACCAGCTGACTGCTTCTCACAGTCGCTGCTCTACTCTGATCCAAGCTCCACAGCACCTGCGTCAGTGGGCCAGCCATGAGACGGAGGAAAGCCCTGGAAGCCCCACACGGTCTGGATCTCCACATGCACGGATGTTAGGTTGGGGCTGGCAGCCAGCAGCACCTCCAAGAGCTCCGGGCAGGGCAGGACGCTGATGCTGAGGTCAGCCAGGGAGCTGTGGGGGCTCTGGGACAGCTGCCTCAGCGCTCGGGCCACGCACATCACCTCCGCGCTGCTGAACGTCGCTGGGAAGAGAAAAACCACAACAGTATTCTAGTGTGTGTGTGTGTGTGTGTGTGTGTGTGTGTGTGTGTGTGTGTGTGTGTGTGTGAGACTCGTACATAGCAAAGCCTCCTTCCAACATGATTTTCTGTCAGACTTACAAAAGCTGTGTAGGTTGAGAGAGCGGAGGCAGAAGAAGGTGGGCAGGGCACCAGTCAGCACAGTCAGGCAGTCAGGCCTGCACTGACTGACCTCTAGCTGCTCTACGCGTCCACGTGGACACGGTCCGGCTGACGCGCCATCACAGGAGGGAAACATGTGACAGAGCACCTGCGGATCCAGACTTGGGTTGGCACTTTTAGTCCCCTCCTGGCTCCGAGACACGGACTCCTGCTTCCGGAGTTTGGCTGGAACATCTGGACGGTCCCGGTTCTCCACAGCCTGGCCGTGTGCGCTGGACGCCCGCGTGCTGCTCCTCACACTCTCCAGCTCAGGAGGAACATGCTGCGGGCCTCTTTCATGTAGGAGCCAAGCTAAGATCACGGGACACTGCACATGGATGATGAGCTTCCTCGCCACTCCATGGTCCAGCAAGCGATGGAGGATGTACAGGACAGTTTGAGCCTCCTTCTTTGAGAGAGCAACGCACTGAGACACAACAACGCTCTCAATACACTCCTCGAGGTGGGTGAGAAACGGCCGCTTCTCCAGAGTTAGTGCCTGAAGGGGCTTGTGTACGCTCAAGAGTGAAAACCTTCTGAGGTATTTCGCTGCAACCCTCAGAAAAGAGGGCGTGTTTAAATTAGACATGTTCTTTCTGATAAAGCAGTTTGTGAAGCCATAGAAGACGGCACTAAACAGCATCTTCATGACTTTGTGCTTGGCCTGGTCTTCGGTGGTCAAGTCTAGCACCTAAAATAAAACACAAGCGATAAACATATTGACTAGGACAGGACTGACATATTAGCATAGATGTTAAGATGACACACTCACGTGATTCGGCCCGCACAGGTCAGAGAGCACTCCAATCCATCCAGACAAAGTTGATATCCCTGAAACAGAGAAAAATTTAAAAAATCACAATCTCTAGAAAGTACACAAACGTGTAAGCGTTACCTCTGTGGTTGAGGACAGGCTGGAGTTCATCCAGCTGGCAAACAGTCAGATGAGGCAGAAGATCCTCAATCAGATGTGTGGGGAGACCTAGACCACGACAGGTTCGGGAGACATTCGATAAGAAAATACCAAATAATGGATAAAAAGCCACCCACCCAGGCACGGAAACAGGAACGCACGCGTGTGTTTACCTACCAATGACTTCACCGAGTGTCATACTCACCGAGAAGAGAAGCAGTTCCCACGGCAACAAAGTGTTTCCTGACAGCTTGGAAACAAATTTCTTTTAGACTTTTTTCTTTTCGAGCGTTAACTTTGTTTATTGTATGGGCCATTGTTGACCATTAGCGAATATTATATGTCACTGTTATCAATAAAACTCCCGTTTGTTGACTTCTTCGGCTGCTATTTCTTCTTCTATGATTCTACCCGACATCGGGTCTCTCTACCGCCACCACCTGGCGGGATATGTAGTATTTTTCTTTTCTTGTGTATTACCTGAAAGGAGGAACAGAATGTCTGATTTAAAGGCACATTTAGACCAAGGTACGTTAACTGACGCAAAATATTTGACTATATGTTCACAAACAATAAAATGATCTGCAGGTTGTTTGTTTTTTTTTTTGTCCTGGTTTCTGGAGCTTTGGAGCAGGAGACCTCTGCTGTCGGTGAGGGTACATGGCCCCCAAAGGGACAAGGTTTTGTGTGAGGCCCATACAACTCAATAAAGTCCCACAGGTAGTGCGTATACTCCATCTTTGTGTCTATTCTGCTTGTTTCCTGACCCGGAAGCACACTTCTTTAAAAAATAAAAAGAAACTGCGAGATCTCCCAAAGAGCAGGGCTGCAGTAGATGCCTCCTAATCAGATTAGATCTGAGATTGTTAAAAATACATTTGATCTATCTACATGTAGGATGTCAGAGCCTCTTCATCAGATGCTGACCCAGTTCCCTCAGGGTCGGCGGGGCCAAACATCCGGGACCCTCCGCCAGTTTTTCAGAGGCTTTTTGGACGGGAAGTAAAGGGCCCTCAAAGCAGTCAAGTTTTCAGCAATTAAAGACAGGAAATAGTAAAAGACTGCAGTTGTTTATCTGCGTGCAGGAGAGAGAATCACTTCAACCACGTGTTTGCTTGTTCAAATGAAGACAATGATTCTACGAGGAAGCAGGTGGTGATCAGACTCTCTCACACACACACACACACACACACACACACACACAGACTCACTTTCATGCAAGTTTAGTGCAAAAAGACATTTTCAACCTTCATGTGGCCGAAGTTTACCCTCCTCTTCACAGAGAGAGAGAGAGAGAGAGCGAGTGTGTGTGTGTGTGTGTGTGTGTGTGTGTGTGTGTGTGTGTGTGTGTGTGTGTGTGTGTGTGTGTGTGAGACACATTCTTCAGCAAAGGAGTCCGACCAGGCACGTGGATCCTGCTTCCTGTGGGCTCCAGACCCATGAGAGGGTCTCAGGGGGTGGCTGCTGGAGGTCCGGCCCCCAGCTGCAGAAGCTAGCTCTGGGGACGTGCAACGTCACCTTTCTGCTGGGACAGAGACACCAGCTCTGATGTCCAGGCGGAGGTGGCCAGAGCGGTGGAAAAGATGCACGAGCCTGGAGATCCTCACGGCAGTCCAATGGTCGACCTTCACTTTCAACTGTTTGAGCTCGTTTCTTCTCTGGACGATGGCGGGCTGTCTTTGTTGACGTGCCTCTCTTCATTAGCGCTACGGACCAGATTTCTAGTGCAGCCTGGCTGTTGAGAGGCTCCGGTCCGCTTCAGGTGGATGAGGCGGTTCTGCTGAGGGCTCCTCCAGGTCATGCTCAAGCCTCTGGGCTTGACCAGGAGCTCTCCGTTAGTTTAGAGCAGGAATCAATAACCTGCCTCTTCCTTTATTGGATCAGCCCACCTCTGAGGTTTTATAGACGCATTTATTTTGAAATGTAACGGAGGTGTTTGTTGTTGTTTCCGGTGACTTTGCCAGCTTGACCGTGGTCCTCAGGCGCGGGATGCGGGCTGATGCTTCACGGGGATGCAACGGGATTAAGCCTCTGGGTGGATGACGGAGTCGAGGCTCCATCCTTCCGCCTGATGATCGCGCCATTTCCGCTGTCTCCATCGGGTCTTGTGTGCGGGGACTGCTGTCTGCGGAGCCTCCACACATGAACGCCAATAAAGAGCGGCACTGGAAGCCCTCGAAGCGAGCATAAGAAGGCGTCTCTTGCGGTCTTCTGGTCCGGGGACGGTCGGTAAGATGCGGATTGTTCCTGTCCTCTGTTCACCTGGAGTGTTTGCACCTCCTGATGGAATTCTCGCGGATCGGTGCATGAACAATAGGCCGCAGGAATTATTTCATATTTATCCGTTACGCCAGAGCGCGCGCGCGCACACACGCACACCCCGTATCTATGCGCGCAGGTTCGGTTCCCAGCGACGTACCTGTCGGCCCAATCCCGGAAAGAGCTGCTCTGGCACTCCAACCTTCCGTCCATCCATTTGCTGTTAACCGGGTCGGGGTTAGGGCTGCGCGCACTCACAACAGCAACACGCACGCACACTAAAGCGGGACTCGTGCGCCCCCTGCTGGGGGTCACGTGGAACACATTTTCGCCCGTCGTAAAAGGAAAGTAAATAACGGCGTCAGACCGGAAACAGCTCCTGCAGCTGTTCCACCAGCCTGCGGCTGGTTGTCCTAATGAGACTGACCCCACCTGTCCCGGCTGTTGCGTCCCTCTCAGGTGCGTCTCTGGACGTGATGGCTCTTCTGCTGGACTGCTTGCTGTGCGTCCTCTTGCTGTCTCTGTGTCCTCCGGGCCGAGCGTCTCCGTCCTGTCCTGCCAGCTGTCGCTGTTACAGCCTGACGGTGGAGTGCGGCTCCACAGGCCTGAGGGTCATCCCCAAGAACATCCCTCCGTCCACACAGGTAGGTGCTCTGGGCCCCGAGCCCCGTGCTAACCCTAAGCCTGACTCCAGGCTGCACAGCTCGACCGTGCTCAGCGCTCCCGTCTTTCTGCTTCTGGCTGACGCCACAGCCCTGCTTCTTCAGGCTGAACGGGACGTTTGCCTTTACCAGCTGCACCAGTTATGTTCCAGTTACTGGTTCCGCAGGACGAGCCTGAACGCCTCGGAGAAAAGCCTGCGCTGACTCTGGCTGTTTGGGAGGAGACAAACCTCTCTGACCTTTGACTTGTCTCTGTCTTCACAGTCTGTCTTCCTGCAGGACAACGCCATCAGTCAGATTCGCCAGCCCGACCTTTCAGTGCTGAGACACTTGCAGTACCTCTACCTGCAGGTAACACACACACACACACACACACACACACAGCATGAGGCAGGTAGCAGCTAACGTTGGGTTAGCTGTGCAGCTGCTGCCTGAAAGCCTGACTGATGACTTCTCTGGTCTGCGTGCACGTTCCTCCCTAGAACAACACCATCTCAGCAGTGGAGCCGGGCTCCTTCAGGAACCAGGGTCAGTTGTTAGAGCTGGCATTGAATGGAAACCGCATCCACCTATTAACGGCTGACATTTTTCAGGGACTCGAACACCTGCGCATTCTTTATCTAGCAGCCAACGACATCACTCGGCTGCTGGACCACACCTTCCGTGGCTTACAGGTGAACCCAGCCAGAGCACCGTGGTTGAGCTTACTGGGAAAGTGCACACAGGAACCCTGCTGGACACCTGTCCCCGTCCCCCTGTGTGTCTTGCAGCGTCTGCAGGAGCTGCACCTGCAGCACAACAGCGTTGAGGTGTTGTCAGACCAGGCTCTGGCCGGCCTGACGTCTTTGGCTCTTCTAGACCTGAGCAAGAACAACCTGCAGACCATGGGCCCTGCGTCGCTGCAGCCGCTGGTCAGCCTGCAGGTGCTGCGCATCACAGGTGAGCGCGCAAGGCTGTGTTCCTCCTGACTGTACCCCTAGCCCAGGTCCTCCTCTGGACGTGCGCGCACTCGGGGTGGAAAAGCCTTTTTGATGCTCATTCTGCGTTAGCATGTTTAGCAGGCTTGCTACGGCAGCTCCCTGACCTTTTGACCTCTGCTGTGCAGACAACCCGTGGCGCTGTGACTGTGCCCTCCACTGGCTGAGGACCTGGATGGACGAGGAGGGTCAGCGGCTGCTGAGCTCTGCAGAGCGCCGACTGGTGTGCACGGAGCCGCCGCGCCTCTCCCACCTGAGCCTGGTGGAGATCCCCCTCAACAGCCTGGTGTGCATCCCCCCGCTGGTGCAGCTGCAGCAGCGCAGGCTGGCCGTGCGTCTGGGCGACAGCATCCGGGTGTCCTGCCACGCTTCCGGGTACCCTCGGCCCCAGGTGGGAACCCTCCGCAGCAGCTGCTTTGCTCCTCAGCCCGTGAGGAGCTCGGAGTAGCCTTCAGCTTCTCGGCTTCCCACCCCGGGCTCCCGCCGGAGGCGGTGCGTCCCCGGCCGTTTCCACCGCATGTGTCCGGACGGACGGAGCACGCCGCAACAATGCGCATCCACAATGCGCTGAAAACGCCCTGTTGTGCTAGCTTGTTGCGGCGTGCTCCGTCCATCGGAGGCCCCAGCCCTGCTGAGGGCGGAGCCACAGCCAGTGGAAACTGCCCCAGTGACTTGAACGGACGCTAATTAGGACAGACGGACGGAGACGCAGCGCCTCCGCTGGAAACGGGGGCTGAGCTTTCCGAGAGCCCAGGCTGGGAGCAGGTCAGTGTGGGTTCAGGAGCGTGACAGCGGAGCGAAGCTGGGCTGGGAAGCGCGTTCCTGTCCAGCTCTCCTTCGTTGGGATGTTCTGAGAAGATGGCGAGGACAAAGCTCCGCCCCGGGCCGGTCACCTGTGCCTGACCGTGAGCTGCTGCTTGTGTGTGCAGGTCACCTGGCGGAAGGCGTCCCAGGGGAAGAGCGTGCTGGCCCCCAGAGCCCTGCTCCAGGAGCTGGACGCTGGAGAAGACCTCCGAGGCCCAGAGGAGGAGGCTCCTGGCAGAGGCGGCGTGCTCCTGCAGAAGAGCGAAGGCCAGCGCTTCCATCCCGACACGGGCAGCGGAATGCTGTTCCTCAACAATGTGACGGTGGCGCATGCGGGCTTCTACGAGTGTGAAGCCTGGAACGCTGGAGGCGTGGCCAGGGTCACCTTCCAGCTGGCCATCAACTCCTCCTCCTCCTCCTCCTCCTCCTGGTCTCAGTTGTCCTCGCCCTACTCTCCAGCCTGGCCGCGCAGGAGAGGCCGTGGTCCTTCCTCGGGGTCGGAGGTCAGCCGGGAGCCCCTCTACGCTCTGGGCAGCATGGCCTTCAGCTCTCTGGGCGCCGCCACGCAGACCGCCATCGCTGTGGGCATCTCCCTGCTGGCTCTGACGGCCCTGCTGCTGCTGGCCATGATCTACAACCGACACCATCACCGGGAGAAGGACAGCGCTGGAGCTGTGCAGGTCTGGCCCCTCCTGGCTCCTCACAACTGCCTGTTTGAATCGCTGCTGGGTTCCGATCTGAGAAGGGGCGGGGCCAAGACGAGGCAGAGGGTCAAAAGCTGCACGGAGACGAGGTTCTAAATTAGCTTTACAGCCGAAGGCTTGAGCCAGGACGCACAACCGTTGTCCTTTCTCTGGCTCTAATTACGGTTAGCGTTAGCCATGCTGACAGTCAGCTGTTTTTGATCAAAGATCAAAGCTGAAAGATCAAAGCGGCCGTTTGCTGATTTGCTGCTGTGTGGTCTGCAGGAAGACAGCATCCTGTTTGTCAACGACTACTCCGACGGCCCCACCACCTTCGCCCAGCTGGAGGAGTACCGCGACGAGCACGGCCACGAGATGTTCGTCCTCAACAGGGCCAAGCCGGTGTTGCCTGAGGCTCCGCCCACAGCCGTCTCCACCACCAGCCTGGGCTGCCACGCTCCGTCCGACACGTGCAGCCACACCCTCGGTCCCGCTCTGGACCCCAACCAGCAGCAGGAGGAGGAGGGGGGGGAGGGGGACACGCGGACCATGAAGAGAATGGCCGGCGAGGGAGGGGAGGCGGAGCCTGTGATGACCTCGGAGGCTGAGGGGATGTTCCTCAATCACACCAGCCTCTTCATGGACTCCCAGATGGCTTACGAGATCCACTGCTGAAGACGAAGACCCCCGCTGCTGCGCCCGCGGCAGCAAGTCTTTAACATCTACATTTTTTTAATATTTGTAGCTTTCTCCGCCGATGGTGTCCATGTGTAGAACATCCTGTAATGTTAGTCAAATGTGCACGTGAGCATCGTGACCTCCTTCCGTCACTTGTTAAGCTAATCTGCTCCTCAGCTTGCTCTCCTGATAGGAACCAGTCTCTGCACTGGTGCCGACCCTTGACCTGCTGCTCGTCTCTTTCCTTCC
Source organism: Pao palembangensis (assembly GCA_015343265.1). Lineage (NCBI taxonomy): Eukaryota > Metazoa > Chordata > Actinopteri > Tetraodontiformes > Tetraodontidae > Pao > Pao palembangensis. The sequence goes on along the minus strand of CM027098.1, from coordinate 2,056,275 downwards.
CGCGTGTCGTCTCTCACCGCTCAGTGCTCGTGACCGTGCGCTCTCCGAGCAACGAGGGAAGCGCGTGTGCGTGAGTCAGCGGGGATCGCTGCAGCCAGCGCCGGGATGTCGGAGATCAGCCCACTCGGCTGCGCCACAAGCCTCTACAAGCGGTGGTGCTGGCCACAGGGGGGCGCTGCTGGGCGCCAACCATGCAGGGGGCCCTACGGTTTGAGTCGTCAGACATCGTCAAGAAGAAGACATTTATTACAAGTTCAGATGCTGCCTGGCAGCAACGTTACACCAGCTCGTGCACTCTGCTCATGGGACGATGTCATACCCTCTCACCGCCTGGCAGCCCGGTGATGTCATTTCCTGTCACCGAGGCCTGGAGAGTTTAGGGCAGCGGGAAGCGTTACTCGGCACCAGCCACACTGACGTGGGGACAGACGGGCTGCTGCCACCTCCACAGCAGCAGCAGCTTAAACCCATCCCTCCATCTTCTAGCGCTTTATCCGCTCGGTTCCAATCCCATATTTACCAAGATCCAGAAAGCAATAAAAGACTGTAATGGCATTAATCCTCAGGGGTTACAGTGTCGGCTCTGCCTTCGTAGACATCCCTCTTAGTCAGCGTAAGTCCCAGGGAAATCCAGCTAGGACCGGTTCTGTGGAAAGACTATCTGGTAGATCTGGCTGTAGTGGTCCACAAAGTGGACCTCCAGGCCCTCGCTGATGTAATCCGGCAGGTCGGAGAAGTCCTTCCTGTTCTCAGCAGGCAAAACGATGCAGGTCACACCAGCCCGCCGTGCCTGAACAGAGCGAAACGGTCACACTGCGTCTGGGTGTGTGTGTGTGTGTGTGTGTGAGTGTGGGAGGTCTGCACTTACAGCTATAGTTTTCTCTTTGATCCCTCCTACTGGGAGGATTTTGCCAGTCAGGGAAACCTCACCCGTCATGGCCACGTTCTGGCGTACTGGCTGGTCGGTTGCGAGCGACAGCAGCGCCGTAACGATGGTGCAGCCAGCGCTGGGTCCGTCTTTGGGCGTGGCTCCCTGGAAACAAGCAGGCGCAGGGAGGAATAAGCCAGGCTGCCTCCAGGCAGAGGGGACCTCTACCAGCCTGCTAAACTGGACCAGAGTCCTGTGCTAGCTGCTGCAGTAGTGTTGTCACGGCAACGCTGACCTCAGGGACGTGCAGGTGGAGGTGAGAGTTGAGCAGGAAGTGGTTTTCAGGCTCTTTGCTCATCAGGAAGGCTCGCGCAAACGTTGACGCTATTTTAGCACTTTCCTTCATGACGTCACCCAGTTGCCCTGGCGACCACAACAAACAGCGTTACCACGGTTTCCATGCAGCGCCCCAGAACAGGCATTCAAGATGACCTTTGTGACCTTGACCACCAACCTGTCACCTCCAGCGAGCCTTCGCCTTTAGGGTCTGCGCCCACCAACGGACGCCGCAAGGAGGTCTCTATGAAGAGCGTGGAGCCTCCTGTGAGAGGACAGCGAGTCACACTTCCAACCCAGACCTGAGTGTGTGTGTGTGTGTGTGTGTGTGTGTGTGTGTGTGTGTGTGTGTGCGCGCGCGACCCTCACCCATGGCGGTCCACGCCAGCCCCATCACCACTCCTGGAGGAGTGTCCTTGTACATTCGATCAACTGTGAAAACAGGCTTGCCCACGTAGTCTTGCAGGTTGGCGGGCGTAACAGTCACAGCGGTCTGCTCGCCGCTCACAATGCTGAACGCCACCTTACGGAAAACCTCAAAGACACAAGGAGAACGACCTGAAGTCAACTCTGCTCACTCCCCCTCCTCCCAGAAGAGCCAGACACTGCTCTGATTGGCCTCCAGGTTAGAGGGTCATGTGACCAGGGCTTACCTTCTCCACCTGCTTCTGCAGGTTTCGGACTCCGGACTCTCTGCAGTACTGTTTGATGAGGAGGCCGAGGGCATCAGATGAGATCGAGGCCTTCTGCTCCGTCAGACCACACAAGGAACGAAGCTGAGGGACCAGGTAGCGCTGCAAAAAAGCAAGCTAAGTCAGACGCTCACGTAGCCAGAACAACCGCTAAAAACAACCTCTAATAACCACCGCTAAAAACAGCCACTAATAACAACCGCTAATAACAGCCACTAATAACAACCGCTAAAAACAACCACTAACAAAAACCGCTAATAACAAGCGCTAATAACAACCGCTAATAACAACTGCTAATAACAATCACTAAAAACAACCGCTAATAACAACCATTAACAAAAACTGCTAAAAACAACCTCTAAAAACAACCGCTAATAACAGCCGCTAATAACCACTAATAACCACCGCTAATAACAGCCACTAATAACAACTGCTAATAACAACTGCTAATAACAACCACTAAAAACAACCGCTAATAACAGCTGCTAATAACAACCACTAACAAAAACTGCTAAAAACAACCTCTAAAAACAACCGCTAATAACAGCCGCTAAAAACAACTGCTAATAACAAGCGCTAATAACAACCACTAACAAAAACCACTAATAATAACAACCGCTAAAAACAACCACTAACAAAAAACGCTAATAATAACCGCTAATAACAACCGCTAATAACAGTCGCTAATAACAACCACTAATAACAACCTCTAATAACAACCACTAATAACAAAAGCTAATAACAAGCGCTAATAACAAGCGCTAATAATAACCGCTAATAACAACCGCTAATAACAGTCGCTAATAACAACCACTAATAACAACCTCTAATAACAACCACTAATAACAAACGCTAATAACAAGCGGACAGCACATCTCTGGGAGGAGGCGTCACCTCTGCAATGGCCAGCTTTTCCTGAGCCACGTATCCAGAGACGTTGATCATCTCCATGCGGTCTCTCAGAGGCTCTGGGATGGTGTCGGTCACGTTGGCCGTGCAGATAAACAAGACCTGGATGGAAACAAAGAGTGAGCAGAGGAGAAACCACACACACACACACACACACACACACGCTTACCTTTGATAGATCTACAGGAACATCCAGGTAATGGTCAAGGAAGTTAACGTTTTGTTCAGGGTCCAGAAGCTCCAGCAGGGCTGAGGATGGGTCCCCCTGATAACCACGACCCATCTTATCCACCTGGAAAGGGAGGCATGAACAGGCCGTCATGAGGACTAAACGTGAGTGGAGACAGACACCAGCGATGAGGCCAGGAAGCCTTTAAAGAACTAATCATGTTGTTCTTCTTCATGATCGCACCTTCTACATAAACAACACCACCTTTAACGGTGTGCGTGTGTGTGTGTGCGTGTGTGTGTGTGTGCGTGTGTGTGTGTGTGCGAGAGCCCTGCACTCTGGAGAATGGCTGCATTAGCGTCGTCACACTGACCTCGTCTATCAGCACCAGAGGGTTCTCTGTCTTGGTTTTCTTCAGACACTGGATAATCTTCCCGGGCATGGCTCCAACGTAGGTCCTCCTGGTCACCAGAAAGCAGTCAGAGATCAGAGCTACACCTTTAACGCCTGCTGCGTCTGTCTCCATCTGACCTGTGTCCTTTGATTTCCGCCACATCCGTCATGCCTCCCACGCTGAACCTGAAGTACTCTCTGTTCAGAGCTCTGGCAATGGAGCGAGCTATGGAGGTCTTTCCAACCCCAGGAGGACCGTAGAAACAAAGGATCTTGCCCTGAGTGGAGCCGCGCAGCTGGCTCACGGCAATGAACTCCTGCAGAAGGACGAGAAGCAGGCCTGCTCACTCCAAACTCAGCTTCCACGGCTGCTAAAGGACAAGCCAAGTTCTCAAAAGCTAGCAAGAGCTGACCAATATGCGCTTTTTCACATCGTCCATCCCATAATGGTCCTCTTCCAGGACCTCTTTGGCCCTGTCCAGGGACAGGTTCTCCTCACTGTTGGTGCCCCAGGGCATGCTAGTGAGCCAGTCCAGGTAGTTCCGCGTCACACTGAAACACAAGGTGAGCCACCGTTTGCCAGGAGAAGCTGGAAGAAGATGACGGCGGGATGGCTTCAGTCGCTCTGGTGCTGCTGGAACTGGTCCTGCTGCCTCTCGAGCAGCTCATCTGCTGGATGATCCAGAAGACGGAGCCGAGAAGGCAGCAGCCACCCACACACGTTTGGGTGGAGGAGAAACTAAGTGTGTGCTGACATTCAGCAGGAGACAGAACTGCTGAGGACGCTTCAGCTGTGCCGAAGGGAAGAGCTCGGGACCTACTTGAACTCTGAAGAATGGTTGTCCAGCAGGCCCAGCTTGCTGAGCTCCTCGTTGATCACGTCCATGATGGGCTGGGGAACGCTCCTTTCTTTGAGCCTCTCTCTGAACTTCTCCTCAATGGCTTCCTTGTCCTCCTTTTCCAGACCCAACTCCTGGAAGCACACAAGCACAGACAGCCTGGAAGTAGGCTGCAACCATCCAGGATCCCGGCTCTGGCAGCCAAAGCACCTCAGTGGCCTACAGAACCTCTTCCACCACACAGCCCCCTTTGGGGAGACCACCCTTTGCCTCCCAGACCAGGCAGCTTCAGATGGTCTCAGCAGTGTCTGAAGGAACTGGGCTGGTAGCTTCTTCCAACCTTCTAGGAGAAGTCACCACAGATCTTCTGTGGCTGTAGGCTTCCTCTCGTCCTTCTTCTCACCCGCCCACCCCCCATGTTTAGCTCAGGGCCAAACATGGAGCCTGGAAGCCACCACTTCCAGGATGTCTTGCAGTCCTCCAGCACCATTTCCTGCTGCACCTGCTGCCATGTTCCTGCAGCCCACTTCCTGCTGGGCTGCAGGAAGTTTCCCTGGTAGCCCAGTGTCTGATGGCTCTGCTGGACATCCCAGAGCCCTGACCGTGGTCCACCTACCTTCTTGATGATTTTGAGCTGCTCTTGTAGCAGGTACTTCCTGTGAGTCTGCTTAATTTTCTCCTCCACCTGTAAAGAGAGCAGGGACACGGAGGGTGACCAGGGGAGGCGTGCAGACACACACGGGTGCTAGTCTGATGTCTGACCTCTCGGCCCAGGCGCTGCTGCAGCTTACTCAGCTCGTACTCCTTCTTGAGCAGAGACAGGGCCTTGTAGAGACGCTTGGGGATCTGAGGAGCAGAGCGGTCCAACCACCCACCGGACAGACACAGCTTCAGCCACGAGCTCACACACTTATCTCCTCAGTCACCCCGGGTTCGTCCGAGAACACCGCAACAAGCTAGCACAATCCAGCGCATGCGGGACAGGAAGTCGGGTGCGAAGAGAAAATAAAACATCCGGCAAACTGTCAAAATAAAAGCTCCCGTAATAGATCCATTATTTCTTGTAATTCTGGTCATTTACGTTATTTACTTAATATATTCAAAGATCTGCTGCAAACAATAAGTTAACTTGTGATGCTGTTTCACACACCCACAAACAAGAGATAAAACGGCCCAAGAAAAAGATGATTCACACATGGAATAACGTAAAAAAAGATGATTCACACATGCAATAACGTAACAAACCATCGCTCTAAATACGAGAGCTTTTATTTTGACACATTCCCGGATGTTTTCTTTTATTCTTTGCCCCAACTTCCTGTGCTGCACGCGATGCCTTGTGCTGGGTTGTTGCAGCGCACTCTGTCCGTCTGTCCAAAATAGAAGCCATGCGGATTTTTACGGAGGGCGACAGAGCCTCCAGCCCTGCCGTGGGCGGAGCCTCCAGCCCTCCTGTGGGCGGAGCCACAGCCAGTGGAAACTGATACATTGACTTGAATGGAATCTAATCAGGACGGACGGAGACGCAGCGCCTCCGGTGGAAACGGGGGGTTATACAATGGAGTAGATTCACACACCTGTCCACACACACACACACACACACAGCTGTACTTACGTGCATCTCTTCCAGGATGTCCTGGAGCTCGTGTGACTCTGCTCCGGTCAGAGCTGCTCCCATGTCGCTGAGGTAGATGGGGTTATCCACCACCCTCTGACCGGCCTGCATCATTTGGAGGACTGACTCTCTGACGACCACAGGAGGTTACACAACAGTTTTACTGCACGCCCCACAAACTCTGCAGCCATCTCAGAGTGATGTTCCCTTCCAAAGGAAAGCCCACGGAGGTCGGATCGGAGCACGTTTGCCTTTACGGTCCCCAGACCAGGAAGTGCTGCCACAATAAACCCTTTCCACAAGCTAAATACTGGAAATTCTAGTCTAGGCATAGTTTTGCTTTTAGAGTTCACGTCATCCCTCAACCCAAAGAAGCAAAGTCAACAGACAACTCAGAGTCTCAAGTGATTCAAGTCAGGCTTTTTAAGGGCGTGACAGAGACCCCAGACCAACCCTGGTCTCCACCACAGAGCGCGTCTTCCCTCATCGTCTTCTTCTAATTCCTTTATGGGCCAGACTGAGGTCAGGTGCAACTCTTCCCTAGAGATGCTTATTTCCAGTAAGTACAGAGTGAGAATAAAAGAGCCAGGACTGACTTGTAGAGAGGGTTGAGAGCGATGATGTCTCTGATGGTCTTCACAATCTCAGCTGTCAGCGCCTGTCAGGTCAAAGAAAAGGGCCGCTGCAGCGTGACTGCCTCACCGGCGCCAGTGTTGCATCTGCCACTCGGAGTTCAGTACCTTGACCTCCTCGTTTACGGTGAACTGCTCATGGTGGATGTTCTCCACCTCCACCATCAGGATGTTGGAGTAGGGCAAAGACTGAAGCTTGGAACTCAAGTCAGCTTCTGAAATCTGCGGAGAGAAGCAGAGGTCAAACGTCGTCCAGCAGCGTGAGGACAGTCCAAACAAACAAGCCCACTGCTTTGGCCAACGTCTGCGTTGGTGCCGATGTTCTGCAGACCTTTTCCTCCAGCTCCTCTGCGTGAGAGGCTGCGTGCTCCTTGCGACTTCGTCTGGACTTGGATCGGGACGTTGGTCTTTGTTGGGTCTCGCTCTCCTCTTCCTGCTCAGGCTGCACCTCCAGCTGTTTGGTAATCCGAATCCTGCAAGATCACAAACTGAAAGCTGTGCCGCGGACTAAAGAGTCTGGCTCCAGCCTGTCACCACCCTTTATCTACAGAGGTCCCACCTGCGGTGGCCCATGACAATCATCCTCAGCTTGTCTCCCAAGTCCTGCATCTCATGAATCTGAACAAAGGTTCCCGTGGGGTAGACGTCCTCCAGGGAATCAGCCACATCCGACTCGTTGCTGCAGGAAGCACAAACACTCATCAGGGAGCAGACAGGTGACGCCTTCTCGATGCATCACATGCTGCGTTAGCATCCCTACTGGGATCACTAGCACGCCCACTGCCCCGCGTTTTACATTAGCAAAGCCACAAAACGTTCCCACACTTTGTGATCAGCGTTCCTGTTTACGTTACAGCTCGGACAGCTCTGTGCTGAGCAGACGTCAAAGAATGAAGATGAAGAAGTGATATCTGAGACCTACTTGTCATCCTTCTTCAGAAAGACTCCAGCGTACGGCTGAGCTAAACGAACCTTTCTCCTCAACAGCTCCATCAGGTCTTTGTTCTTCACCTGACAGAAACGCATACTTTATACAGGTTAGCTGCACATTTTATTCAATTAACACACACACACACACACACACACACATACCTCAATTCAGGAACAAGAAACAATTTCTTAAAAAGGTCATTTCTGAAATAAATTGCTTCAGAATATAAAATTAAGTTATTGTAATGAAGCAAACACCAGCTAATCATGAACAGCAACAATAAAAAAATGAAAATCTTTCCAGTAATATTCATAATTATTACATTCAAAAAAATAATTTCAACTGACCTAAAACACAGACCTTAGCACAATCAAATAACACAAATACGTTACAAAAAAACATACATCCTCTCTCACCGTCTAAAGCTAACGTGTTCAAGGACCTACATGTAAATCTGAAAAAAGACTCATTTCTGATAAAATTATCAAGTTTTACAGCTTATTGCTATATTATGATCATTCTTTGAAAAAGAGACCATTGAGAAAACCTCTTTAATCTGACCAAACTGCTTCTATATTGTTTTCAACCTGTTAATCTACCTATACTATGTTGATAATTGTAAGGCAAGAAACTTTATTTGAAACCGATTTAATATTTTCACCACACAAATAGAAAAGGCTCGTGTATAAGAAAAGGTGTAATGTTACGTCATCCTGACCTCTATGATCTTGATGAAGCGAGGGAAGACCGGGTTCCTGCTCACAGCGATCAGTGGCACGTTGGGGAACACCTCAGGGACCATCATGGGGGTCAGAGCCGTCATCTGAGGTCCGTTCCCGGGGATGGCCCCGTCTCCCGCAGATTCGTCCCCCCCAGAACTTTCCGCCTCGTCTTCTCCTGAGAAGCCAGCGCCGCTTCCACTGTTCCCGAACATCCGAGCCTGACTCACCCAGGGACGAGGTTTCGGCGGCTGGAGCACCGACTGGCCGCGGACAACGGACCCGAGCCGAGCCCAACGCTTAGATCCAAGTCTCAAACTGCAGCTAGGTGACATTGTGGCGCCGGCGAGGAAGTTAGACACTAGTGGGGCGCATGTGTCGAGGGGGGTCCCGGCGCCAGAGTAGAGCGGCCGTGAGGGCTGGAACCACTTCAGGACGGAGCTGTCGTTAAGCTGAGGCGACCTCCCGCCCGCCCTGAACACCAAGAGCCCCTGGGGTTTGAGGAGAAAGGCTGGGTTTCTGTGCAGATGTCTCGCAGCGCTGAACATGTTCATGTAAGCCGCCATGTTGATCTGGAGACTTCCACGACACGTGACTGATCATCTGCGTCGACGTTTGATGACGTAGAAACAAACGCCGCTACCAACAGAACAGTTTAATACTTTTAAGGCGTTTTTATTTTAATGTTTTTTTTATAAACGGTGACACAACTCTTAGACCAAAAAGCATTTCAGATTAAACCTGCCTTTGAAACCGAACAGAGGCCTATAACGTCTCAACAATCAGAACAGGAAATCCACAAAATAAATTACAAATACAATAAATTTAATAAGAACGTAATGTCCCAGAACGTAAATCAATCTTCATTTTCCAGGGTCTGATTAAGGAAAGGATCAAACAAATATTGATATAGATGTTGGGCATTTGTGGACTTTAAACTTTACAATGAATCACATAATATAGTGGGAGGAAAATAGGTTGTATCATTTAGAAATGTACATTTGTGTATGAAATATTTTGGCAATATGAGGTTATTTAAAAGAAATTCTAACTCTGAGTCCTTTAAAAATGACACCAAACCTGATATTGCTGTAGGTTAATTTTGACTGACACAAATATTGAGAAATTGACAACAAAAAGCACTTGACTGAGTGGTCAGTCTCCAGGACGACATGACGAGCACAGCCGTGATCCTCGTCCCTCTGAAGAGGAGACATATTTGCTTTTGGGCCAAACTGACTCTTTCTTTCATGTGTACCTGCACAAGGAACTTTGTTGAGTTGGGGATATGAAGTTAAGTAACTTATTTGAGGATCTTTTTAGAAGACAGACAAGCCAGCGCACACCCGCTCACGCCGCCATCGTTACTCTCCCTGAACAGAGTATTGCTTGTATTTTCATGCCTACATCTCCCGGCTGTGGAAAATGCAAACTCCAAAGCATAAGGTTCAATTCCCCCAATGCAGTCGTGGGATCATCTCTATGTTGAACTGTTCTCTCAGTCATCTTCATCCTCATCCTCATCATCTTCCTTTTCCTCCTGAGATTCCCGCTCTTCCAAGGCTGCTCTAAATTCCACTTCCTCCTCCACTGTTGGGTCCAGGGCCTCGGTGATTTCGAGCCCACTGGGATACTCTTGCTGTGGTGGGGGGGGCATGGGTGGGCTGCACCTTCCCCCCGCATATTTCCAGACCCCATCCAACATACATGTTCTCAAACTTTCTAAACAACAGAGCATTTGGGTACAAGTATAAACATTTTCTCACCACCAGAACTCAGAAAGAGAGGCTTGTGGGTTCTCCCCATTTACAGGCTGCACGCATGAGCGCTTGGTAGGCCAGATGTTGAACGGTGACCACAGCTACTGCGTGGGTTGTAGTGGTCAGACTGGAAGATAACCTCTCTAAGGTCCACACGGAGGGGTGTTGAAAATTCCTAGGAAAGGATTGTTAGGTGCGAATGTTGATCATAAAGGCAATTAGAATCTAAGGGCAGTGCTGTTTACCAGAGGTGGAGGCCTACCTGCATCTTGGGAGAGAGGTGTAAGCAGTGGGGCTCCAACCTCCGCTCAGCTCCTCTAGTTCTTTCTTCCAAATCTTCATTCTGCCTTCCTTATTCAGCTTTTACTTTGTTTCATTGATATCGGCCTGAGAAAAGGGTCCGTGCCCCTTCTTTGGATGACTGTGGTACCTGGGGGAGGATGTGCTGAACATGGTGGACCCAGGAGGACAATGAGGTCGCCATTTCAGAAACCGGAATACCTCAAATTCAGGCTCCTCCCTGCTGGTCTGCGCCACCTCTTCCTCCTCTTCCTTCCTCGTCCTCCTTGGCTTGGTAAAAGCCCATTGGGCTGACATGTGTGCCAGCAGAAATGCGGGCAACCTGTGCTCTCAAATAGTTGGCTTCATTCCCCGGGAAGGTGGGGTAGCTTATGATGGGGAGTCCAGCCTCCCAGTCAAATATTTAGTGAATTTGGCGGCAGCCGCGGATTCAGCAGGGCTGACAGAAGGAAGCTTGGTCCAGGGAAACCAGGCTTTTGCACACGTACACACACACTTGTTAGCACCCGGCTCCAATGTCCCTTTAGGCACTGCTGGTTGGGGCTTAGGTGGGAGAGAGGAAGTCATCTGGCCTAAAAGAGTCAGACGATCAATGTGATGATCGGACATGATTGAAGAGGACAACACTCTTCCTCTCTCTCTCTCCTTCACACACACACACACACTTTCCTACCTACAGTCTCTACAATGTCATTTAACGGAGGCTTTTTCTCCAAAAGTGACCTAGATCCTACTCATTCTCGCTTATCCTGATGTTCTGCCGCTTGTCTCCTCTTCCTCAGGTATTTCCTCTGATCCCTGCTGCTCATCTTCCTCTCCTTCTTTGTACGCAGCTTCAGCAATGATATAGTTACTCTCTTCCCAGAATCTTTGCCCCATAGTCGGCACTCGAGGTAACTGCCAAGCACTTCGAGCCAGCTTCTTTCAGAGCGAGGAAGATCCTATTGGCATCTCCATTCTGCCCAAACTCATTCCAGCCTGCTCCATGTAGAAGTTGGTCTCATTCAGATTAGGAATGCTGAATCCACCTGGAAGCTATAGAAAAAACAACACATGGAACGTGGTCTCGGAGGGGAAAAACAGCTCCTCGAGGTGCGACGGGCGACAAATACCAGCCTCTTCCTGGTCTCCTGCCGACAAACAGCAGCCTGGTGCTGCTCGGCTAGCCTCAGCACTGTAGTAGCCTGGGAGGTTTGGCATCGCTTCCTGATTATCCTAAAGTAGCCCCTGCTTGATCTCCAGGCTCATGTCCTCAATCACATCCATCACATTATTGGGACGTTCATCTGTCACTCTGGTCAGCAACCGGGTGAGATGATCGTACCTGGAGGACAGAAGCAGAGATGGTCCTTACAGCAGAAGAGTTCACACAAATTCTGCTTGCACATTGGAGGACATTTAGGCTCCTCCATGGTGAGATTGGTTACCTACATGAACTCTTCATTTAATACCCAAGTTCTAAAAACCTAAAAAACAATAATCATCATGTCCTGGTAAGCAGTCGATTACTTGTCATCATAGACAATCAGTGATAATATTAGGTCACGTGATCGACCACAATGAATTAAAACAGCTTAAGATATCAAATAAAAGGTAACAGACATTTTTCTCGGTGCAGGTACAAGAACCTCGGTAACACGCTGCCGACTCTGCCATTATTCTTTTTTTTTTCACAATGGGGTCTTCTACTCATTCATTTCACTCAAAAATATAGATCCTGTTTCCACGGAGCAGACTACCAAGGCTTTCTATCGTTAACATTTTAACTGGTAAAGAAGCGTTGGTTACTCACAAATTCAGATTCCCCTCAGTGTCACTTTCTTCAGAAAGCCTTGAGCTGCCGCTGGACGGCCATGTTATCTTCCATCTCCTTCTGCTTGTTGCTCTGATTCTCCATTTTCTGACCACAGTTGCCACTCAGGCAGGCCTGCCAGCAAACATAATTGGTTACAACGGCTGTCAAAGGGGGTATAATCTTTGTAGCTAAGGAAAAGAAAAGAAAAGCTAGACAACAGAAAGTGGGACTGTGTGCCTCTGGCCCGTCCCCCCACTGACACGTGCCCAACCCCCGCAGACCCCCTTCATTCTTTTAAATAAAACCACCGCTTCCCCATCTTTGTGTGTGTGTGTCTGTCCAGGTTCTGGCTCATATAAGTTCAGGAGTCGCCCCTTCCCACCCCCCACACTGGAGAGACTGCAGGGGGGGCAGAGCACTGTTTATATCGCATCCTGCTACACACAGTAGGAAAAGCAGGATTGAGTCACGCTAATCACGCACTTTTTCTCATTAACTTACCTGGTTGAAATCTGTATTTCTTTCTACAGCTGCTGACTGTGGTTCAGGTTAGTCGATACCAACTACCTAGAGGGCAGCTGTAACTCAGTGCAACATAAAGGTAATAAAGCTCCCCTGTACTTTGATTATTGAAAGCGCTTAATGTCAAAGCGCAGTTTGATCCTTTGATCTCAGGAGGGTTTTTGATCTTATTTTGGCATGAGGTGAAGCGTGGGTGTGACCTCGGGGATGGATCTAACAAGGTTCACTGAGCTGGAGGGTGGGGGAACACCCAACCATCTCCTGTCTCCACTGGCTCCACTTGAGTCATGGGAGTCGCTCAACACTGAATGACGACTGCAGTTTAGGTATGGACTCCATACTGAGACAGCACACCTTGAACCTGGTAGTTGGTGCTTGATGACCTCTTCGGCCATAGCTGCGCTGTGGTGGTCGCCATCCTTCTGGGTGCTGTCCTAGTTCTTTCCAAGGCATCAGATCGCTTTTTATAGGAATGTTCTCCAAGATGAATACTGAAGGTATTCTTTGTTATCTTTCCCTTTTGTATGCAGAGGCTCCTCGATTTCATGGGGTTAATCTGCATCCGGGACCACGTAGCCATCTAGGACCCAGAGCGTACCTTTTTTTGGACTGATGGAGTCAGAATTCATTACATGGCCACTAAAAGCCCTGCAGGATGGATGACTTTCATTATAGCCTGATTTTTTGGGCTCCACATTGTGCTCTTTCCCTGCAATTAGTAGCAGGTTCATGGCAATGAAGCAGCGCAGAATACTGGGCACCCTAGGGTGCTGGTCGAGCAAAAAGTGGGCTCTCCACCTTTTCTCAAAAATGCACATCAGCATTTCAAGTTTGAATAAAAGCAGCTTTTATTTGCTTTGGGTTTGAGCAAGTCCCAACATAACAAACAAAAGAAACCAAGATATCCGCCTGCCGCAGAGAATAAAAAACATAACAACACACAGGAATCGCGGCCAAAGCTCCTACGAGCGAGAACAGAGCAAAGGTTTACCAAAGAACAAGGGCCTGCCCCCCACTGCTGCCCACGAGCACCGGCTTCTTATCGACTGTGTAATGCCGGAACATGGCTGGAAGTGCTGCATGGTAGGAAGGTGGAGAGGCCATCTGGACAGTTGGACGGAGCTTTCAAAGCCTTGGGGTGCCGGGGCAACCAATCAGATCAGTAACCAAACCCACCCACATGCACATAGACAGGAGGAGTGTAATATCCCTTACAGCTGCTTAACTGAAGCTGATCCTAAATGCTTCTGGATCAGGCAACATTACAAGAAAGCTTTTTTTGAATCTTACGATGTTGTCCGCTCTCTCAGTTGTCGCCTTCATCATCTTCCTCGCCCGAGTTTTCCACTCTTCTGGAGAATCTTCCGCCTTTCCGCCGTTTCAGTCTCCACTTCCTCCTCCACTAAAGGTCCAGGCCCGTGATTTTAGCCCACTGGGATACTCTTTGCTGTGGTGTAAAAAGGTGGGCTGTACCCTTCCCTCAGTATATTTCAGACCCCATCCAACATACATGTTCTCTAAACCCTAAACAACAGAGCATGGTGCTATATAAACATTTTCACCACCAGAACTCAGAAAAGAGAGGCTGTGGGTTTCATTTCACAGGCGCATTTACGGAGCGCCCAGGCCAGATAAGTTGGAACGTACCACAGCTACTGGCAGGGTCAGGAGTCAGACTGAAGACAACTTTAAGGTCCACGGAGGGGTGTTGAAATTCCAGGAAAGGATTGTTAGGTGCCATCGTTGATCATAAAGGCACTAGAATCTATGCAGTGCTGTTTAACAGAGGTGGAGGCCCACCTGCATCTTGGGAGAGAGGTAAAGGTGGGGCCCAACCTCCTGCTCAGGCTCCTAATTCTTTCTTTTCCAAATCTTCATTCTCGCCTTCTCATTCCAGCGCTTTACTTTTGTTTCACAGCCACGCTCAGCCACGCACAGCGCCCCTGTGTCCACATTGACTCACCTAATGAGACATCGCCTGAGAAAAGGGCCTTGCCCCTTCTTTGGATGATGACTGTGGCAATGGAGATGTGCTGAATATGGTGGACCCAGGAGGACAATGAGGTCGCCATTTCAGAAACCGAATACCTTCAAATTCACAGGGTTCTCCTCGCTATTGGTCTGCGCTATTTCTTCCTCCTCTTCCTCCTCGTCCTCCTTGGCTTGGTAAAGCCCATTGGGCTGACATGTGTGCCAGCAGAAATGCGGCAACCCAGCTCTCAAATAGTTGGCTTCCATTCCCGGGAAGGGGTGGGTAGGCGGCGATGGGGGAGTCCAGCCTCCCAGTCAAATATTTAATTTATGCAGCCGCGGTGGATTTGCAGGGCTGATGAAGGAAGCTTGGTCCAGGGAAACCAGGCTCTTTGCACACGTAGTACACACACTTTGTTAGCACCGGTTCCAATGTCCCTTAGGGCACTGCTGGCTGGGGGCTTATAGGTGGAGAGAGGAAGTCGCTCCGTCTAAAAGAGTCAGACACGGGACAAATGTGATGATCGGAGCCACGATTGAACAGGACAACACTCTTCCTCTTCACACACACACACACACACACACACACTTTCCTACCTACAGTTCTACAATGTCATTTAACGGAGGCTTTTCTCCAAAGTGACCTAGATCCTTACCTCATTCTCGCTATCCTGATGTTCTGCCGCTGTCTCTTCCTCAGGCATTTCCTCTGATCCCTGCTGCTCATCTTCTCTCCTTCTTGCACGCAGCTTCAGCAATGATATAGTTATTTCTCTTCCTGGTAATCTTTGCCCCATAGTCGGCACTGAGGTAACTGCTGCGACTGAGCCAGCTTCTTCAGAGCGAGGAAGATCCGCTGCATCTCCATTCTGCCCAAACCCACTCCAGCCTGCTCCATGTAGAAGTTGGTCTCATTCAGATTAGGAAATGCTGAATCCACCTGAAGCAGGAAAAACAACACATGGAACGTGGTCTCGGAGGGGAAAAACAGCTCCGAGGTGCGACGGCGGACAAATACCAGCTCCTCTTCCTGGTCTCCTGCCGGACAAAACAGCAAGCCGGTGCTGCTCGCTAGCCTCGGCACCAGTAGCCTCTGGGAGGGGTTTGGCATCAGCCTCTGATTATCCCAAAAGTATTCTGCTTTGATCTCCAGGCTCATGTCCTCAATCACATCCAGTCACATTAGCTGGGACGCCCATCCGCCACTCTGGTCAGCAACCGGGTGAGTATGATCGCATTCTGGAGGACAGAAGCAGAGATGGTCCTTACAGCAGAAGAGTTCACACAAATTCTGCTTGCACATTGGAGGACATTTAGGCTCCTCCATGGTGAGATTGGTTCGCTAATGCAGAAACTACTTGATGGTATGTTGTTTCCCCCTAATCTTTATTACAGTAATAAAAGTTAATTAACGGGTCTGTTCACTTTGGCTGAAAGAAAAAATGCATGTGTGTGGTTGCTAAATCTGAAACCACATCAAAGTGAATGTTACCTACATAAACGCCACATTTAGTATTCTCGTCGTTCTAAAAATCTACTTTAAGCAGCTGATTACTTGTAGTCAGACAGTGGTAATATTAGATCACGTGATCTTTCCCACCGAATTAAAACAGCTTAAAACAGAAAATAACAGCGAATAAACAAAACAACTGACTTTTCTCGGTTCAGGTACGAGAAACGTGCTGTCGAATTATTATTTTCGTATAATTGTTTTTTTCACGTCAACTGGGTCTTTACCCTAAATGCGTGATTATTAACACCACCCAGAAATGATGAAGAACCCTGCTTCCACGAAGCATCCTGGGAATGCTTGACCTCTTGAGCACTGGCTCAGAACGAGCACAGCCACTGGAATCGCTGTGGCAGGCGCGTGTACTCACAGATTGGGCCCCCCCGGGGCCTCGCTTCTCTTCAGAAACGCCTTGAGCGCGCTGGCGTCACGGAGCAGCTTCGGACCTGCCTCCGGCTGGGGCTCCGGATGCTCCATTTCCTGATCAGAAGTCAGACCATCAAAGATTTCAGGACCTCGAGTGAGCTCTGACGGCGCTGCAAATGGAAGCTGGGGCGGGTCGCCATGGTTACCTAAACACTTCCACAGTACACATCGGCCTTCACACCCAAACAAGCCCGTTGCATTTATTGACTCAGCTACGAGGGTAAAGTAGTGAAATACCACACAACTACAACTGTAGAGGGTAAATCGGATCTTTAATACGTGTTTGTTCGGAACAGCTATAAAAAAGATCCATTCTGACGTCAGCGTATCACGTGACGTGCTCTGTGGCGACGCCTTACGTTTAAACGAAGCATTACATGCGGCATTAGCGCACGGGTGCAGCGGTTATGTGTGTTTGACCAAATATACATTCTGCTTTATACAACCAAACAAGAAATGAAGCACATTTCAACACATTTGACCAGGTGTCGGAGAAGCCACAGCTGTGTCGCCACCCCTGCCCTGGAACCTTTTCAGTATCAATCTGGTCAGGGTGGTTCTACGCCAGCAGCGTTGAGCTGACACGCTTCTGTGACCCGTCGGTAAAGCCCTGTTAATTTCATGTTAAGACATTTCGCAGTTGTTAAAACTAACAGATATTTCTCATCAGCGTTTGTGGTGTGTAAAGATGAGAAGCATCTGGGAGGATGGACGCTCCTGTTGCGGTTCTAGAAGAATGCAAACTCCTGTCTGAAGAAAAATAAAAATCCTGCCCAATGGAAACACTTGAGTGGAAGATTAGAGTTCTTCCGAGTTCATAGTCAACACATTGTTACACACACATCCGACTATCAATGATTAAAAACGCTTTAAAAATTGATGTTCCATGTTAAAAAAATGGTCAGAAATGTTTAGCAGAGCAGTTTCAAACCCGTTTAGCTCTTTTAGAAGACTGCAAATACAAAACTGAAGCATCACTCAACACAATCACCACGTTGCCTCGGTGATTTCGCTTTCCTGACATGTATTTTCAGCGCTCTCTAGAGAAAACGGGCCCCGCTCGCGTCTAAGCCTGTAGCCTGAGCAGTCCGTCTGCATACTGGAACTGCCCGCTGTTTTCATACTCCAGCATGTCCAGAGCAACCTCACAGCTCTCCTTCACCACACGCTCTCCGTCCTGACGGTACCGCTGCAGCACACTCAGACATTCCTGCTTGCCGATGGAGCCGAGGGCCTCTGCTGCTTCGTGCCGGACCATGGGGCTCTCGGTGGAGCACTCCAGAGCTGCACACAGGTCCGCCACCGCTGCCGGGTGCTGCATCTGTCCCAGCACGTAGGCGATCTCATGGCGGAACAGAGCGCTGGAGCACTGCAGGCCTGCACACAGTAAGGTCCAGGTGGTCACGGCAGACGGAGCAGAGCAGCGCAGGCTCGTCTTACCTGCTCCGAGGGCCAGCACAGCCTCCTCGCTGCCATGGTTACGCAGGGCAAACATGGCCCGGTACCGCTCAAAGAGGGGCAGACTCTCATCCAGCAGGCTCAGGCGTAGGTCAGGCACGCTCTTCCTGGCTGCTGGGGGGGCCGGATCCACCGAGCAGTACGGGTTCTCCGGCGTGCTGTCGTCCGCTGGGCCTCTCTTTGCACTGTGCAGCCACTCCAGGCGACGGACAGCCAGCTGGCACGTCTCCGCCACCTAGCAACCGAGAACATTAGCAGAGTGCAGCATCTGAAGGTCAGACATCACCCACGATGAACAAGCTCTGTTCAGAAACATGAACCCCTCCATCCCAGACGGTCTCTAGCCTGGGATCTGCCCTTCAGGAGTCTGCAGAACAGAGTGTGGAGAACAGTCTGCTGCCAGAGACCTTGAAGCTCTTTCATGCAGCCTCGCGTGGCTGGATGTGATAGAAGGCCCCGGATATCGACTGGCTGAGCTCCAGTACAGAGAGAGCTCTGCTGAAGGTGGGAAATGACATCAGACCAAAGAAGCTCTCCGTTCTGGTGCTACTGGGTCTGAGTGCTGCCTCTGACGCTGTGGACCACCACATTCTTTTAAAGAGACTCAGAAACCTGGTGGGCCTCTCTGGAACTGTTGCTAGCTGGTTCACCTATCTCAGAGATCGCAAAGTTTTTCTGAAGCATGGATACCTGATCCTCAGAAACCCGTGAAATCCAGTGTGGGGTACCTCAAGGATCAATTTTAGGTCCAATACTTTTGAACCTATGCATGCTTCCTCTGGGTGATGTCATCAGGAGACACGGCATTAGCTTTCACAGCTACGCTGATGACACGCAGCTCCAGAACTCCTAACCTCCAACTGCTCTGGAATTCTGCTGCGTCCCTCCCCCCCCCACATCACCTCCATCCTTCAGCAGCTCCACTCCAACCCAGAGTACGTTATAATATATGCAAGACCGCGCGTAGCCTCGGCCCTCTACCTGCCCACTCTTCCTCACAGCCCAACTCCAGCCCGCTCCATCAGATCCTCCTCCTCCGGAACTCTGTCCCCCCTGACCTCTGCAGCGCCGACTCGCTCCTCATTCCCAAAGCTAAAGTCAAAACACACCTCTTTAAATACGCCTGCTCACTGTACGCTCACCTCAAAGTTCCAGAAAACGTAAATACACCTCAGGCTGATGATGGCTGGGAAATGACCTTCACTTCAACGTTTTGGAACTTTTCATTGTTTGTACCTCGACCACAGGATCCTGGCTGTAGTCTTTCAGTAGGTCCAGAACCACAGGGTCACCTATTGCTCCCAACGCCTCTCCTACAGATGGATAAACATTCAAAGTAATGAACAGATAGATTCCAGGCGGTTGTAGCAGTACGAGTGTGACTGGACTGTCTTCACTGACTTGCCTGCTTCGTGTCTGACCATGGGCTCCTGTTCCGTGTCTCTGAGGACAGCACTCAGTGTGGGGATGGCCCGTGGGTCCTGCATCTGTCCCAGACAGTAGGCCAGCTCGTGCTTCAGCAGAGCAGAGTCATCGTTGAAGGCCTTGCTGATCCACTCTACGGCATCAGCACCTGACACAGGTTGCAGCTTCAGTCAGCTCACACAGCCCAACACAAAGCTGACACTGGTGCACTAAGTGAGCCAAGCAGGCACAACATCCCTGGCACTGACCCCCACACTCTGCAGGGCTCCGCTCAGGCCAGGTCCTGGAGGCCCCAGCTTCTGGGCGTCCAGCAGAGGCCATGACTTGACACAGTGTTAGACAGGACGTCATAATGTTGTGCCTGATTGGTGTATGAAAGGTGTGCCGGAGTTGCAGGGCCACGTGCATCTCTTTAAAGCAGTGAGTAGTGACTGAGTGGCTCTGGCGTCCACCATGTCCTTGAATTTCTGCTGTTCCCTTTAAGATAGGAGTCAACAAAGAGCGGCGCCTGCTGCTCTCAGCTTTGGAAAAGTACCCTTCCAGTGTTGTGAGTCAAAGTTTTGGGTGGGTCGGTTATCACTTTACCTCCCAGGTTCTTCAGGGTGAATAAGGCCCTGAATCGTCGAGTCAGGTCAAATGCTGGGTCCACCAGAACCCGTCCCACTGCGGCCACCTCTTCCACACTGGCCATAACGCTGCACAAGGATACGGACAGACAAATGACTCGTTAAACAATGGGTTGACAAGGTTTCCCCTCCATTATCCCTTTTCAGAACTGGTGGGAAAGTTGACAGGTTGTTTCTGGGCTAACATACATAGAAAAACAACCATTCACACGCACTAGCAGCCAATTCATCTCTCTATCCCCTAAATGCATGCCATTGTGTATCAAGGTGTCGTATCGCACAAGGATTTTAGCTGGTACATTTTGAGGAAGAAATGTTCTCGAACTTTTTCTTAAACTGTTACAGAGTACCTGACACGTCATTTTCCACGGTTAAAAAAAAATGACACACTCTTTACCTCTGAATCAGCTAATTCTGCCATACAAATTGCAGTAACAGATCTTTCTCGGAACGGGAAAACACACAATCCATTATTTTTTTAAAGCTCCCAGTGCTAAATAGCAAAGATAAGTCTAATACTGACCGTCAGGTTTTCTTTCCAGTAGCACGCCGGACTCTTCCGGGTTTCTTCCTCGTTGACTGTGTTTCCTGGGAGCAGCTATACTTATATAGATAATTACTGCCCCCTACTGTTGGAAAACATTCACTACAACTAGTCAAAGTCAACTTTATTGTCATATATGCATATAACAGTATGTTCGACATACAGCATGAATGAAATTGCAGTCCTCTCGGACCCACGGTGCCGCAACATAATAAATAATAAAACTACTCTATTCTAAACTACTTTAACTAAACTAAGTTAGAAAAAAAAATACCGTTAAAAAAGAAAAACTACCGTAAAAAAGAAAAACTACCGTAAAAAAGAAAAGGCTTTCTTTCCACCCTGAATTACAGTGCACATTCGTGTGACTTTTATCAGGAGTGAAAAATTACACCCCGTCCTGGTGAAAACTTCCACCCTCTCCTTCTGTGTCTTCTCATTTACGACTGCAAATGATGATGGATGTGCTTAATTTTATCATTATTGTTATTATTGTTATCTTTATTGACAAAGCAGAAATACAAAGATTGAACAGGATGCAAAGTGATCAATCATGTCTTTAAACATTTGCATATACTGGTAAGCAGGGTAATATCTGTGTATCATTTTACAGGAAACCCTCTCAATTTTATTTGTGAATAAAAATCTCAGTATTACCGCTAGATGGCGATGTTAAAAGCGCCTAGTTCTTATTGGCAGTACAACCTATTTGCACAAACGCTTCCGGTGCGCGACTCGGAGGCATGGCGAATATCTTTTCAACTCTATATGTTTCATTGAAGACGAAACACGTTGGGATTTGAAATCATCTGTGTAAGTTCAGTGTGTTAACCTGAAAATATGGATGCCCCAAATCACCCCGAAGGTGAGAATTTTGCTCCATTATTGTTGGATTTGCATTGATGTTAGCTCGCTAAGAGCATCGTTGTCGCAAGCTAACGTGGCTGCTATTACACTGCTAACGTTAACGCTATAGCTGAAATTAAGTCGTGTCAAAATGTGTCTAGAATACTCGCTCTGCCCTACTGGAATATGGTTTAAAACGATGAACTATAAGCCCATAATACTTAATACTTAATACGTGTATTATAGTATGTCTTATATGTATATCTTTAGATAGTTTTCAAGTGTGCTTCGCTTTTACAGCTGAAAATATCTTGCTTGTTGTAATCCATTATTTCACCATTTATCTTATTATATTCACTTTATAATATTCAATTCATAAAAACGGCCTTTTAGTAGTGATTTTTTTTTAAGTCTTCGCATCTTTAATAGGTTTTGTCTAAGAAAGCGCAAAGCACACAGCCTATGTGTGGACTTTTGTTGTCTAAACGTTCCCCTAAGCTGCTTGATTAAAACACAAATCAACAGATACAAAGATAAGTGTCACCAGTCTGAAGACGGCATGACTTGAATTGATTAAAAATGAAGATATGAAACCCTCAGCTCACGTCAGTCTGTAAGAGAAGACTGGGAGGCTTGTGGAACGGTGTGTCAGTGGTCGCTATGGCTTCCATCCATGTTACCAACTGTCTCTTTCTCTGTGAGACTGTCTCATTTTATTTTTCTTGGTCCAGATCAAGAATTGAGGAACGTCATCGACAAGCTGGCCCAGTTTGTCGCTAGGAATGGACCTGAATTTGAAAAAATGACAATGGAGAAACAGAAGGACAACCCAAAGTTCTCCTTCTTGTTTGGTGGAGAATACTTCACTTACTACAAGTATAAACTTACTATGGCGCAGCAGCAAAGTATGTATTAATATATCTCTCTTACTAACACGCACAGACACATTATTCATAAATAATGAATCTGCATATATTATTTGGCTGTTGTTTTCGACAATTAATTTGGAATCAACTGTACGTGTATCTTTGCAGCACCCACAGTGACGTTTATTTTTACCTTTTTTTTTTTACTACACGGCTGTTTGATTACTAGCTGGTAGAAAAGATAGCTTGACATTTCCTCCCTTTCACTGAATTGATGATGTCATCTGGTTTTTATAAGGAATCTCCAGGAGGATTTTAACACCTCCTCGCTACTTGAAATTTCTTTCTTTTCACACGGTTCTCAAGAGAACCGTTAGCAGATGTTGGGACAGGCCATTGATTAAGAGGTGGGCACGCATGACGAACACAGTCCTACGCAGTGACAGTCCGTCAACAATCACTTTCCTGATGTCCCCCACATCATTTTGTGTTAGTGACGTGCACTGGCAGATCCCGTTAGCAGACTTTGTTTTTTTCATGTAACCTGGTTTCCATCATTTCATCTTGCAGTTCTTATTCTTGTACTTAAGAAGACTTTCACCAGTATGGCATGTACCAACACAGTGAAAGCCAACACACAGAGAGGTCCTACAGAGCACGGCCCAGAGCTGCTTGTGGACCTGGCAGAGATGTGTCCTACACAGGCGTTACTGCAGCCTGGCTGTCGTATGCTCTTATAAACAAACAGTGTCTCACAAAGTGTGTACACCCCTGACATTTTTTGAAAATGTTTCATTATATCTTTTCATGGGACAGCACTGAAGATAAGACACTGAGAGAGAGATTGGTAAGCTTTTGGTCAGCTAGGCAGTTCTGTCTTTATTGCTTCAACCAGTTTTTGTTTCTTCAACATGTACATTTGCTCGTCTTGACCGGTTAGTGCAGCTCTGGTTTTCCTTTTTAGACTTTACAGGCTGGTGTTGTGCAGGGCGTTGACACGCAGCCAGCTGACGTTGCGTGGGGCTGAATCTACACAAACCCTACGTCAGAGCTGTAGAAGTAAAACTAGAACGAGGAGTTCCCTCAAATGTAGCCCCAGAGGAGAGACGCTGAGCAACGCAGAGCCGGGATTCACACCTCTTTATTCATACTGCCGTACCTGCAGCTTTGAGTTTAGACACCTGCTTGCCAGAACGTGCTGCCGTTTGTTTTCGACACCTCAGTCTCCCGTTTCCATGTGCTAGCGAAGGTGTTGGACCTCAGAACAGTGCTGCTACAGCCCCGCCTGCTAGCGCTGCTGTGAACGTCCATGTAGTGCTGTTCTTTCTGTCCTTCCACTGAAATACATTAAAGTGTGCTTTTCTCCATTTAGATCTCTCTACCCAAGATGGGGAGGAGTATAAATCTGAAGGTATTTACATTGAAGCAGCTTTGTTAGACAGATTCACTATTGCAGCTGTTGTTGTTTTAGTTTTTCATGGACATTTTTCAAGCTTTTTGGTTTCTTCTGATTTGTCTTCTTTTTTTTTTGAGTCTTTTCTGGATGATTTCGAGCTGGACTGGACATATCCGTTATTGAAGCTATGCTAAACATCCCCATCCCCATGAGAGGTGATGTTGTTACGTTCCAGTTGGGCCCCCTGCACCAGGGCTGGCAGCCTGGTTCTGCACACACTCTTAGCTGGTCCTGGAAATCCCAGACCTTCCTTCACGCTGCTGGAGCCCCTCCTCCAGTTTGGGGGCGCTGGTGCCTCTGGTGGTGAGCTGGGACGCTCCGTACTGGTGCTGTTGTTCCGCTGTCTGCCAGGCTGGTTCCCGTTAGTCCCTCTGGTTGGGCCTGGAGGTCCTTCAGGTGCCTTCTCCGTTGCTTCTGGAGGAGTCTGATGGCAGAAGCTGCCGTCCGCATGTGGCACACCTGTTCCTGCACCTGAGCCAGGCTGCTGGGCCGGGCCAGTCAGCGGTTGCTCTGCCTGTCTGCACCATCACGGCTGTCTCAGCAGCACCTTCACCAGCAAACATCTGGCTCTGCTGTGGTGTGGAACACCCTGCACCCTCCAGAGCTGCTGCCGCCTTGGTTACTGGCTGGTTTGGACTCCAGCCTGGCAGCTTTCCCCATCGGTTCTCTGTCTGGAATGTGGCCCAGCTGGCAGATCTTGGTGGTGTCCTCCTTGATGACCGTTCCGACCATTCAGCTTCTTCTTCAGGAGCCTCTTTACTTGTGCAGATTCTCAGCAGCTTGTGTAATCTCAGGGGGTGTCTGTGGTGACCTGTTATCCACACCAACCAGTAGCACTGGTTTAGTCCACACCACATCCTAATATGAGTTTGGTGGTTTTCAGTGTGACCTCCAGGGAAGGTCAGAGCCAGAGGTCACTGCTGAAGAGTGACTGAAGGTCAGAGCCAGAGGTCACTGCTGAAGAGTGACAGCTACATGCAAGCACATGCAAAGAAACGCCCTAGCAACAGGGAGAACCACGACCAGGAGAGGATCCTGAGACCAGGTTCACAAGGAGCCATCACGCACACACACACACGGGGTCAGAGTCCTGGTGTCTCACCTCAGGAACTGAGGGTCCCAGAGTCTGGAGGAGAACTGGAGCTCCAGCGTGAGGCCTCGTCTGCTGGCGTCTGCCCTCTTTTCTTGTGTGTGTGTGTGTGTGTGTGTGTGTGTGTGTGTCAGGAAAGCTCCAGCTGCTGACCTGTGCCTGGGTGGGGGTCTGCTAATGTCCTAAAGGACTAGTGTTGCTCTTCTTCTTGTGTTTGGACAGTTTTGCCATCTTATTGTTTACGCCGTCCTTGCTTGTCTTCCGTTGTGTGTGTGTCCGTTGCCTGAGCCAGCCTGGAAGGGCGCCCGGTGCTGACGGGATGTCCGCTCCTGTTTTCTAGAGCTCTACACTCCTGGAGCCCAGGACCTGCTGGACGTCCCTCCCCCACCCGTACCCATGATGGTTCCTCCTCCACATGGGCTTCCTGCTGCTCCTCCTTTCGATGAGCTCATCCAGCAGAGCCAGTGGAATCTGCAGCAGCAGGAGCAGCATCTGCACACACTCAGACAGGTGGAGGAGAGCTGCGCTCCAGCACACACACCCTCGTCTGTGTCTCTGCTCTCCTCCCTGTGTCTCTGTCCTGCTCTCTGTGTCCCTGCTCTCCTCCCTGTGTCTCTGTCCTGCTCTCTGTGTCTCTGTCCTCCAAGGCTCTGACCTGTGAGGTGCTCCTTCCTGCTCCAGGACCAGGTGACGGCAGCCATCGCTCTGGCTATGGAGCAGCAGATCCAGAAGCTCCTGCTGGAGACTCAGTTGGACGTCAGCGAATTTGACAGCCTGTTGCAGCCCATCATCGACACCTGCACCAAGGACGCCATCTCCGTAAGGCAGCCGTCTCAGACACGGTAGCATGCTGGGCTGAGCGCCTGATTTAAGCTGTGTGCGTCCAGGCTGGGAAGAACTGGATGTTCAACAACGCCAAGACTCCGCAGCACTGCCAGCTGATGACGTCCCACCTGCGCAACCGCATCACGGCAGACTCAGCTCATTTTGAGCTGCGGCTGCACCTCATCTACTTAACCAACGACGTCCTTCATCACTGGTATGTCCTCCATCCAGGCGGTCTTGTTGTGTGACGGGTGAGGCTGCTTCCTGCTTCAGGCTGCTTGGCGCTGCGCTGCGAGCACATTCAGGGCTGTCCCCAGCGCTTCAGCCCACCTGCTGGGTGTCCGTTTGGCACACAGAGCCTCTCCTGTCTTCATTAGCTAGCTAGCAGTAGCAGGAAAGAAGGAAAAGGAGTTGGAAGAGCTTAGCTTGTTTTGGTGGAGGAAAGGCTCCCCACTTTCCTAAAAAGTTCGTTCTTTTCCTTCTTGCTGTTTTGGGTGATGCGCTCTGTCCCCTCTTTCCCCACAGCCAGCGCAAACAGCAGAAGGATTTGTTAGCAGCCATCCAGAAAGTGGTGGTTCCCATCTACTGCACCAGCTTCCTGGCTGTAGAAGAAGAGAAGCAGCAGAAGATAACCAGGGTAAATAACACACAGAAGCACAGCTTTAATTAGAACAACCCTGTTCCTGTAGAATGTTCCTTCTGTCCAGTTGCTGCAGCTGTGGGAGAAAAATAGTTACTTTGATGAGGAAACAATTCAGCAGCTCCAGAATCCAGCCCTGGGCCTTGGCCAGTACCAGGTGAGTGCGTCCGGCCCACCTCCGCAGCTGTCCTCAAGGCCAACGTCTGCCAGTGTTTCTCAGAGTGGTTCGGGGACCGCCGGTGGTCCCCGGGCGACCCCTAGTGGTCCGCACGGTGACACGTAACAAGTCGCATTTTAAAATTTTAAATTTCAATACTTAAAATTCAGTGTAATAACGTATAATGATGTATAAATCAGCGTTTCTTGACTCCCACCATTGAAGGAGTTGACTTTATGGTATATTTCCTGATGCGTCTGTCACACCAGCACCCAGTCGTTGGGTCCGTGTGGAGTCAGGTGGTGTGTGAGTGTGTATTTAAGGCTCCAGCGGTCCTTGGTCTGGAACAGTTTGACAAACACTGGTGTTACTGATGGCCAGTATCCCTGATGGGGTCCGCGTGGAGTTCATTTCCGTTTGCTGTCTGCGTGCCGTGTTCTGCCCAGGCCGCTCTGATCACAGAGTACGCCGCGGTGGTGCAGCCCATCCAGGTGGCCTTCCAGCAGCAGATCCAGTCCCTGAAGACGCAGCACGAAGAGTTTGTTAGCAGCCTGAAGCAGTCCCAGTCAGCGGCTGTAGCACAGCTGGCTCCAGCTGCTGAGCCTGAAAAACCTCCACCTATCACAACGCCAGCCGGTGAGCGCGCGTGCGTGCGTGCGTGCGTGCGTGCGTGCGTGCGTGCGTGCACGGAGCTTACATTTATCCCCCCTGAATGTGCTCGTGTTGTCAGCAGGTGATATTAAGCCTCCCATGCCTGGTCCACCACCAGGGGACTTTGACGGAGGTTTACCGAGGCCTCAGGACCCCAGTAACCCCAGTGGGCCCTCAGAGATCCCCCCCGGCAAGCCTGCGTGGTTTGATCACCAGCAGGTCGGTCCTTGGAACCCGAACCAGCCGGTAAAAAGCTTTTCCTCTCTCCTCTTGTGTGCGTGTACGAGGCAGCGATCAGGCCTTTTCTCCTTCTCAGCCCTCCTTCGACCCCAACCAGCCTCCACCTCCGTGCCCTCCCTGGAACAGTCATGAGGGCATGTGGAATGACCAGAGAGACCAGGGCAACTGGAGCGGAGGCCCTCCCAGAGAAGGAGGCCTCTGGAGTGGCCCCGGCGGATCCGACCCAGGCCCCCCATCTTGGGGAGGGCCCGGGTCGTTTGACCAGCAGCCTCCATGGGGCAACCAGCCTGAGCAGCCTCCCTGGGGCCAGCGGGAGCCGGCGTTTCCTCCACGCATGCAGGCATGTGTTTCTCTTCTGTCAGGAAAAAGGACAAATGTGCTCTTGTAATGGTTCACACCAGCCCGTATCGATGCTTCGGGAGGGTGGGGTTGTTGAGTAACCAAGTGTTGCTTTCAAACAGAGACCTCCACATTTCAGAGGGCCTTTCCCTCCACACCAACAGCCACCTCCCTTCAGTCAGCCCCCACCGCCCCCGCACAGTTTTGGTCGCTTCCCGCCTCGTTTTATGCAGGAGGATTTCCCTCCAAGGCACCACTTTGAGAGGCCCCCCTACAACCCCCACCGCTTTGACTATCCTCAGGGGGAATATCCTGCCGGTGAGAGAGCGTCAACCAGAACCAGGGCGCACGTGTCCAGTCCTGGAGGCTGGATCCAAGCCGGGCTTTCTATCCTACAGGTAGACAGGCTTCCTCCTGGGTCCCACCTCCCTGGTGGTCCTAAAAACCTGGCTTGGATCCACGCTGGAGGACGGGACACGTGCACCCCGACCATAGCAAAGACGGTCAGTTTGGGTGGAGCAGCGTATGCTAACGTCTCTCTCTTTGGTTGGCAGACATACCAGGTCCCCCTCCTCCTCCTCCTCCTCCGCCACCTCCTCCTCCTCATCATCCCAATCAGAGACTGCCACCTCCTGGGATGGCGGCCGAGCATCCTCCTTGGGGTGGAGGCCAGCATCCAGATTTTGCAGCCCCCCCGCCCGGTTTCAACGGCCATTCCCAACACGTGCGCCAACGGCACCACCCAGTGCAGGAGGATCCCTGCTTGGTGCCCAACGTGCCGTACTTTGACCTCCCTGCTGGGCTCATGGCTCCATTAGTCAAAGCAAGTGCACTTCTTTGCTTTCCGAGTGATTGAACGGTCCGGTCCGGTCCGGTCCAGTCCGGTCCGGTCCAAGGATGTAGACTCAGCCGGACTGCTTTAATGTCCATGCTCAGAGAGCGGGCTGCTGCCTGGAGCTACTTGGAGCGCTAACTGACCTTGACCACTGTGTTCTTGCTTGCCAGCTGGAGGACTGCGAGTACAAAGCGCTGGACCCTAAAGACATACGGCTGCCCCCCCCCATGCCTCCCAGTGATCGGTTGCTAGCTGCTGTGGAAGCCTTCTACAGCCCTCCATCCCACGATCGCCCTAGGAACAGGTACACACACACACACACACACACACACACACACACACACACACGGCTGCGGCTGGAGGGTGTGTGGCGCTGCTGTGCTGTGACCCTCGGCTGTGCTTTGCCCCCCACCAGTGAAGGCTGGGAACAGAACGGCCTGTACGAGTTCTTCCGAGCCAAGATGAGAGCCAGGAGGAAAAAGGAGCAGGAGAAGCACAACAGGTGCAGTCTGGTGCTCGTGTGGACCCGCTGGCTGCCTCCACCCGCCTGGTGCCCACACGTGCACCGGCCCCTCACGCTCCGCTTTTGTTTCCTTCAGCGGCCTTGGAGGCACCTCATCCAGGAGTCAGTCTCGCAGCAGAGGCAGGTCCTCCTCTCGCTCCAGCTCTCGCTCCTCCAAGTCCTCGCAGTCCCGCTCTCGCTCCCGCTCCCGGAGCCGCTCGCGGAGCCGCTCCCGCTCCCGCTCCTACTCCAGGTCCAGGTGTGTACAGGCGCCCCGGTGCTGCTGCCCACACCCGGACAGCTGTCATCAGTCTCTGCTGTGACCTGCATCCTTCCAGGTCCAGGAGCAGGTCCAGGTCCTCGCGCAGTCGCTCGCGCTCCAGATCCAGGTCTCGCTCCCGCTCCCCAGCCAAGAGGAGGCACGCTGGCCGCAGCTCCTCCCCTCCGTAAGGCGCCTCTGTTCTCTGAGCACGAGTGACTAGCTGTGTTCTAACCAGCAGCTTGGCTCTCTGCAGCTCCACCTCGGCCTTGGCGGCTCCCCCCTCCAAGCTGTCGGACGCCAGGCTAGGGGAGGAGAACAAAGGCCACCAGCTGCTGATGAAGATGGGTGGGTGTCTGCCCTGAGGGGGTGTTTGCTCACAGAGCCGTGGGTGGGGCTCCTAACTGCTGCTGCTCTGCCTCTCCCTGTCCAGGCTGGAGCGGCTGTGGTGGCTTAGGGGCCAAGGAGCAGGGCATCCAGGACCCCATCCGAGGAGGAGACATCCGGGACAAATGGGACCAGTTTAAAGGTGTGGGGGTGTCGCTGGACGACCCCTACGAGAACTACCGCAAGAACAAAAGCTACAACTTTGTGGCCCGCATGAAAGCGCGAGAGGAAGGTAGGCGGAGTCTTCTGCTTCAGCATCGCCACGCCTGCCCAGGAGGCGGGCCCCTCAGTCACAGTGCTGCTGTGTGTTTCAGTGAGTCGGGAACCCCAAGAGGCCCCTCCCACCGACTGATGGCTGGTGTCAGCGGCCCCGCCCTGCGCCTGCCTGTCACAGGCCTTCCAGCAGGCCTTCCAGCAGGCCTTCCAGCACCGTGCTCTCCTTCCTCTGCCAGTCTTCAGACTAAACAGTCACACCGAAGTCACTAAAACACAGACTGTCCACACACACACACACACGCACACACACACTTCTAGCTGTCAGCATGGCTGCAGGAACACGTGGAAACCTTTGTATTTCATTGGAGCTAATTTCACACAAGCATAGTTCAGAGTTTATGCAGCAGTCTCTCTCTCTCTCTGTCTCTCTCTCTCTCTCTCAAACATTGGCTTGACTTTCCCCCCACCCCACACACACTCACACACTGTCTTTACTAGAACTGCTTGTGCTGAGGCCTGGCTGAGGCTGATCCTCCCTGATCACGTGTTCCTCATCCTCACCCAGCAGGGTTCCGCCCTTCTGTTGCTCCGTTCTTGTTGGCTTTGACTGGTGGATAATCTTGATCTTTTTGATGTAGTGACTGGATAGAAAGAAATTCCAGTAGAAAGAAAGAGTCTGTCTTTTGTTTGTTTTTAATGAAATAAATCCCAGAATGAGACAAACTAGACTGCCAGACTGTTGGTGTCTGACCGAACCATCAGCTTGTCTAGGTTGCACGTGAATAATGGAGGACCATAAGTGCTTGACTGTCACACACCTGTATCCTCAGACACATCTGTATCCTCCTCTCACACACCTGTATCCTCACATCTATATCCTCCGCACACATCTTTATCTTCCTCACACACACCTGTATCCTCCTCACACACACCTGTATCCTCCTCACACCTGTATTCTCCCACACACCTGTATCCTCCACACACCTGTATCCTCACACACACACCTGTGTCCTCACATCTGTATCCCCACACACACCTGTATCCTCCTGTCAGACACAGACTGCAGCTGCTACCTGAGCTGGCTCCGTACTCACCTGTGCAGTTAGTTTCACTGCAGGATGACCTCTGACCCCTGACCCTCCAGAAGGAGCCGTTTGCCAGGTGGAGAGTAACTAACAGACAGAGTGAGGCCTGGGCTGACATCCTGGTGTCTGCTGGGAACAGCTGAGCTGACCGTCACATCGCTGCCTTCAGTCTGTCCACTCACGCGGTCGTGACTCAACGGCTGCGGAGTCAGTTCAGCTGTCGTTTAAAAGCTGCCACCAGGGGTCAGTAGAAGGTCACAGCACATTTTCACCCCTCAAACGCTCCTGTGTTCTCAGACCACCGTCCTACCTGCAGTTAAGGTCAAACTGGGGGTTCCAGGTGTAAGAGCTTCGTGTTCAGGGAGGCGTTTAGTCAGACTTGAACCTAAATCAACCTGGGACGACTGGATAAATAAACCTGGAGTTTGAATCCCGTCTGTGGAGTGTGTCCGGCCTTGCGTCGATCCTACAGGCCCGCCCACAGTGAAGCTGCTGAGATCAGACTCGTCCTCTGCCTTGAAGCCTGCGGAGCTGATATCATTTCTCTGGGGCCACAGCAGATCTCCAGAACCAGTGGAGCTTCTGACGCAGGTGTGTGGAGGACCCTGTTTTAACCTCATGTCTGCTGACCTTTGACCTCTGTGCTGGGCTTAGTGTGGGAGGAGCCAGGTTTGCCAGGCTGGTCCAGGATGGGCTCTGCTAACCAGGGTCTGGAGGAACACAGCTGCTGCTCCTGGAACGTTCCCCAACTTTAATGGGCACCTGTTGGAATAGAGGGAGGGGGAGAGGAGTGCGTGCACGTGAAAGCACGTGGAAGCCCCCGACAGCAGCTGCAGCCACTGAGATCATCGGCTAAGGAGAAGTAGCATCAACCATCAGGACGCCAGTCAGTGATGCTGAGATCAGCACACACACACCTATACACACCTACACCCACACGCACACACACCTGCACACACAGGTGGATGGATGCAAGCCTGTCTATAACTAGCCTGTTTAAAACTAGCCTGTTTAAAACTAGCCTGACTATAACCAGCCTGTCTATAACTAGCCTGACTATAACCAGCCTGTCTATAACCAGCCTGACTATAACTAGCCTGTTTAAAACTACCCTGACTATAACGAGCCTGTTTAAAACTAGCCTGACTATAACTAGCCTGTTTAAAACTAGCCTGTTTATAACCAGCCTGTTTAAAACTACCCTGACTATAACCAGCCTGTTTAAAACTAGCCTGACTATAACCAGCCTGTCTATAACCAGCCTGTCTATAACCAGCCTGTCTATAACTAGCCTGACTATAACTAGCCTGTTTATAACCAGCCTGTTTAAAACTAGCCTGACTATAACTAGCCTGTCTATAACTAGCCTGACTATAACTAGCCTGACTATAACTAGCCTGTCTATAACTAGCCTGTTTAAAACTAGCCTGTCTATAACTAGCCTGTTTAAAACTAGCCTGTTTAAAACTAGCCTGTCTATAACTAGCCTGTTTAAAACTAGCCTGTCTATAACTAGCCTGTCTATAACTACCCTGACTATAACTAGCCTGTCTATAACCAGCCTGACTATAGCCAGCCTGTTTAAAACTAGCCTGTCTATAACCAGCCTGACTGTAACTAGCCTGTCTATAACTAGCCTGTCTATAACTAGCCTGTCTATAACTAGCCTGTTTAAAACTAGCCTGTCTATAACTAGCCTGTTTAAAACTAGCCTGTCTATAACTAGCCTGTCTATAACTACCCTGACTATAACTAGCCTGTCTATAACCAGCCTGACTATAGCCAGCCTGTTTAAAACCAGCCTGACTCCTGCAGACACGACCCTGGTGTCTTGCTATTGGCTCAGCCGTCCCTGGTGACCAGAAGCTGTGGATCTTCGGTCTTGGCTGTTGTGGTTCTGCAGGATCATCTGGACAGCAGATGTGTGGGTCTGCCCTCCTGTTGCCCTGACAACCAGAGCTCTCCACACAAAGGAACCTGCTAGCGCTCGTGCCTCTGGGGCTGGCTCCTCTCCCACGCTCGTCTGTGGATGTGGATTTGTGGACTTTTATTGGATTACTGAGCATCGGCGCTGGAACCTCTGACACCACAACTTGAGTCAGCTC
>CM027098.1:2000836-2018336 GCA_015343265.1 Pao palembangensis | reverse complement strand
GGGAGGATGCGGCTGTGGCCGGCCGGCGCGCCCCGCTCACCCCGCCCTCCTCCCCACCTGCAGCCAGGGACGCCAAAGCAAGACGAGGGCGTAGGTCCTGGCCCGGAAGGCCAACTTGCACTCACAGCTGCACCTTCGCCGGCTGCGGGAAGAACTACACCAAGAGTTCGCACCTGAAGGCACATCTGCGGACGCACACAGGTAAGACCGGCCCGGGGAGGGCTCAGCTGTCCGGACGGCTCAGCTGTCCGGAAGGCTCACCTGTCCGCCTTCTGGAAGGCTCAGCTGTCCGGAAGGCTCACCTGTCCGCCTTCTGGAAGGCTCAGCTGTCCGGAAGGCTCACCTGTCCGCCTTCAGGAAGGCTCACCTGTCCGCCTTCTGGAAGGCTCAGCTGTCCGTCCTCCCTCAGTTCTGCCTGTGCTTGCAGGAGAGAAGCCCTACCGCTGCAGCTGGGACGGCTGCGGCTGGAAGTTCGCCCGCTCCGACGAGCTGACACGGCATTTCCGGAAGCACACGGGACATCGGCCTTTCCGCTGTTGCCTGTGTGAGCGCGCCTTCTCCAGGTCCGATCACCTGGCTCTACACATGAAGAGACACACGGGGTCCTTCTGAGGACATGGTGGATCTGAGAGGCTCTTTGGACATCAGCCCCACCTTCCAGGGTCCCAGGTGCCTTGATGGAGGGATGGAGGGAGGGATGGTTGGATGATTCCTCCCTCCTCATCCCTCCCTCCTCCAACCCTCCTCCTCCTCCCTCCTCCAACCCTCCTCATCTCTCCCTCCTCCTCCCTCCTCCAACCCTCCTCCTCCCTCCTCCAACCCTCCTCCTCCTCCCTCCTCCAACCCTCCCCCCTGGTCCAGCCTGTAATAAACATCAGCAGACCAGCCAGTTTTCTTCCAGCTGGGTCAGAAGGTCCAGGTCCAGGTCCTCAGGGGTCCTGAGAAGATCAGCAGAACTCAAACGGGGCCCCAGACCAGCTGAAGCTCCAGACCTTCTAGACCCCTCATCGCTTGGCTTGGCTGTGAAACTGCTGCTTCTGCCTCCACCCAGCTCAAATAGAACCTTTGTCAAGCATTTGCCAGTTTTAGAACTCTGGCTTCAGGTCAAAGGTCAAAGGGCCCAAAGGGCCCCCACAAACAACGGCTTGTGTGTAAAAGCCCTTTCTGCTAATGTAAACGCTACTTTTTGGATCTGAGCGTCTGAAGCAGAAGCAGCATCGTCCCAGCGCCAGGGTTAGTGGGCGTGGCCAAGCCGCCGCCGGTGCGTTTGCTACTGTACATTCAGACTTTGATCAGCTGTGAAATAAAGGAGTGAAACATCCTGCGTGTGTGGCGTTACCCCTGCTCCTTCCTGAACGCTGTCTACGGGACGCTCTTCTCCCAGACCTACGTCCCTGCTGGGGAGGAGGAGGAGGACTCTTCTTCATCACCCTGAGGTGCACAGGTGCACGGCAGCCAGTGGGGGCGACCCTTGAAGACGTGCTGGTGGTTCCGTGCACGTTGGCGCAAACACCTGCTGAGCCAGTCACCTGAGCTGCTGTCCAGGTGAGCCTGGGAGGAGGAGACGGTGGTCAGACGCTCTGACCCAGCCCACGTCTGCACGGCCACGCCCAAAGGGCCCACTAAGGAGTGAAACAGCCGTGGGTTCAAAGCAAACCTTTATTCTACCGAAGGGTTCTCAGGACACATTTAACACACTGCTGACGCTCACACACAAGTCATCTGACCCAGGACAGGCTGGCCCTGGGGGACAAGCTGGCCCCGGGGGACAAGCTGGCCCTGGGAGACAGGCGCTTCCGCAGAGCAGGAGCGAGGGATTAAACAGAGGAGGGAAGAAATCACAGCAGGGAAGAGGTCCGGAGAGCAGAAAAACAAGGTGGAGGAAGATAAAAGAAGACTGCAGCTCCGCCCACTGAAGGACGTTCAGGCTAACGCTGCTGCTGAACGTCTGTGACTACCAGTCTGAAGAGAGAGAGAGAGAGAGACAGGGAGATTTGTACAGCGGGTGGAGAAAGTCAGAAAAAGGACCGTCCCAAAGCCAGGAGTCACGTGATGCAGGCGCATCAATAATGACAGGAAAGCCTAGCTAACACTAGCAGCCACCTCAACGCCAACGTTAGGTCTGAGCAGAGACGAGGGCTGCAGCATCTGCTGTCCTGTCCTCCAGCAGGACACAGGCGTCCAGGGAGGTGGGACGCGTCACAGCTGCTCCTGAGGAGCCACCAGGTCAGAAGCTCAGGCTCTTCTCACCAGGGCCAGCCCCGCCCCCCTCAGGCCTCCTGTCAGCTGACTGACTCGTCCCCCAAGCAGCCTCCACCAGTCTGGCTTCAGGATCCTGATCCGCCTCCTCCTCCGTCAGCAGCCAGTCTGTCGTTGCTGTCAGGGAGGAGGCGGGCGGATGAATGTAAGGAGATGGTTCTGCTAGCAGACACGCCCACGCTAGCACCTGCAAAGAGCTGGATCCAGTAAGGTGGGTGCTCTGACCGCAGCTGTTCTAAGCTCCGCCTCCTCCCCACGCTGAAGACTGCTGGTCCTCCACCATCAAGACTGCACCCGTGCAGCAAGCTTCTTTCCTGTTTGTTCTCACCACGTCTTTAGAACCTGGTGTTCAGCTAAAGGAAGAATGGAGGAGGAGGAGGAGGAAGAGGAGGAGGAAGAGGAGGAGGAGGAAGAGGAGGAAAAGGAGGAGGAGGAGGGAAATCGCCAGCGGTGGCTTTTTAGATTGAGCTCAGCGTTATGAGGAAGGTCAAGCGAGGGACGGTGGTGCTGTGTGAAGTGTGGAGCAGCAGGAAGTAGGAGGAGATGTTTGCAGATGATTCTGTCAACATCCTGGATGAGGAAGAAGGAGCTGCTGGTTGGTGCAGAGGGTCAGAAGGACCACACAGGTGGCAGCTTCTGGAGACGGAGGTCTCCAGAAGCTGCTGACCACTTCTGACAGCTGGGTTCATGCACTGGTGGAGGGATCCAGCACTGGTGGAGGGATCCAGAACTGGTGGAGGGTTCCAGCACAGGTGGAGGGATCCAGAACTGATGGAGGGATCCAGAACTGGTGGAGGGATCCAGAACTGGTGGAGGGTTCCAGAACTGATGGAGGGATCCAGGACTGGTGGAGGGATCCAGAACTGATGGAGGGATCCAGGACTGGTGGAGGGATCCAGCACAGGTGGAGGGATCCAGAACTGATGGAGGGATCCAGGACTGGTGGAGGGATCCAGCACAGGTGGAGGGATCCAGCACAGGTGGAGGGATCCAGGACTGGTGGAGGGATCCAGGAGGGATCCAGCACTGGTGGAGGGTTCAAGCACTGGTGGAGGGATCCAGGACTGGTGGAGGGATCCAGCACAGGTGGAGGGATCCAGAACTGATGGAGGGATCCAGGACTGGTGGAGGGATCCAGCACAGGTGGAGGGATCCAGCACTGGTGGAGGGATCCAGGAGGGATCCAGCACTGGTGGAGGGATCCAGGACTGGTGGAGGGATCCAGCACTGGTGGAGGGATCCAGGAGGGATCCAGCACTGGTGGAGGGATCCAGCACAGGTGGAGGGATCCAGGACTGGTGGAGGGATCCAGCACTGGTGGAGGGATCCAGGAGGGATCCAGAACTGATGGAGGGATCCAGAACTGATGGAGGGATCCAGCCAGCCACACAGCAGCTCTCCATGAAGGGATGGGCCAGAAGCAGAAGGAGACTGTGCTGCTGGGCAGAAGGAGAAGGTCTCCTGTGTGTTTTCTAAGCTAAAGCAGGACCAACAGAATGGTGATGAAGATGCTCCAGCAGGTGAGCCTGAGGAGCCCAGCAGGTGAGCCTGAGGAGCCCAGCAGGTGAGCCTGAGGAGCCCAGGCTGGAAGCAAGCACAGATGTTTCCAGCCTGAACTCTGGGAAGTCTGAGCCATGCTGATAAATCTGCTTCCTGTCTGACCTCCTCAACAGAAGGTGGAACAATCAGCCCCTCCTGATGGTTGTGAAGGAACCAGGACAGACCAGTCAGGCAGCTGCCTGGCTGCTGGTCCAGCCTGGACTGTCCTCCAGCTCAAACTGGGTCTCCAGTCGCATCAGAGGCCACAGCTGAGTGTTGTTCTCCTGTGGAAGGGAACCAGAGTCTAACGTGGGTGATGGCCGTCCACACTGAGCCTGGTTCTGCTCCCGGTTTCTGCCTGTTAAAGGGAAGTGTTTCCTCGCCACTCCTCCTCCGTGTGTGTGGAGCTTCCTCTTTCTCTTTGAGAGCGTGTGCAGTGTCTGGAGATTGGCCTTGGAACTAAAACTGGATGGTATCTGCTGAGGAGCCTCTGCCAGAAGCAGCTTCCACTCCGGGAATGAAGCTGCAAAAGCAAAACCGCACACTCAAGTTCACATTTTCACTGAGCCACCGTGGAGAGATGCAACAGAAGGTCCATGCCGGAGCAGCCAGGTGCCCGTCCCCGCTGGGCCTGCTGCTGCTGGAGTCAGGCGGGGCTCTGGCGGGGCCTCTGCAGGGCTGCCTGAGGGAACTGGGCCTCCTCAGCAGCCCCCGCTCAGGCGTTGGACATCTCGGCCTTGCTGAGGGCGATGGCCAGCTCCAGGTCCTCCTGCTCCTGCTGGCGCAGCCTCTTTAGCCGCTCGCGCTCCACCCGCTCGCTCTCGCGCTTGGCCCACTCCAGCTGCTGGGCCTCGTTACCCAACTGGAGGAGAGAGGCACAGTTAGAACCCTCAGCACTGCTCAGGAGGCCCCAGCCTCCAGCTCACCACGCGTCTGGAGCTCTGCCCAGGAGCAGGAACAGGAAGTCCTTCCACTGTCCACAGCAGTCTCCCAGCTAAACCACCTCCCTGGATTCTCATAGCTAACAGTAGTCTAGACATCCAGAAGAGGAAACACCTCCTGTCTAACGCAACTGTACAGTACCTAAGAATGTTTTATAGAGCAATGTGGCTAACAGTAGCTGCTATGGTGAAGTTCTAAGGTCTCCTCCCACAGAGGCTTCCTGGGAGAGCCTGCAGACCTGTTTAGTCATCAGTGACCATTTCTGATGTTTGCTCAGCTTCGTAAGCATCAGCATGGAGGAGCTGTTGGAAGTAGTGCTGCTGAAAGCCACCCTCAGGAAGCTGGGAGAGGAGAAACCCTTCCCAGGAAGCCTGGCAGCCCCTGCTGCTGCTAGTCACTACTCATGACCCTGAGTGTGTGTGTGTGTGTGTGTGTGTGTGTGTGTGTGTGTGTGTGTGGGGTCAGGGGGTCTCTTACCTTGACTTTGTCAGGTCCTGTCAGAAAGAGGTGGATTACAGAACAGACGGGTTAGAAAGAAGGAATTCCTCAGCGGGCAGATGTCAGACGCTTGGACGTCGGTCCCAGCGCAGCAGAGACGCTGCTGAGGACCTTCAGGCCAGTCAGGATGGAGATGACTGGGGACGGCCCAAACGAGCTAACTTCTGCGGCATCAAACTACATAAAGTGTCTTCATCTGAACTGAGTTCAGCTGAGATGAATCAGGGAAGAGAATCTGCTGAGTCATCGAAAGATGCTAACTCTCTCTGAAGGCTAGTATGAGCTCTCTGGAGCTAACAGAAAGATGCTAACTCTCTCTGAAGGCTAGCATGAGCTCTCTGGAGCTAACAGAAAGATGCTAACTCTCTCTGGAGCTAACAGAAAGATGCTAACTCTCTCTGAAGGCTACCATGAGCTCTCTGGAGCTAACAGAAAGATGCTGATGTATATGAAGGCTACCATGAGCTCTCTGGAGCTAACAGAAAGATGCTAACTCTTTCTGAAGGCTACCATAAGCTCTCTGGAGCTAACAGAAAGATGCTAACTCTTTCTAAAGGCTAGCATGCGCTCTCTGGAGCTAACAGAAAGACGCTTAACTCTTTCTGGAAGGCTACTATGAGCTCTCTGAAGCCAACAGAAAAGATGCTACCTCTTTCAAAGGCTACCATGAGCTCTCTCTGGAGCTAACAGAAAGATGCTGATGTATATGAAGGCATACCATGAGCTCTCTTGAGCCAACAGAAAGATGCTAACCTCTCTGAAGGCTACCAAGAGCTCTCTCTGGAGCTAACAGAAAGATGCTGATGTATATGAAGGCTTACCATGAGCTCTCTGAGTTAGCAGAAAGATGCTAACTCTTTCTAAAGGCTAGCATGAGCCTCTGAGCCAACAGAAAGATGCTAACTCTTTTCTGAAGGCTACCATATTCTCTAGCCAACAGAAAGATGCTAACTCTTTCTAAAGGCTACCATGAGCCTCTGGAGCCACCAGAAAGATGCTGATGCATATGAAGGTTTCATGAGCCTCTGGAGCCACAGAAAGATGCTAACTCTTCAAAGGCTGAAGGCGCCTTCTGGAGCCAACAGAAAGATGCTAACTCTTTCTGAAGGCTACCATAAGCTCTTCTGAGCGCCAACAGAAAGATGCTAACTCTTTTCGAAGGCTACCATAGCTCTCTGGAACTAACAGAAAGATGCTAACTCTTTCTGAAGGCTACCATGAGCTCTCTGGAACTAACAGAAAGATGCTAACTCTTTCTGAAGGCTACCATGAGCTCTCTGGAGCTAACAGAAAGATGCTAACTCTTTCTAAAGGCTAGCATGCGCTCTCTGGAGCTAACAGAAAGATGCTAACTCTTTCTGAAGGCTACCATAAGCTCTCTGGAACTAACAGAAAGATGCTAACTCTTTCTGAAGGCTACCATGAGCTCTCTGAAGCCAACAGAAAGATGCTAACTCTTTCTAAAGGCTACCATGAGCTCTCTGGAGGTACGCTGGCTTCTCAGAGCAGCCTGGCTTGCTTCTGATGCTGCACCAGCTCCTTCTCATTCACAGCTTTCATTTCAGCGTCTCAGTATGGGATAGAAAGGCTCTAGCAGGCCTGGCCAGGCTGACCCAGGACCAGCTGGCTTCAGGCTTCATCCTGTTTCTAGACTCTAAAGCTGTCTTCCAGGGACAAGAGTCTGAGGAGGCGGTGCCTGGAACTGGCCTGGAAAGCTCTTGGAACATTAACAAGGTTCAGGAGGCACCAGGACAGGAAGTGAACGTAGCTCCTCTCTGAAGGAAAAACAGCTGAGAGAATCTGCAAAAACACCAGCTGAGAGCATGGAGGACGTGCGTGTCTCCAGCCTGCAGATGCTGCTACAAGGCTCAGAAGGTGCTTCAGATGGTCTGGAAAGCTCCTCCGGGAGCAGAGCCACAGCGCTAGCGTCGGTGTGAGCTGCTGGTGAAGCAGCAGAGCCAGCTGTAGACTGACCACTGAGCCCCAGAGCACAAAGAGCAGAGACCCAGCAAGCAAACTAGTCCTCCAGCTGTTGCTCCAGAGCTTCAAGCCCCAAAGGCCTCCCCAGGGTTTGCATTCACTTCCAGCATGGTGTGCTGTTTCCCCAGCTACTGGGCACACTCCAACCCAGGACCTGACAGGCTGAGTAGACACACATCAGCCTAACTGCAGACGGACCTGACTGGGCAGCCAGCAGCCAATCAGGATGCAGGAATACAGGGAAGAGCTGCAGCCCATGGTGAGACGCTGAAATGACCTCTGCATGCAGACACGTGCAATTAGAAGAGATGTAGATACTAGTAAACTAGTAGCATGTAGGTGGCTGACACACACACACACACACACACACACACACACACACACACACACACACACACACACACACACGCAGACCTGACTGTGGAGCTGAGAGGTGATTCTGTTGTGTCTAATACCAGATTCAATGCTCTGGTCAGGTTTTCCAAAGTGTAGGGTTAGGGACAGTGTGTGATGTGAGGGCCTGCTCTCTGCTTCAGGGGGACATGTCCGAAGGTTTGAACGTCCTGATGAGCTCAGTCAGGCTTCCTGGGGCCCTCAAGAGTCAGGAGGATGGGGGAAGCTGTCAGAAGCCACTGAGCGTCTGTCCAACAGCATCACCTGGCTCAGCTTCAGCCAGTCTGCAGCAGCAGAGGGAGAATCTGGAGGGATTTACTTGGTGCAGCAGAGGAGGCAAAAGGGTCTTTGCCGCTGAAGGGGTCTTCAGGGCCCTTTTTACTCTGAAAGGGATCCATGGCGTCGCTTCCAAACGGCTGGAAGGGGTCACAAGAGTTGGAGGAGTCGGCCGGGCCGGACAAACCCACGGGCGTGCTCGTGCCTGGAGACATCAAAAGCAGCAGTCAGCAGCAGCTACAGCAGCAGCTACAGCAGCAGCAGCTACAGCAGCAGCAGCTACAGCAGCAGCTAAAGCAGCTACAGCAGCTACAGCAGCAGCAGCTACAGCAGCAGCAGCTACAGCAGCAGCAGCTACAGCAGCTACAGCAGCTACAGCAGCAGCAGCTACAGCAGCAGCAGCTACAGCAGCAGCTACAGCAGCAGCTACAGCAGCAGCTAAAGCAGCAGCAGCTACAGCAGCAGCAGCGGCAGCTCAGATTCTCTGAAATGAGGTTTCTGACTAGGTGAAAGCAGGACTGGATCAATCAATCAACCACCTCTGGGTAAAGCCTGGTTTAGGAATGCAGCCACTAACTGAGCAACAACATGTTTCCTTAATGTAGCTGCTGCATGTAACCCTGACCAGGTTAACCTGACCAGGTTAACCTGACCTCACACTCTCTCTCTGTGGTGCGGAGGTGTGGACAGCAGCCAGCATGGCCCGAATCATCTAATACACACATTAACACCACAGCAGTCTGACTGGAGTCTCAGTGCTGCTGCACCCCATACGTGCACGCTCCGCAGTGGCTGTCAGAGAAAGCTGTGAGGACATGTCCCTGGTGCACACAGCCTGACCTCTGCTGAACTGCTCGTCCTCATAAACACCGTAGGAGCCACCCACACACACACACACACACACACACACACACACAGATGGGAGAGAAAACACGTTGGATGTGGTGGCTGCGAGCAACAAGCGCAGCAAACCACACACGGCTTTCCTGTGCACAAATACCAGGGCGGCAGTTCAGAGGCTGAGAGGGAAAGTTTGAAGTAGGCGTGAGCAAGCGTGAAGCCACCATGCTAACGTGAGGGAGAGATCATGAGCCGGCCTGGCCAAAGACTGGCCTCAAAGACTGGGGAGTCTCTGGGATGGGAGAGCCAGCAGAAGAACAGCCACAAGTCCCAGATATTCACCCAGCCAGGAGGAGATGGAAGGCCAGCCTCCAGACTCCAGCCTCCAGCCTCCAGCCTCCAGACTACAGCCTCCAGACTCCAGACTCCAGCCTCCAGCCTCCAGCCTCCAGCCTCCAGACTAAAGCCTCCAGCCTCCAGACTAAAGCCTCCAGACTAAAGCCTCCAGCCTCCAGACTAAAGCCTCCAGACTCCAGCCTCCAGACTCCAGCCTCCAGACTCCAGCCTCCAGCCTCCAGACTCCAGCCTCCAGCCTCCAGACTCCAGACTAAAGCCTCCAGCCTCCAGCCTCCAGACTAAAGCCTCCAGCCTCCAGCCTCCAGACTACAGCCTCCAGACTCCAGCCTCCAGCCTCCAGCCTCCAGACTACAGCCTCCAGCCTCCAGACTAAAGCCTCCAGACTAAAGCCTCCAGACTAAAGCCTCCAGCCTCCAGACTAAAGCCTCCAGCCTCCAGACTCCAGCCTCCAGACTCCAGCCTCCAGACTCCAGCCTCCAGCCTCCAGCCTCCAGACTAAAACCTCCAGCCTCCAGCCTCCAGACTAAAGCCTCCAGCCTCCAGACTACAGCCTCCAGACTCCAGCCTCCAGCCTCCAGACTAAAGCCTCCAGACTACAGACTCCAGCCTCCAGACTACAGACTAAAGCCTCCAGCCTCCAGACTAAAGCCTCCAGACTCCAGCCTCCAGACTAAAGCCTCCAGCCTCCAGACTAAAGCCTCCAGCCTCCAGCTTCTAGACTCCAGACTACAGACTCCAGCCTCCAGACTACAGACTAAAGACTCCAGCCTCCAGACTAAAGCCTCCAGCCTCTAGACTACAGACTCCAGCCTCCAGACTACAGACTCCAGCCTCCAGACTACAGACTCCAGCCTCCAGACTACAGACTAAAGCCTCCAGCCTCCAGACTACAGACTAAAGCCTCCAGCCTCCAGACTAAAGCCTCCAGACTCCAGCTTCTAGACTCCAGCCTCCAGACTCCAGCCTCCAGCTTCTAGACTCCAGCCTCCAGACTACAGCCCTTCTCTGCTGCCTTCCCTGGTCTGGAGGAGATGTGCTTGTTCTGGATCATCAAAGCTATCTCGAAGCTTATCTACATTGATGTTTTCCGTGTTCTTTTCCTACCTCAGCTATTTTATTTTTATATTTTGAATAGACTGTTCAGACTGAAAGCCCTCCCTTCCCTGTGGGACAGGGGGGTGTGCATGTGAAGCAGGAGGAAGGTCAGCTGCTCAGAGGGTTAATGCTTCTGTCCTCCAGCTGAATGTGGGCTGTGTTGCCTGCAGCCCTTCAGCGATGAGCTGGCTCTTAACGGGGGGGTCAGCCTCTCCATGCCTGCTGTGTTTGGGTGCAGAATGTACCACTTGGTGGTTTGGGCCGTGCTGGAATTCCTTTCTTGGGTGGAAGAGCTGGTGTGTCATTCTTCCTGCTGAATGGGTCGTCTACAAACACGGACTGCAAGGAAAGAGGAGAACTTCCTTACTGACTCCAGGCTTAGTGAGAGCAAAGGGAACATCTGACTCAAGTGTGTGACTCCAGAAGGCTCCTGACCTTTGGGACCTTCTGGTAGTCTGGCAGCCAGCTGGCCCTGCCTTCAAAGGGCTCTCTGGGCTTTAACATGTGGCTGAAGTCTGCAAACCCAGCAGAGGTGCTGCTGCTGCTGAAGGTGCTACTGCCAAACGGGTCCAACGTACCAAACAGATCTGAAAAAAGAAAGCAAACAATCAGTACGGCAGGAGCACAAA
Organism: Pao palembangensis; assembly: GCA_015343265.1. Taxonomy (NCBI): domain Eukaryota; kingdom Metazoa; phylum Chordata; class Actinopteri; order Tetraodontiformes; family Tetraodontidae; genus Pao; species Pao palembangensis. The sequence goes on along the minus strand of CM027098.1, from coordinate 2,007,528 downwards.
CACAACCGCTACTGGTTGCTCTAGTGCAGCCCGTCCTGGTCCAGGCGTGTCTCCTACGAGGACTCTACATGGCTGCACCGGGGCCCATCTGCAGGCCTGCAGTCACCACCCAGAAAGCCTCTTCCTTCTCCACGTCTGCACCAGAGCAGGCCAGGCAAGGAGCACTGTTGCTGGTCTGAATGAGGGACACCCAGGCCCAGCTGTTGCTGACTGGACGCCTGCTGCAGCAGGCTGTGTGCAAGGCTGAAGAGCACAAACGTCATTTCTACCTGATCCTTTGGGTCTTGTGTTGCTCGAGGAAAAAGGGTCGCTGCTGCTGAAGTGACCTGTTGGCTGCAACGACAACGACAACGACAGAGGGCTTCAGCTGCTAGATGATGGTGACTCCAACCGACTGTTTCTGGCCGACTTCAGCCTCCAGGCTGCACCAGTACCTTGGTGGGCAGTGTGGCACTTCTGCTGAAGGGGTCTGGGCTGGAAAAGGGATCCATCTTGGTGGTCTTCTTGAAGAAGTCCTCCGATGAAGCCTTGAAAGGATCTGCCTCTTTGAAAGGGTCTCCTCCAAAAGGGTCTGCAGCATTGAGGAGGACAGCAACACCACCAAAGGTCATGCAAAGGTCATGGATGGAGATAACACACTCATGAAGGTGTCAGGAGCATCACCGTCTCTCACACACACACACACACACACACACACACACACACACACACACACACACCACGCTGGGTATCGTTTGATGAGGTCACCAAGTTGAAGATGAGGAACTATGAGTAAAACTATTTCATGAGTAAATGAATGAAAGGAATGGATGGCTTGGCCTGGTCTGGTCTGGTCTGGCCTGGTCTGGTCTGGTCTGGTCTGCTCTGGCCTGGTCTGGCCTGATCTGGTCTGGTCTGGTATGGTCTGGCCTGGTTTGGTCTGGTCTGGCCTGGTCTGGTCTGGCCTGGCCTGGTCTGGTCTGGCCTGATCTGGTCTGGTCTGGTCTGGCCTGGCCTGGTCTGATTTGGTCTGGTCTGGCCTGGCCTGGTCTGGTTTGGTCTGGTCTGGTTTGGTCTGGTCTGGTTTGGTTTGGTCTGGCCTGGTCTGGCCTGGTCTGGTCTGGCCTGGTCTGATTTGGCCTGGTCTAATTTGGTCTGGTCTGGCCTGGTCTGGTCTGGTCTGGTCTGGTCTGGTCTGATTTGGTCTGGTCTGGTCTGGCCTGATCTGGTCTGGTCTGATTTGGTCTGGTCTGGCCTGGTCTGATTTGGTCTGATCTGGTCTGGCCTGATCTGGTCTGGTCTGGCCTGGCCTGGCCTGGCCTGGTCTGGTCTGGCCTGGTCTGATTTGGTCTGGTCTGGCCTGGTCTGGTTTGGTCTGGCCTGGCCTGGTCTGATTTGGTCTGGTCTGGTCTGGCCTGGTCTGATCTGCTCTGGCCTGATCTGGTCTGGTCTGGTCTGGCCTGGCCTGGCCTGGCCTGGCCTGGCCTGGTCTGGTCTGGCCTGGTCTGATCTGGTCTGGTCTGGCCTGATCTGGTCTGGCCTGATCTGGTCTGGTCTGGCCTGGTCTGGTCTGGTCTGGCCTGGTCTGGCCTGATCTGGTCTGGTCTGGTCTGGCCTGGCCTGGCCTGGTCTGGCCTGGTCTGGTCTGGTCTGGCCTGGTCTGATCTGGTCTGGTCTGGTCTGGCCTGATCTGGTCTGGCCTGATCTGGTCTGGTCTGGCCTGGTCTGGCCTGGTCTGGCCTGGCCTGGTCTGGTCTGGCCTGATATGGTCTGGTCTGGCCTGGTCTGGCCTGATCTGGTCTGGTCTGGCCTGGTCTGGTCTGGTCTGGTCTGGCCTGGTCTGATCTGGTCTGGTCTGGCCTGATCTGGTCTGGCCTGATCTGGTCTGGCCTGATCTGGTCTGGTCTGGCCTGGTCTGGCCTGGTCTGGTCTGGCCTGGTCTGATCTGGTGTGGTCTGGTCTGGTCTGGCCTGATCTGGACTGGCCTGATCTGGTCTGGTCTGGCCTGGCCTGGTCTGGCCTGGTCTGGTCTGGTCTGGCCTGGTCTGATCTGGTCTGGTTTGGTCTGGCCTGGTCTGGTCTGGTCTGGTCTGGCCTGGTCTGATCTGGTCTGGTCTGGTCTGGCCTGATCTGGTCTGGCCTGATCTGGTCTGGTCTGGCCTGGTCTGGCCTGGTCTGGTCTGGTCTGGCCTGATCTGGCCTGGTCTGATCTGGTCTGGTCTGGTCTGGCCTGGCCTGGTCTGGTCTGGCCTGGTATGGTCTGGCCTGGTTTGGTCTGGTCTGGCCTGGTCTGGTCTGGCCTGGCCTGGCCTGGTCTGGTCTGGCCTGGCCTGGCCTGGCCTGGTCTGGCCTGATCTGGTCTGATTTGGTCTGGTCTGGTCTGGCCTGGCCTGGTCTGATTTGGTCTGGTCTGGCCTGGCCTGGTCTGGTTTGGTCTGGTCTGATCTGGTTTGGTCTGGTCTGGTTTGGTTTGGTCTGGCCTGGTCTGGCCTGGTCTGGTCTGGCCTGGTCTGATTTGGCATGGTCTAATTTGGTCTGGTCTGGCCTGGTCTGGTCTGGTCTGATTTGGTCTGGTCTGGTCTGGCCTGGTCTGATTTGGTCTGATCTGGTCTGGCCTGATCTGGTCTGGTCTGGCCTGGCCTGGCCTGGTCTGGTCTGGCCTGGTCTGATTTGGTCTGGTCTGGTTTGGTCTGGCCTGGCCTGGTTTGGTCTGGTCTGGCCTGGTCTGGTCTGGCCTGGCCTGGTCTGGTCTGGCCTGATCTGGTCTGGTCTGATTTGGTCTGGTCTGGTCTGGCCTGGTCTGATTTGGTCTGGTCTGGCCTGGTCTGGTTTGGTCTGGTCTGATCTGGTTTGGTCTGGTCTGGTTTGGTTTGGTCTGGCCTGGTCTGGTCTGGCCTGGTCTGGTTTGGTCTGGCCTGGCCTGGCCTGGTCTGATTTGGTCTGGTCTGGTCTGATTTGGTCTGATCTGGTCTGGCCTGATCTGGTCTGGTCTGGTCTGGCCTGGCCTGGCCTGGCCTGGTCTGGCCTGATCTGGTCTGGCCTGATCTGGTCTGGTCTGGTCTGGCCTGATCTGGCCTGGTCTGGTCTGGTCTGGTCTGGCCTGATCTGGCCTGGTCTGATCTGGTCTGGTCTGGTCTGGCCTGATCTGGTCTGGTCTGGCCTGGTCTGGCCTGGTCTGGTCTGGTCTGGTCTGGTCTGGCCTGGTCTGATCTGGTCTGGTCTGGTCTGGTCTGGCCTGATCTGGCCTGGTCTGATCTGGTCTGGTCTGGTCTGGCCTGGTCTGGCCTGATCTGGTCTGGCCTGGTCTCTGGAGCTGCTGGCTGTGAATCAACCAGGCTACAGACAGCAGCGCTCCCCCACCCAGACAAGTACCTGTGGCTGCACACGGCTGTTTGGCAAAAGGGTCGTGCTGGAAAGGATCACCTACAGGAGGAAAATCAGAGAGACAAGAAAGAAGGGAGGAGAAGAAGAGCAGGGAGATCAGGCTGACGGATGACTGGGACTCTGCTAAAAACAACTACAGCTTATCTGCAGCTAACCTGGCTGCTGCTCCCACCTGCCCAGGTAGGCTCACCTGTACTCTGGCTACACCCAGCTGATGGCTGAAGGGGTTTGCCTGCCCTCCAGTCTGGGGGCCGACACCAGGACTGCTGGGCTCTGCTGGGGCAGCTCTAACTGGGGGCAGGTCAGCACTAACCCACCCTCTCCCCTGGAGCTCTCCTGCTCCATCTTTTTACAGCCTGTGGCTGGACCTCCTCCCTCCACCCTCCTGAGGCCTGGTGCTGCTGCTGGATCCAGAACCCTCTCCATGGCCCCGCCTGGATCCAGAACCCTCTCCATGGCCCCGCCTGGATCCACAACCCTCTCCATGGCCCCGCCTGGATCCAGAACCCTCTCCATGGCCCCGCCTGGATACTGCTGCTCCTGCTCAACGTTCTATCCTCCCCGTCTCTCTCCCCTCTCCTCTTTCTCTCCATCTCCCCCTCTCCTCTCCATCTCCCTCTCCTCTCTCTCCCTCCCAGAGGATGGCCGTCTACACTGAGTCTGGTTCTGCTCCAGGTTTCTGCCTGTTAACGGGAGGTTTTTCCTGGCCACTCTCTATCACCAAAGGCTTCCTCCGGGTGGAGCTCTGCCCTGGAGCTCTCTCTTTCTGAAGGTGTAACGTGTCTTCAGATGACGTGGCTGTGAGCTGAACTGATGGTGTCTTCCAAACCAGTTCCAGAGCTCCAGGTCACCTCTCTCTCCAGCCCCGACTGGGAACACGTTCACATTCAGGGTTATTAGTTGAGAGAAGGAATGAGGTCTTTCTCTTGGTGCAGCCCTGGGCGGGGGGCTGGTCCGGACCTCCTCCAGACCAGCCTGGTCCCAGCACATTGTCCAGGAAGAACTGTCTTCCCCACTTAGCAACTTCTGCTCCCAAACATTTCAATGTTCTCCGTAAGAGAAGGGAAGAACAGCTATCCTAATACAAACTGTGACTATCCTGAAAAGTCAAGGGGAAGAGAGGAGAGGAACCTTTGAAAGGGTCCGTTTTGAAGGGGTCTTCAGAGCGAAAGGGGTCAGGCTGATGCTCCTGAGGTTGGCTGTTGAAAATCGATGCCTTCGATTGAAACGGATCCTCCTGGGGAGGGACAGAAGGAGGACGTGAGTTAGCTTGATGATGGTGAGGATGAGGATGCTCCTGGTTCTGCAGGCAGCAGGAGGAGCCAACTTGGCCAGAGTGAAGGAAGCATGCAGTTTCTCACACACACTAAAGGAAGGGGGTCTGACCTGTGGCCCTCTCACCATGGCTGCAAAGAGCCCGTTTTCTCTGTCACTGAAGCACGCCTCGCTCATGTCGGCCAGGTTGGTCATGCTGCCTCCGTGGGTCCCGTTTAGGGTGCTGTTGCACTGCTCAATGCTTTTAGAGACTTCCTGCTGACTGTCCTGAATCTGGGACAGCTTACTGCGAGCCTGTAGGACACACACACACACACACACACACACACACACACACACACACTGCTGCTCAGGTCAGCTGTTTAGACCCAGCGCAGGAACAGGAAATGCAAATCTGCCTCCACCCTTTCTGACAGCTGTGTGGGCCTGCTCAACAGCACGCTGCCTGCAAGCAACCCTGAGCCAGCCCTGAAGAACCTTGATCCAAGGCCCGCATGGACACCATGCGCTTGCAACAGACCTTGTTTGGTCTACCTGAGGAAAACAACTGTTAACTGTCAACACGACTGTGAGATGAGCGCTACTGCGGTAATAATGCATTAATTACTGTCACCCTTTTAAACAGCCATCCGTCTTTCTCTCCTTTACCACCTGAACCTGGTTCTTTACCACTCCTCCTGGCTGTTTACTTGGCTTCAGCTGACTCATTCCTGTCACAACTAGCCTAGCAACTCTTTAATACGTGCTGTGTTACTACTCTCTCCACCTTTATAACACATTCATTATTGGATGTTAGAAGCTATGCGGCGCTAGAATTTCATGCTAGAAGAAGAAGAGAAAAAAGCGCTTTCAGTGCTGTGGGAAATTGGTGTTTTAGTGGTTTTACATGAGAGAATGTTACATGTGGGAAGCGGTAAGACTGCTACAATTGTCACACGTGTGGCGTCAATCTCACCTTCTGGCTGGCTAACACTCAGTTGAGCTAGTGCGGTGCAACAGTGACCCCTGCTGAAGACTCTGAGAAAGGCACCCTGCTCCTACCTGGTTAATCTCATCTTGTGTTGCCTTCAGGGACTTGATGATGGTTTCCAGCTGGACCTTCCCAGCAGCTAGACTCTGCTCCAGCTGACTCTCTTCCTGCTGCAGACGGCCCAGGTCGGCCTTTGCCCGGTTCAGCTCTTCCTCTTGGCTTTGCAGGTCTGATTCCTGGGTGTGGATCTGGCTCTGGAGGCTTGAGATCTACAGGCAGATGTCAGTGAAGTCAGAGACTGCAAACCCAAAGCTCAGCTGAAGGTGTGTGGCTCAGGAAGGGGGCTGCCGGACAGACGGGTGCTGGGCGGGGGCCCAGGCATGAACTGGACAGCTCTCTGAGAGGCTAGCACGCCCCTCACTCACCATCTGAGACTCCTCCTGGCACTTCATGCGTACTTCATTCAGCATGTCCTCCAGCTTCCGCTTCTGCTGGTCCATTTCCTCCAGCCGGTCCTGAGCGTCCTGTTTCTGGGACTCCAGTTCCTGCAGGGCAGCTGTCTCTCTGTCCAGGTCGTTTTGCATCTCCTGTCCAGACAGTCCAGCGTTAGCGCCGGCCCGAGGCCACACCGTGGCGGCAGGGGAGCGAGCCTCACCTGCACCTCAGCGCTCTTCTGACGGATGGCCTCCTCCGCGTCTCCAACGTCCTGCTCCAGCGTGAACTTCTCTCTGACACAGACACAGAGACAAAATCACTGTCACACAGTCGCTCTGCTGGGCTCACCTGAGAGCAGCCCAGGGGACAGGTGAGTGCTGCTGCCCTGGAGAGGCCGAGGAGGAGAGGTAGGTACCCGAACCAGACTCTTTAGACACCTGGGTGGGTGGATGACGGATGGTGGTATGGTGGATGGATGATGGGTGGATGGATGATGGGTGGATGATGGGACAGAGGGATGGGAAAATGAAACCTGAGTCAAGCCCAGTGTCTGAGTGCTGTTTGCTTCCCAAGACAAAGGGCGTATAACCAGTAATGGATAACACACACTCACACACACACACACGCTCACACACACACACTCACTCAC
>CM027098.1:1954558-2000826 GCA_015343265.1 Pao palembangensis | reverse complement strand
CACTCACTCACACACACTCACTCACTCACTCACACACTGACACACACACACACACACATACATACTCACTCACACACTCACTCACACTCACTCACACACTCACTCACACACTCACTCACACTCACTCACACACACTCACTCACTCACACACTGACACACACACACACACACTCACTCACACACTCACTCACACTCACTCACACACACTCACTCACTCACACACTGACACACACACACACACACATACTCACTCACACACTCACTCACACTCACTCACACACTCACTCACTCACACTCACTCACACACACACACTCACTCACACACTCACTCACACACACACTCACTCAAACATCCGGGAAGTGAAAAGGTGAAATGTTCCTATTCCAGTGGAGGAAGGTTTTGCCTCCAGGCGGGTGGGAGATGAGAGCATCCTGTATCACCTGACGCAGCAGCACCCACGCTCCACCCACCCACGCTCCACCCACGCTCCACCCACGCTCACGCTGTCTGCTGTGGCGGCGGTGCGTTACCAGAGCTGCGTCTGTCTCTCCCTCAGCTGTTATGTGGCGTCCAGATGCTGATGCAGCTGACGGTGCAGCCACGGTTGCTGCCGGGGCAGACGGAGCACACACCCTCCTGTGCTTCAGAAACTAACCAGGAAGCTCCCAGCTGGTAGCCCCGGTCGTCCTGCTGCTCCGCCCCAGGCGCTCTGTCACACGAGAGGCGGAGCTTCTCCAACAGCACCAAGGAGTGCGCTCATCCCCTAACCCTAGCCCCCACCCAGGAACGTCCGCATGCCTTAAAGACAGGAAACCCTTCCTCTGGACCTGGAAGTCAGCTGGTCGCTGCTCCCAGAACACGCGTGCTGTGGTGAGAGGGCGTGTCCTAGAGGACCTACCTCTGCAGCTGGGCTATTTCCTGGCTGAGCTCATCCAGCTCCTTTATACCCGTGAACTCCCCCGAACCCATGGAGCTGGCGCTGTCCTGTAGAGAGAGAAGGTGTTCTGAAGGACTGGCCGGGGCCGCCCAGCTGGACCACTGCTGGATCAGCATCTTCATGCATGAGTCAGGCAGCAAGGACTCACCCGTCTCAGGTCAGAGAAGGCGGCCATGTCCGAGGCCCCTGGAGTCACGAACCCTGGAAGACTCTGAGCAAACACAAGCGCTTCAGGACAACTGCTGTCTTCACCATGTCCAGCCTCACGGCGTCCAGCAGAACTGGTGTCAGCCCCGTACAACTGTGACTACCCTTGCCAGGTTTCAAGTCTGACTGTGTGTAACAGCTTAGAGCAGTGGTCCTCAAAGGATTCCAGACCGAGGACCACTGGACCCTTACAGAAACACTGGACCCTTAAATGACCACTGGACCCTTAAAGAAACACTGGACCCTTAAAGGAACACTGGACCCTTAAAGAACCACTGGACCCTTACAGAAAGACTGGACCCTTAAAGAAACACTGCACCCTTACAGAAACACTGGACCCTTAAAGAAACACTGCACCCTTAAAGGACCACTGGACCCTTAAAGAAAACACTGGACCCTTAAAGAACCACTGGACCCTTAAAGGAACACTGGACCCTTAAAGAACCACTGGACCCTTAAAGGAAACACTGGACCCTCAAAGGACCACTGGACCCTTAAAGGACCACTGGACCCTTAAAGGAACACTGGACCCTCAAAGAAACACTGGACCCTTAAAGGACCACTGGACTCTTAAAGAAAACACTGGACCCTTAAAGGACCACTGGACCCTTAAAGAACCACTGGACCCTTAAAGGAACACTGGACCCTTAAAGAACCACTGGACCCTTGAAGGACCACTGGACCCTCAAAGAAACACTGGACCCTTAAAGGACCACTAGACCCTTAAAGAAAACACTGGACCCTCAAAGAACCACTGGACCCTTAAAGAAACACTGGACCCTTAAAGCACACGAGCACACGTGTGCACGTGGTGCAGTGAGAGCAGGGTTGGAGGCAGAGAGACCTACTGTGATGGGGGTGCCTCTCTCAGAGGGGGGGACCATGTCAGCAGTCAGAGCTTGCGGAGGCTCAACGCCCTTCAGCACCTTCTGCTGGATGAGGTGCATGGCCAGGGCAAACTGCTCGCGGGTCAGCTTCCCCATCTGCCTGGTGTCCGCTAGAGCCCTGCCAGGGAGCCAGGCAGACACAGGCAGTGAGAGGAGCAGGCGGAGGAGCGGAGCAGGCAGGACAGCAGCAGCCACCAGCCAGCACCTACCAGATATGAGCCAGGACGTTCTGGGAGAGGCCCGAGTGCATGAAGATCTCCTTCACTTCCTGTCCGCTCACAAACCCATCCAGGTCGCTGTCGGTCTTCAGGAAGATATCGTCATAGCGACCGCGGTCTGAGACGGGAACCGCCCAGCTGAGGGAATGCTGGGGTAGAGAGAGAGGCACGATTCCACGTTAGCTTGGACATCAGCTCTAACACAGCAGCAGCTAACGCTGGGAGCAGCTAACACTGGGAGCAGCTAACGCTGGGAGCAGCTAAGCAGCTAACGCTGGGAGCAGCTAACACTGGGAGCAGCTAACACTGGGAGCAGCTAACGCTGGGAGCAGCTAAGCAGCTAACGCTGGGAGCAGCTAATGATGGGAGCAGCTAACGATGGGAGCAGCTAACGATGGGAGCAGCTAAGCAGCTAACGCTGGGAGCAGCTAACACTGGGAGCAGCTAAGCAGCTAACGCTGGGAGCAGCTAACGTTGGGAGCAGCTAATGCTGGGAGCAGCTAACGATGGGAGCAGCTAATGCTAGGAGCAGCTAATGCTGGGAGCAGCTAACGCTAACGCTGCTTCTCAAAGGCAAACGTAATGAAAGAAGAGCTGTGTGAGAGCCTCAAAACGAAGCTTTTACGCTAACACTAGCAGAATGTGTCCACAACTAAGTAACATGCATTTTCTGCATTTGACGCTTCTATTTTGAAGTAAGGTTGAACATCGCTAATCTAACTAAAAACCATAAATAATTAAATAACCCAGACCAAAGTCTGTAGACGTTGACTTGAATGTCTAAGGACTAATAAAACAGTCCCAGTCAGGAGCGCTTTCCTTCCATGCAGCGTTGGTGGTTCTACTGTCTGAACCGCCATCTTTAATGATTGCAGCCTTGGTCGCTCCCTTCCTAACTGGGAGCTGAGCGTGTGGCGTTCCTCCTCCTTTTAATGCTGCTAAAGCCCAATGAAGTAAGCGGCGTCACCACGCACACTCAGCGCCTTCCACCCAGACCAGGAGAGGCCTCTAAGGCAGGAGCAGCACAGCCCTGGGCTCCGGAACACGCTGGAGTACGGGGAGCCTCCCAGCTGACCTCTGGACTCGTTTAAAGAACCCTGTGGGTTCCTGCGCTGCCTTAACTGCCCCGCCCAGCGTGCACGGGCGCTGAACGTAAGCACACCTATGGACTGAGTCTGGGCGTGTTGATGAGGCTGTTACAGCAGCGCCCACAGGTCGCTCCTCTGTACTGCGGCGTTTCCTCTCCTAGGCGGAGGACACAGGTAGGGCACTCGTTACCTGTGCGCTCTTGAGCGAATGCTTGGGCGACAGACTTCCGGCGCTGTTGAGGGAGTTCATGCTGCCGTGGGAAGGTGTTGAGCGCAGAGAGTCCTTGGGTGGCGGGGGGCTTGCAGGCAGTCCAGGAGGCGCCACGCCCACGGAGCCCAGGCTCTTCTTCCTCTTGGACAGAGGCACCAGTGAAGCTGGCAGCAGCGCAGGCACCGCCTCCTTCTCCAGGGCCCGGTACACCAGGTGCATGGCCTGAGAGCGCAGAGCATCAGCTGTTCAGCCACGCCACCGCGACGACGCCCGCCGCTGCTCCGGGCGACCAAGCCAAACTCACCACAGCAAACTCGTCTTTATCCAGGTGTCCGTCTTTGTCGATGTCACTCAGATCCCACACCTGAGCAACAGTGACAACAGCACACCCTGGTTACAGCTGCCGAGGCCCAAGACTAAGCCCCTCAGAAGACAGCTTGGTACCTTCCCCAGGACGTCCAGAGGGAGTTTGGAGTTGATGAGGACGGGCTTGACCTTGTCTCCTGACAGCAGGCCACCCACCGGGGACAAACTCTCAAAGATGCCGTCAAAGGTGTTCTTCTCCTCCGGCTGCAGACACAGAGAAACACAGGCCTGCTCTGCTCTAGCCGGACCCCCGGGACCTTGAGACAGGAGGACAGCAAGGACTGCACCTACCCGGACGGCCCAGAGGAGCTCAGCAGAGGCAGGAAGTGTGCTGCTCAGCGACGGACTGCTGGGCTCCTTCTGGAATCAGACAGAGCAGGCAGGCAGGGACAGCAGTCATCGGCAGGTCAAACAGCCACTTCCTGTCTGTCCCCGCGTCTCAATAAAGTGGTGACAGCAGCCAATACTCACAAATTTCGGGGGCGGGGCTGCGAGGCTGAGGCTGGACAGACTGACTTCCTGTCCAGTCTGAGCACAGGCCACCAGCCGCAGAGCCACATAAAAGCCCTGGGGGAGAGAGAGAGAGAGAGGGGACACGGGTTAGTGCACGTCCAGCGCCAGCAGAGGACACCACTGCTCCGTGCACGGAGGGCTCGGCCTGGCACAAGCTTCTGGGCTTTAGCACTAGTCCCAGTACTTGTGTTACTGGTTTCACCGTGTTGGGGCTGGAAAGGCTCAGGCTGGGGGGGACGCGTCTCCTTTTGGGTGGAGATGAAAAACCTCACCAAAACGCTTAGTCAGTACTCAGCCCTGTTTCCAACCTGCTTGTCCAGATAGCCTCTGCCCTCAGGATCAGCCAAATCCCAAATCTGCAACACAAACACAAGCTCAGAAATCAGCCGGTCCCCTCTTTACTGGTGACGCATGTTTAACAAACTGGGGCTTTCATCCTTCTTTTGCAAGCTTAGAAATGTTCCAGTAAGCTGGGAGCCTCCGCCAGTTGCTGATATTTGAGTTCCTAAAGCAGCAGCTGTTATAACACCTTCATTACTGTCGACAATTCTCCGTGTGCTGCTTGCTTTATTTATCCTGCTAACTCAACAGGCTTCTGAAGTACAACAACATAACCCAATTTCTGAGAAGTGATAGGACACGAATGATCCTGGAAGCTTCGGACTGTTAGCCGGACAGTACGAGCTGCAAGCCAGCAAGGTGTGACACACTCACACACACACACACACTCACACACACACACACACACACACACACTCACACACACACACACACACACACACACACACACTCACACACACACACACCCACTCACACACACTCCTTACCTTGCCCAGGGTTATGTCAGGGAGTCCAGACTTCTTTAGGAACAGAGCAGCTTCTGTTGGTCCAACTCTTCCCGTGTTCCCAGGATCCACCTTGACCGCCACAGCGAGATCACATGACAACTTTAAAACGCTCCTTTTAGAGTGTAAAGCTTGTACTAGTAACGTTTCAAACACTGTCTTCTCACCTGTCGATAGAAGTTCTCATACACAGGGTTCCCACTTGATAACTGTGGCAGAAACAGTCATTTACAGCACATTCCGAGATTAAAATAAGCAAATCAGAGAACAGCACAATTCGCTTTCCTCAGGAAATATAAATCACTATCAAAGATGACGAAGATCAACAAGACTGCACTGCCAGATTATATCATTGTTGCACAAGGGTGAAACGTCGAGTGTGTGTTGAGCAGTGTGTAAAGGTTAATAACACTCGTTATTACGCTAGCGAAGCGAGCAGGGTGAGCTTAGCCTGTTAGCGGAGGCTAGCCTCCAGCGCATCCTCCTGCTGCTCATCCCGTTATCCGCATTCTCACTCCGACTAGCCGGACTAGCTTCGCTACCGCGGCTTTTCTGCTGCTTTTAAACACACTCCTCGGTGTGCCAGCTGCTCACGTTGACGAGGCAAATGCGCGCTGATTTGTCTTTCTATATTTATTGTTTTTGCTCGAGCAAACGCGAGTTGTGCCGTCAGGAAGTAGCTTCATTGCTATCGTTAGCGGAATTAGTCCGTTATCTAACGGGGACTCCAAAAGGCCTTATTCGAGGGGTTCATTCTGTTCCTATCCTTATTCAGTCGTTCATATTACAATTAACGTTTCGGAAAAAAGACATAGTCGTTGGTAGCAAGTGTTTTTTCTTCCGTAGCCTAGACTGTCAGATTTACATTTGATGCATCTTTACCTGCGTGAGAGATGTGAGAGCTGCCATCTTCCCTGTTGCTGCGGGAACCGCTCTGTCCGGAGAAACAGCACCCCCTAGTGGATACATGAGCGGATACATGCTGGCACGACCCCGGTCCGTTTCAGACTCCGCGGGTGGACACACACACACACACACACACACACACACACACACACACACACACACACACACACACAGACACACACACACACACACAGAGGAAAAAAAAAATATTGGACCTGGGTAATATGTATGTATTTACCATTCATGTATTGATCACTGTTTTTGAATAATTAGGGTCATTTCTTTAAGATATTGAATTGTCATTGTATTGAAAGAAAGATCACTTAATGTTAGACTTTAAAACCTTAGTAACTTTGGAAGCAAACCTGTCTTTTATGTACTTATGTAGCGTCCCAGCGATGTAAAGCTCGGTGGTATTCCCAACCATCTTCGGAGGTGCTGCTTGAACTTCCTCTCCATTCCTTCAGCAGCTGTTAGGGGCACCCCATACGCAGCGAGAAGCCACGTCTCCGTGTTGCTAGATCCAGCACTTGTGTTTTCCTGGCAGGCCGGACTTGTCCGTGTTCTCCAGCCAGTCGTCTACTTGTTTTCTGGTGGTGGAGGTGTGGAATCTTTGTACCACTTTCCAAGGCATCTAACTGGGCTTCCCTGGATGCGTGGGACCACTGAAAAATTAAGGATCTTCAGTGTCAGACCAATTAAAGGCTGGATGAGCAAAGATTCCAAACTCAGATGAAGCTGAAGTCATCCTGCTAGGCCCCAAACATCTTGGGAACACCCAGTTACGCTGCTGTAGGCTGCTGGGGCTCCTTTAACGCACCTGCACCTCTTCCTCTTCCTCTTCCTCGGCTTCCTCTACCCTTACTTTTTGTTTTTCCATAGATTGATGTGACATGAAGTGCAGATTACTGTCAGAGCCTGCCTTGTTTTCCTGTAAATGCTGACTCAAGGAATGGTCCATGAAGCTGTGAAGGTGGAGTGGCCCAGAGATGCACCCGGGCCCAGGGACTTCTGCCTTGTCACCAGAGATACTTTCATGCATCCACCAAACATACATTACCTCAGATGTCTCTAATTACAGCGAACCTCGACATCTAGAGCTATTCCCATTGTTAATGTTTACTCCCAGACGGGTGTTTGTTGTTTTCTGAGCCACCAAATGAACTAATTTATCATTAATGGCCGAGTATGGTCATACAGAGGGGAACCTCTTTCTCAGATGTCTCTGCAAGATCTGATCAGGTGCTGGCAGCAGCTACAAGCTGGATTTTACACATTTGGCATGACTGTACACATCCAATCTCTCCTGAAAAGCTCTCGAAAAGTACTACTAATAATAATAGTAATAATAATGCTTTTATTGTGAAGGCTGTGACCGGAAACGGGCCTCGCCAGCGTTAACTTGACGCTGCTCTGGAAGAATGAGTCGGTGACTGCGGCGATCGCGAATTCGGCAGCATGTGCGGCGCTGTGGGCTTTTTATTGTAAAGCCACCTGAAGACGTGCTGGGGACCATGGCAGACAGGTGAGTGTGTCGACGTGCTGTTGGGTTTTGCGCTCTCTTCTTCGATGCTCGGTGTCAGATGAGAGGGAGGCTAACAGCGGTCCGTTTGATCGCTGCGCTCGCGCGAGCAGACGCACCTAGCTATCGGCTAGCAGGCTGCTCGTGCCCTTTCTGTCACAAATGTACTCCACAAATAGGTTCGGGGGTGTGTCTGGCGGCACAGCTGGGCCCTTGGTTTGGGCTGGGTGGATGGAGGGAGTGGTAGATGGAGGCTGAGTGCTGAGGGTGGTGGTGGTGGTGGTGATGATGGTGGTGATGATGATGATGATGATGATGATGATGCTGCAGATGCACCTGTCGGTGTGATCCGCCTCGTCTTTGCTGGAATGCAGCTAGCCTGCTCCACATGAGCGCAGGGAACCCACCCAGCCTCACAAGTGTGCACTGGCGCTTGAAGAGCCAGGTCATCCGGATGATTCCCGACCAGCCTCTTCCTCCTGGTGGATGAAGAGGAAGACTCCTCCTTCCACGAGAGGAAGAGCGTGTGTCCGAGGACGGCACCTTCCTGTTCCCACACCTTTAGGAGGTTCTTCATCAACCCTGGGTGGCGGGTTCACGTTCAAACCTCCGTTCATCTTCTGCTGGGCTTCTCCAGGACCAGTCCAGCATGTGCGGAGCAGAACCGCTGGCCCACAAGTCAGATATTCCTCCTCATGACTAATACGCAGTCCAGAGCATTTAAAGGCTCTGGACTCAGAGCTGCTGCACACTCAGAGCTTTAATTGCAGGGAAAAGAACATGGAGGTGCTGAAGGTGCAGAGGTGAAGTGAGCCTCAGGCCTTCAGTAAAGTGCTGGTGTGGCCGTGCACGTCCATCATCCAGGGTTTGTTCTCGCTTCTTACTCCAGACTCGCTGTTATTCCTCAACGCTTGACCCCTTTTATCTGAATATAAGCAGCCTCCCGCGTGCTGACTGGTCGTCCACCATCATTCCTGACCGGAATCACTGGATCACACTGCTGCTGCTGCTGCTGCTGCTGTAGCTGCTGCTGTAGCTGCTGCTGTAGCTGCTGTAGCTGCTGCTGCTGCTGCTGCTGTAGCTGCTGTAGGTGTAGCTGCTGTAGCTGCTGGTGTTTTCTGCCATTTGCTTTGTCCCACCTCTTTCACCATGATTGTTCCTTCCCCTTACAAACGTGTGACGGTTGTTTCTTGCCGTTTGGATCTTGTTTTGCTCGTCTGTGTCCTCCACAGTTGTGGACGGTGCTGGGATTATTATTTCTCTTCTAATTGCACTGCGACTGTCTGCTGTGATGTAACAGCGTTCCGTAACCACGTTTCCACCTTAATACAACTGAAGGACAACTCAGAGTGGCTCCGCTAGAAGGTCGTGAGTTTGAGTCCAGGCTCCCGAGGCTGGTTAGGCTGAGGAGAGGAGGACAAACTTCCTCCTCCCCTCCTCTCCTCTCCTCTCCTCTCCTCTCCTCTCCTCTCCTCTCCTCCTCCTGGTGTGGAGTTTGAAGTCTTTCTGTTCCTGTTTTTCGGGTTTATCCTCCTGTTTTTCCATCTTCCGTATGTCCATGATCAGGTCGGCTTCTTCTTTATTTTTTGAGTGTTAGCTGAGTGATCAGTAGTTTGTCCAGTGGTTTCGGGAGGACTGGCGTCCTCCGAGACGCCTTTGTGCAGGTGTCCCCGCTGGCAGTCCCCTCCACGCGGAACACCGTCTCCGGTGTTCCGCCGTTTATCCCTAACGAGGCGTTAGAGAAGGAGCTCCGCAGGTTGGGGAAGTTTGCCGGTGGGTTTAGGACGGTGAGTTTGGGATGCACAGATCCACAGCAGGTTCGGTCTCTGAGGCGGCAGGTGTCCATGTTCCTGGACTCACCTGCTCAGACTCTGGAGGTGTCTTCCAGATGAAGCACGGTGACGGTTACTACATGGTCTACGCCAGCTCAGGACAGCTCAGATGTTTCCAGTGTGGACATGTGGGACACAAACGTGTCCACATAAGAGGCAGGAGCAGGCGGGCGCTTCGCCTGCTGCCCCCGCCGCCAACTCTGGGACGGCTGGTGCCGCGGCGCCGGTCTCCGCGGTGGCCGAGGACGTTGCACGCGTTGTCGCGGCCGTTTCGGCCGCTGCGCCCGGCGCCGCTGCGGTTTCTGGGCCCGGGGTTGGGTCCGTGGCCCCGGAGGCGGAGCGCGGTGCTGTGAAGGCAGCAGCTGGTGGAGCTCCTGACAGGAGGACTGTCTCCAGCCTGAGAAGCAGCTCGGGTGGATGCAGAGAACCTGGGCAGCTCCCAGCCTGCAGCCACTGAGACTCTGTCTCAGCCTGCGGAGGAGGCTGCTTCTACCAGCTCTGCAGGCCCTGAAAACCTCTTCAGCACTGAAGTGCCCACTAGCCAGGCATCACTTGAGAGAGATGACCTGGACGTTGGTTCAGAGTCAGATACTGTATCTGTGTGTGAAAGCAGAGACATAAACAACTTCCTCGATGTTCCTGTCAAAGTCAGTGATGACTTTAGTGACACTGATAAGTTCATCAGATCTGTGGACGTACTGACAAACCTGGTTGGCTTTGATCTTCTGGATGAAAAAGACGGTTTCGCCTGAAAAACACATCACAACTCTGAGAAGAGCAAAAACAGCAGACCTGCTGGAAAGTTAAAGAGTCAAGCTGATCACGTCTCACTGGGGTTTCCTCTTTACTGTCCTCTGCTCATGGTTCCTCTCCTGGTTCCTCTCCTGGTTCTCCTCCATCTCCATGCAGAACCTCAGAGTAGGCTCTCTGAACATCAACGCTGGAAGGGACAGGCAGAAGAGGGCTCTCATTTCTGAACTCTCCACACCTGAGACGCGTCCAAACCCAGCAGATGAGGCAGACTGGGGTTGATGGTGGGGGGCTCCTACTCCCTCAGCCATGGCACCACCTTCAGTGCAGGTGGCTGTTCTGTTCAGACCGTCCTCAAAGGCAACACTTTTATCCTCCACTGAGGTGGTGAAGGGCCGGTTGCTGATTGTGAGGGCGGAGACAGAAAGTTTAGTGTTTTGTCAACGTCTCTGCCCCAGACCAAGGGCCAGAAAGAGCCTGTCAGGATCAGCTGATCACTGGGGGTTTGAACTGGACAGGACAGGTGACGAGCCCCACCCACAGTCAGCTCAGAGCCTCAACAGTGTGGTCACACACCTGGACCTGTCCCTGACCCCTGTCCCTGTGGGGTCAGGGGTCAGGGTCTTTGCTGCTGTCTCTGCGCTGGTGAAGCTTCTCAGATGTGCTCCAGAGCTCCTCCACCCAGGTCACGCCTCTCTTCTCCCTGCAGGCTGGAGTGGGTGGAGATCATTGAGCCCAGGACGCGGGAGCGCATGTACGCCAACCTGCTGACGGGTGAGTGTGTGTGGGACCCTCCACAGGGCGTGTGCATCAAGCGGACCGGCGAGAACCAGTGGTGGGAGCTGTTTGACCCCAACACCTCCCGCTTCTATTACTACAACGCCTCCACCCAGCGCACGGTGTGGCACCGGCCCCAGGCCTGCGACATCATCCCCCTGGCCAAGCTGCAGACCCTCAAGCAGCACGCCGACACGGCAAACGCACGCCCCGGAGGCGGAGGAGGCGGAGCCTCAGCGGACAACAGCCCAGGACGGAACAGCGGGGTCAGCCGGGAGGGCAGCACCTCGTCCTCTCTGGACCAGGAGCTCTGTGAGAAGCAGAGCAGCAGGGAGGAGCCAGACAGGTGGGGCAAGCCTCCGTTTCCATGGTGACGGTGGCTTTGAGTTCAGAAAACACACACACACACACACACACACACACACACGTGCAGGATTTGTGAAGCCCTTCTGGATAACGGGATGATTATCTGCAGCAGGGTGGAGGTGTTGCTCAGCTGACTGAAGGTAAATAAATGTTACCCTAAATAAACGGATCTGCTGTCGGCCTCTTCCACAGCCAGCGCGCACCACCAGCGCGCATAACACCATCGCGCTCCACCAGCGCGCTCCACCAAGCGCGCATAACACCATCGCGCTCCACCAGCGCGCTCCGCCAGCGGCGCATAACATATCAGCGCTCCACCAGCGCGCGCCGCCAGCAGCGCATAACACCAGCGCTCACCAGCCAGCGGCTCCACCAGCGCGCACCTGCCAGCATAACACCAGGCTCCACCCAGCAGCTCCGCAGCGGCGCACCGCAACGGCGCATAACACCAGCGCGCTCCACCAACAGCGGCCTGGCGCGCACCACCAGCGCGCGCCAGCACCAGCGCGCGCCCAGCTCCACCGCGCAGCACCTGTGTGTGCATAACATAGCCAGCGCTTTAGCGCGCGCGCACCACCAGCGCGCACCACCAGCGCGCATAACACCAGCGCGCACCCCCAGCGCACTCCACCAGCGCGCTCCACCAGCGCGCCAAGCAAACCGCACAAAATAAGAGATTCGATGAATGAACGCTAACCCTAACAGCGTGTCTACCGGATGGTGCAGTTAGCTTAGCATAACAGCACAAGGACTCAGCCGGTCTCTGCTAATCTGCTAGCTAGCACGTTCCCCCAACTCAGCTGAGTTTTTGCTTAAGATAATTATAATAATAATCCACAGAAAATAAAGTGCTGTAGTGAGTTTGTTAAAGCCTGAACTTCAGTTAAAAGCAGCAGTTTAATTGGCTCCGTGTCTAAGTCTGTATTATTTTGAGCAGCTTCAGGAACGAGAAGGTTACGGAGGCTTTTCAGTAAAGTTAGAGTGACGTAAAAAAAGTGTATTTCTTATCCGATTAGTCACCATAGTAATGGATAGCGTAGTGGATTAATGACCTCGGTGGTGTCATCACCCGTGTTTCAGAGCGTGGATGTGAACTCCTGGACCTGGTGCCAGTGTGAACACGTCTGAAAGCAGAGCAGAAAGCCCACTCAGACCAGCCACAGCAGTGGGTGTGACTGGCAGAGCAGGAGAAGCAAGGAGGAGGTCAGAGCAGAGCTCTGGAGCAGGAGGTGGATGAAGGTTAGCAGCATGGGTGGGGAGGAGCATGGGTGAAGGTTAGCAGCATGGGTGGGGAGGAGCGTGGGTGAAGGTTAGCAGCATGGGTGGGGAGGAGCGTGGGTGAAGGTTAGCAGCATGGGTGGGGAGGAGCTCTGGAGCAGGAGGTGGATGAAGGTTAGCAGCATGGGTGGGGAGGAGCGTGGGTGAAGGTTAGCAGCATGGGTGGGGAGGAGCTCTGGAGCAAGAGGTGGATGAAGGTTAGCAGCATGGGTGGGGAGGAGCGAGGAGCTCTGGAGCAGGAGGTGGATGAAGGTTAGCAGCATGGGTGGGGAGGAGCGAGGAGCTCTGGAGCAGGAGGTGGATGGCTGAACGTGGGCCAGAGCTGCCTGCATGCTTCATCCAGCCTCTTTGTTTGCTCCTCTTTCTCACACTCGTCTGCCAGTTACAGCCGCCGCTCACAGTGGCGCCATTGAGCTCCGGCCTGGGTTGGAGCGCCTCCAGGGCTGCGGGCGCTGCCACACTCCTCCTGCCTGGTCCTCTCAAGCCTTCATCCAGCTTGGAGATCCTTCTTGTGTTTGATAAACAAGCCAGTGAGGAGGGGCCCCCACTCGCAGGGATGAACGAGTGAACACGAAGGAGTGTTTACTCACCATGAAGCCCTTCTCATGTCTGCTGGTGGTTAAAGCTCTCAGAGGCCTTTCAGCCATGATGGCCTCCATCAGAGAGAACCTTCCCTCCATCAGAGAAACCTTCCCTCCATCACAGAGAACCTTCCCTCCATCACAGAAACGCTTCCCTCCATCACAGAAACCTTCCCTCCATCAGAGAAACCTTCCCTCCATCACAGAAACGCTTCCCTCCATCACAGAAACCCTTCCCTCCATCACAGAAACCCTTCCCTCCGTCAGAGAGAACCTTCCCTCCATCAGAGAAACCTTCCCTCCATCACAGAAACCCTTCCCTCCATCACAGAAACCCTTCCCTCCATCACAGAAACCCTTCCCTCCATCAGAGAGAACCTTCCCTCCATCACAGAAACCCTTCCGTCCGTCAGAGAGAACCTTCCTTCCCTCACGGCTAGTCTGACCACCTCTCAGCTAACCACCTTGTACAGCAGGACTACGTTCCCAGAGTTCGGTCTCGTCAGCAACCTCTTGTCTCTCCAGGCAGTGATATCAACTTCCTGCTTTTACCAGATGTATTAAAGCAGAAACAGATTTACTGATTTAAACAGAAGCTTAGCCAGCGATGCAGATGACCAAGAAAATGTTCCTCTCTTGCGTCTGCCAGGACGTCTCCCTTCAGGTGGAACACGGGCATGAAGGAGCGGATGCTGATCAAGGTCACAGACAGGGAGCCCAGCTTCTTGGCCCATCAGGGAAACGGCTTTTCTCCTTGTGACGCCCCGCCTCCTGCTCCTCCCTCCGGAGGGACCGCCACCTCACGCAGCCGCCGCTCTTCTGGAGGAGTCCCGTCTTCGGACCCTGAGGGATCCCAGGTTATCTACTCTGACCGCCGTCAGTCTCCGTTCCTGAAGCGTGCTGAGCTGGCCATGACCGGAGCTCAACGCCGCCCCTCGGCCGACTCGCAGCCTTCCTCGCCGCGCTACGCCTACGAGCCTCCGCTGTATGAGGAGCCTCCGTCCGAGTATCAGGCCCCACCCATCTACGAGGAGCCTCCGACCGACATGCACCTGTCCGAGTCTTCCCCACTGTACGCCGGTGGGAAGTCAGCGGCTGGCAAGGCCCCCGCGGCCCTCTACCACTCCCCCAAGCAGGGCCCGTCCCCGTACGGCCAGCTGGTTCTGACCCGGCAGAGGTGCCCAGAGAAGGCCCAGAGCCTGGAGTACAGTCCTGTGGGGAAGGAGTACGTGAAGCAGCTGGTCTACGTGGAGCAGGCCTCTTCCAGCCCTCGCTTCAAGACCGCCGACCGCCTGCTCCGCTACGGGACGTCAGGAGGCTGCGGCGGCTCCTACGGGGGCTCCTTCACCCTGCAGCACAGCCAGTCCCTCATCAGGGACCCCCGCCTGCTGCTGGACGCTGGAGACGCTGGAGACGCTGGCCAGAAGCTGCTCTACGAGGACAGCCTGGCCTACGCCTCCGCCCACGGCCACGCCCTCTCTCCAGGGACCTTCTCTCCAGGAGGCCATCGCAAGCGAAAGAGCCGCAAACCCTCGCTGCCCCAGGAGCTGGCGCGCTGCGGCGGGCTGGAGGGAGAGCTGGCGGGCGCTGCAGCCGAGGCCATGCAGGCCCAGGCCAGGCTGGCCTGGGAGGCCCAGCAGGTGATGAAGCAGAGGAGCAGCTGGGACTCAGGCCAGGGGGGCACCCAGAGCAGCAGCTCCAAGGACGGCTACGAGAGCGACGGCGCGCTGCCTCCACCACTACCAGGGCCCGTGGTGAGGGCCTTCAGCGAAGACGAGGCGCTGGCGCAGGCCGACGGACATCACTGGAAGCGCAGCACCTTCCATGGGCTCGGCTTCCCGCAGGCCCTGCTGGAGAAGAGCCTGTCGGTGCAGAGCAACCTGGCCTCCCCACAGCCCTACCTGCACCCCTCCCAGGTAGGCTGCCTGCACCCCTCCAGGTAGGCCCGTCACAGGACCCACACAGGGCAGGAGCCTGGAAGCATGGACACGGGGGACGGGAGCGTCGCTCTGACCAAGATACACACTCACACACATATACACACACACACATATACACACACACACATAAACACACACACACATAAACACACACACACACAAACACACACACACATATACACACTCACACACATATACACACACACACACATATACACACACACACACATATACACACACACACACATAAACACACACAAACACACACACACATATACACACACACATACACACAAACACACACACAAACACACACACACATATACACACACACACACATATACACACACACACACATATATACACACACACACACACAAACACACACACAAACACACACACACATATACACACAAACACACACACACAAACACACACACATATACACACAAACACACACACACAAACACACACACACAAACACACACACACAAACACACACACACATACACACAAACACACACATAAACACACACACATATACACACATATACACACAAACACACACATATACACACAAACACATACACATAAACACACACAAACACACACAAACACACACACACATATACACACAAACACATACACACAAACACACACATATACACACAAACACACACATATACACAAACATACACATAACCACACATACACACTAACACACACATAAACAAACACACACACACACACACACATTTACACACAAGCACACACACATATACACACAAATACACAAACACATAAACACTCACACACAAACACACATACATACATACACACACACTCACACACAAACATACACATACACATACACACAAACTCTCCCACACATGCACGTGTGATCCTGAAAGTATGGACACGAGAGTCATGAAAGTCCCTCTAACCAGACACACACACACGTGCGCACGTGTGGAAGCGTGTATGTGAGCGAGCGTGCGTGCATGTACATGTGTGTGTGCGCGTGTGTGTGTGCTTACAAGTGTGCGCGTGCACGTTTGTGGACCTCTGTGTCCCTGTCCCTGTATTGGTGGACCTCTGTGTGTCTGTCCCTGTGTTTGTGGACCTCTGTGTGTCCCTGTGTTTGTGGACCTCTGTGTGACTGTCCCTGTGTTTGTGGACCTCTGTGTCCCTGTCCCTGTGTTGGTGGACCTCTGTGTGACTGTCCCCGCTGCTGTCCAGTCAGAGGACCTGGGGGCCTGTGCCCAGTTCTCGGCCAGCCGGAACGGCCGGACCCTGATGTCCAGCTCCAGCTGTGGGGTCTTCCCTGAGTTCACCCTGAGAAAACCCTCCTCAGAAACGGACATCGAGAACTGGGCGTCCAAGCACTTCAACAAACACACCCAGGTAGGCTTGAGCTCCACAGAAGGAGCCAGAGGACCAGGACAACCTGCTGTTGTCTTCTTGTAGGGCTTGTTCAGGAGGAAGGTGTCCATCGCCAACATGCTGGCGTGGAGCAGCGAGCCCATCAAGAAGCCCATGATCGTGACCTCGGATCGCAGCGTCAAGAGGGAGGCCGTGGAGATCTTCAAGCTCATCCAGACCTACATGGGAGACCGGCGCTCCAAGGCTGAGCCCCTGTCTGTGGCCCTGGAGGTGTGTGCTCAGGCCCCCCACACCCACCCACAGCCCTCTGCTGCTAGCACACTCTGGGCACCGGCCCCCTCAGGGTCGAAGGTCCCTGCTGCTCCTGGAACCTTAGTGGGTGTCCACCATCCACGTCCAGCTCATCAATCCAGCCATCCATCCATCTACCATCCACCTCATCCATCCACCCATCCACCTCATCAATCCAGCCATCCATCCAACACCCACCCATCCATCCACCCGTCCACCTCATCAATCCACCCGTCCAGCTCATCAATCCAGCCATCCATCCATCTACCATCCACCTCATCCATCCACCTGTCCACCTCATCCATCCAGCCATCCATCTACCATCCACCTCATCAATCCAGCCATCCATCCAACACTCACCCATCCATCCACCCGTCCACCTCATCAATCCAGCCATCCATCCAACACCCACCCATCCATCCACCCGTCCACCTCATCAATCCAGCCATCCATCCATCCAACACCCACCCATCCATCCACCTGTCCACCTCATCAATCCAGCCATCCATCTACCATCCACCTCATCCATCCAGCCATCCATTTACCATCCACCTCATCAATCCAGCCATCCATCTACCATCCATCTCATCCATCCACCCGTCCACCTCATCAATCCAGCCATCCATCCAACACCCACCCATCCATCTACCATCCACCTCATCAATCCAGCCATCCATCCAACACCCACCCATCCATCTACCATCCACTTCATCAATCCAGCCATCCATCTATTCACCCATCTATCCATTCACCCTTCCATCCACCCATCCATCCATCCATCCACTCATTCAACACCCACACATCATCCATCCAACACCTATTCATTCATCCACCCACCCATCCATCCAACACCATCCATCCACCCATCCATCCATCCACCCTTCCATCCATTCATCCATCTATCATCACCATCCATCCACCCATCCAATACCCACATATCATCCATCCATCCATCCAACACCCATCCACCATCCAACCATCTATCTATCCATCCATCCATCCATCCCTCGTCTACTGGCCACTTCAGTCAATCCCCATCCACAGACAGCCTGAGCATGGCTACATGATGTAAAAAATGACCTAAATGGCTGCAGTTTTAATACATGTAATAGTTAGCTGTAATAGTTAGCTGTAATAGTTAGCTGTAATAGTTAGCTGTAATAGTTAGCTGTAATAGTTAGCTGTAATAGTTAGCTGTAATAATTAGCTGTAATAGTTAGCTGTAATAGTTAGCTGTAATAAATAGCGGTAATAGTTGGCTGTAATAGTTAGCAGTAATAGTTAGCTGTAATAGTTAGCTGTAATAAATAGCGGTAATAGTTGGCTGTAATAGTTAGCTGTAATAAATAGCAGTAATAGTTGGCTGTAATAGTTAGCTGTAATAGTTAGCTGTAATAAATAGCGGTAATAGTTGGCTGTAATAGTTAGCTGTAATAGTTAGCTGTAATAAATAGCGGTAATAGTTGGCTGTAATAGTTAGCTGTAATAAATAGCGGTAATCGTTGGCTGTAATAGTTAGCGGTGTTGTAGCACAATAAGAAGCTCTGGGCCGTGGTCCACACTGGTGGTTCTGTGATGGTGAGCTGGTCAGGTCCTGCTGCATCTCCAAACCATCTCTCCCACTTGCTGTGAGCTTGTTTGCTCTCATCCAGCCAAAGAACAAGGTTCCACCAGTGCTGCTCTTGCTCTGGAACTCTCAGTCTGCTTCTTCTAGACAGGTCAGGCTGTTTTCACACACACTGGTGGACCACAGATTCACACCAGGAGAAAAAGGGATCATTGTGAGCTTTTCAGCCAGTACGCACCACGTTTGTTTCCTCTCTGGTCCAAATGCTGCACCGCTGGCAGAGAGCACGTTTCCATGACAACAGAAAAAGATGAGTGGCGTTTGGATTGACCGAGAGATAAAGGTTAACAATGAGACACGCGGACGTAGGTGGTGTTTCCTCTCTCTTCAACAGGCAGAACAAACTGAATGTCTGGTTTTAAAGAGACGAGCCTCCTCCATCATGGGGACCATCTACACCTGATGGATTCACCTGCGTCTCCAGCCAAACACCTTTGATCGCTTGTAGATTTTTGAGATTAAATGTATAATAACGTTCCAGATTGCGGACTGGGTACAGGAGAGGGTTCTGTGCGTGTGTTTGCGTTCAGCAGGTCAGCAGCAGGGAAACGGGATGCAGTGAGGCCTGTGTGGATGCAACAGTGGATGATTATCTCCTTGACTGACCTGCTCTGTGTGCTTGCTAGGTAGTGGTACGTGGGTGGAGTAACCAAGGTCTGCGTGACGAGCTTTATATTCAACTATGTCGTCAAACTACAGAGAATTTCCGTTACGACAGCCTGGAACGAGGCTGGGAGCTGATGGCCATCTGCCTGGACTTCTTCCCCCCCTCGCCTCGCTTTCATAACTACTTGGAGGGATACATCTGCCGACACATGGACCCTCTCAATGACACCAAAGGTGAGAAGCAATGACGGATCCTCCCCGTGACGGATCCTCGGAGAGCGCCTGCCTGTAAACGGCCATTTAAACTGCTGCTGAAAGACCCTTTTAAACGTACAAATATGTAAACACACACAACGGTGAGGGTTAAGAGCAATCTGCTCTGGTTTATCCAGAGGATAACTGCCTGGTCAAGAGGTAATCAAAGACAAAAGCTGGTCCAGAATATTGGCCCAGCTTCTGGGAACGCTCTTTGGGTCTTTACAAGGCTTTCAGGGTGGTACTGAGCTTCAGATCTGTTCTGTTGTACGATTTGTGAAGGTCAGGATGTTCTAGCTAACAGGTGGAAGAACTCAAGGAAACGTGGCTGCTTCCTTCCAGAACGGCCGTCGTTCACAAATCCTCTGTCCCTCAGGATACGAGGGACAAGGTGGTAGAATTTAGCCCTGGTTTGATCCAGTGTCTCCAAACCTGACCGCTTCCCCATCCATCCATTTCAGGGTCCTGTATGAATACTTACAAAACCTTCCTTCTTGCTAAGCTAACTGACACGGTGGAGGTATGTTGTAAGTATTGCTCTTTTGTCTGTTGCTTCAGGAGTGGCCATCAGCACCTATGCTAAGTACTGCTACCGAAAACTCACGAAAGCTGCTCTGACTGGAGCCAAGAAGGTAGGAGGTCTTCCCTCGCTTTAGTCTCCTTTTCTGCCCAGATAAGACAACAAGCCCTCGTTTAGCAGCTGTAAAGGTGTAATCCAGCTTGGAGCCTCCCTGCGTGAGGTGGGCTCGCTCTCTCTCCATGCCTCGCTTCTCTCCAGGATCCAGATTCCTCCCAGGAGGTGTCTCCCAGCGAGTGGCCCTTCATTTGCTCCAAGCCATGAACATGAGCTCCGCTGTGTTCGTTTGTCCTCAGGGTTTGCAGAAACCCTGCCTCGAAGAGATCAAGCACGCCAAGAACGCGGTCTTCAGTCCCTCCATGTTTGGCTCCTCTTTAGAAGAGGTGATGGCGCTGCAGAAGGAACGCTACCCAGACAGGCAGCTGCCCTGGGTGCAGACCCGTCTGTCCGAGGAGGTTCTGGGTCTCAATGGGGACCAAACAGAGGGCATCTTCAGGTGAGAGACCCAGGCGATGGTACGGTGGCCACGCATCACTAGGGAGACAACGACACGTGACTAGAGACAACGACACGTGACTAGAGACGACACGTGACTAGAGACAACAACACGTGACTAGAGACGACACGTGACTAGAGACAACGACACGTGACTACAGACAACACGTGACTAGAGACAACAACACGTGACTAGAGACAACAACACGTGACTAGAGACAACAACACGTGACTAGAGACAACACGTGACTAGAGACAACGACACGTGACTAGAGACAACACGTGACTAGAGACAACGACACGTGACTAGAGACGACACGTGACTAGAGACAACGACACGTGACTAGAGACAACACGTGACTAGAGACAACAACACGTGACTAGAGACAACACGTGTAACCATAGACAACAACACGTCTAACTAGAGACAACAACACGTGACTAGAGACAACACGCGAGTAGAGACAACAACACATGACTAGAGACAACAACACGTGACTAGAGACAACAACACGTGACTAGAGACAACAACACGTGTAACTAGAGACAACAACACGTGACTAGAGACAACAGCACGTCTAACTAGAGACAACAACACGCATGAGTAGAGACAACAACACGTGACTAGAGACAACAACACGTCTAACTAGAGACAACAACAACTTTAGCTGTAGTTGTAGCTGTAGTTGTAGCTGTAGCTGTAGTTGTAGCTGTAGTTTTAGTTGTAGCTGTAGCTGTAGTTGTAGCTGTAGCTGTAGTTGTAGCTGTAGCTGTAGTTGTGGCTGTAGTTGTAGTTGTAGCTGTAGCTGTAGTTGTAGCTGTAGTTGTAGCTGTAGTTTTAGTTGTAGCTGTAGTTTTAGTTGTAGCTGTAGCTGTAGTTGTAGCTGTAGTTGTAGCTGTAGCTGTAGTTGTAGTTGTAGCTGTAGCTTTAGTTGTAGTTGTAGCTGTAGTTGTAGCTGTAGTTTTAGTTGTAGCTGTAGCTGTAGCTGTAGTTGTAGCTGTAGTTTTAGTTGTAGCTGTAGCTGTAGTTGTAGCTGTAGTTTTAGTTGTAGCTGTAGCTGTAGCTGTAGTTGTAGCTGTAGCTGTAGTTGTAGCTGTAGCTGTAGTTGTAGCTGTAGTTGTAGCTGTAGTTGTAGCTGTAGTTTTAGTTGTAGCTGTAGTTGTAGCTGTAGCTGTAGTTGTAGCTGTAGTTGTAGCTGTAGCTGTAGTTGTAGCTGTAGTTGTAGCTGTAGTTTTATGGGTCATTATGATCATAATGATAACTTAGCAGGGAGACACCTTGAGCTGGACACGGCTCATATGGGGGCCCCTCCTGATGATGGACAGCTGCTAAAGGAGGAGAGGAAGGGGACACGAAGGACAGAAAGAGGAGAAGAATAGACACATGAATGAATGCAAGTACACTTGACACATGTGCGTACATATGTTGAGGGGTGGGAAGAGGCAGGAGAGGAGGGAGTGAGACAGGTCAGGGCAGGAGGAAGCTGCATGAATGTGACGGAGACAGAAGACGAGAGTGAGACAGAGAAGCAGAGGCTGTAACCGAAGCTGCTCTGGCCCCAGAGTCCCTGGAGACATCGATGAGGTCAACGCCCTGAAGCTGCAGGTGGACCAGTGGAAGATACCGACAGGCCTGGAGGACCCACACATTCCAGGTACGCACACACACACACACACACACACACAGATCTGAGCTGAGCTGAGCTGAGCTGTGTGTGTGTCCACAGCGTCTCTGCTCAAACTCTGGTACCGGGAGCTGGAGGAGCCGCTGATCCCTCATGAGTTCTACAACGAGTGCGTCGAGCATTACGACAACCCGGAGGCGGCTGTAAACGTGGTCCTGGGTCTGCCCCACATCAACAAACTGGTGCTCTGCTACCTCATCCGCTTCCTCCAGGTAGCACACACACACTCTCACACACACACACACTGGAAATCTGAGCGCTTAGATCCCAGTCACGGAAGACCGTCGCTCACAAGCGCTTCAGTGTTTCCGTGGCGACTGTGCGCCGCTGTTGACAGGCTTGTCCTGGGCTGCGTCTGCAGGTGTTTGCCCAGCCTGCCAACGTCAGCATCACCAAGATGGACGTCAACAACCTGGCTATGGTCATGGCTCCCAACTGCCTGCGCTGCCAGTCGGACGACCCCAGGGTGATCTTCGAGAACACCCGCAAGGAGATGTCCTTCATCCGGGTGCTCGTCCAGCGGCTGGACACCAGCTTCATGGATGGAATTCTATAGCCAGCGCTTCCTCCGCACGCTGCCGTACTTTACATTCAGCCTCACTCACTTCCTCCTGACCTCTGACCCACACCTTCTACCTGCAGCTCAGAACACGCCTCTTTCTACTACCCAGTCACTCGTTCTCCGCTCTCATCTGTTCTGTTGCTTGGGAACCAACACAAACCTCATTTTCCCACTTCACCGTTCTGTCGTCGGACTTTTCCACAGCAGGAAAACACCAGTTTACTAAGATCCCCGTGGTTGTTGGTGGGGGTGGAGCTCTGAGCCTGACGGTAAAGTTCAGCCAGTTACTAGAGACTCTTCTGATTGGCTGTAAAGGCTCCATCACTTCCTGAGAATGGACGCCTACTGGTGGACCGTTGGTGAGTCTACACCAGTGTTTGTCCAACTGTTTCAGACCACTGAACCCTCAAATACACCCTCACGGACCACCTGACTCTAAACAGCCCCCAAAACAACCTGCTAAGTAACGACTGGGTGCTGGTGTGACAGATGCACCAGGAAATGTACAATACAGTCAATTCTTTAATATTCAAGACACACTGGTTTTACACTCAATTTTAAATATTGAAATTTAAATTTGTAAAATGTGATTTGTTACGTGTCACCCCGCAGACCACTAGGGGTCGCCCACGGACCTCTAGGTGTCGCCTCTAGGTGTCGCCCGCGGACCTCTAGGGGTCACCCGCGGACCTCTAGGTGTCGCCCACGGACCTCTAGGGGTCACCTCTAGGGGTCACCCGCGGACCTCTAGGTGTCGCCCACGGACCTCTAGGGGTCGCCCGCGGACCTCTAGGGGTCACCTCTAGGGGTCGCCCGCGGACCTCTAGGGGTCACCTCTAGGGGTCACCCACGGACCTCTAGGGGTCACCTCTAGGTGTCGCCCGTGGACCTCTAGGGGTCACCCGTGGACCTCTAGGGGTCACCTCTAGGGGTCACCCGCGGACCTCTAGGTGTCACCCGCGGACCTCTGGGGGTCGCCCGCGGACCTCTAGGGGTCACCTCTAGGTGTCGCCTCTAGGTGTCGCCCGCAGACCACTAGGGGTCACCCACGGACCTCTGGGGGTCGCCCGCGGACCTCTAGGGGTCACCTCTAGGTGTCGCCCGTGGACCTCTAGGGGTCACCTCTAGGGGTCACCCGCGGACCTCTAGGTGTCGCCCGTGGACCTCTAGGTGTCGCCCACGGACCTCTAGGGGTCACCTCTAGGGGTCACCCGCGGACCTCTAGGTGTCGCCCGCGGACCTCTAGGGGTCACCCGCAGACCACTAGGGGTCACCCGTGGACCTCTAGGGGTCACCTCTAGGGGTCGCCCGCGAACCTCTAGGTGTCGCCCACGGACCTCTAGGGGTCGCCCGCAGACAGTTTGAGAAACACTGGTGCAGCTGACTGTCGCTAACATACAGGAGTAGATGTCCACTGGCTGAGAGCCCTGAGGAGCAGCGTGCCCATCAGCCCGGGTTCCACACCGCCACCACCTCCTCTGGAAGTCTCTCGCTGCTCAGTGAAGCTGGCTGGTGTTTCCCGCCGATTCTGAAGTCAAGCTACAGTCAGAGTGGCGAGGTCACCTGGCCTCCCCTGGGGTTGACCTCTGACCCGAGGGCTTCTCTGTACACGTTTGGCTCAGCTCTCCGGCGTGTCACATGCTTCCCCCCAAGCTGGGAGCGAGAGGACGCGTCGCTAATTCTGCTGTGGATGTCCAGACGCCCTTTTCATTTGCAGTCCCTCAGTTCATCGGTTTAACTTCCAAGGTTAGATCCTAGGTTGACATCTGGACTCGTCGAGGTTTCCTTGACGAGTCCAGATGCAGGCAGAGATCCAACCTGGGATAACTGACCTGGACGAGTGAGTCTCCACAGACACCGCTTTAACATCCACCCACTCCACGTACCGACTTGCATAACTAGCTGGGCGGTTGGTAGTTACACAGACCAGTCACTTTCTCTTCATGGTTGAGCAGAAAACCTTCAACAATGAGAGAATTTCAGTAGTTAATAACCTGGCCAACCTTATTTCATCAGAGCTCCACAGTAGAATCCACTTTTAACACCAACCACAGTGCAACAAGACAGTACTGTTAGATAGTGAAGGCCGAGCAAAGGCCTGCGTCCGCCTGTCTTCGTGTTAACGATCTGAATTTTTTAGTGTTTCTCATGGGGGAAAAATGAAAGCCATAACATCTGGACTGCGTCCCAGTGGCTAGCCCCTCCCCCTCCTCAAACTCAAATGGACGCCGTGTTTACGTGTCCCCTTTGGTGTTGTCCCTTTGGTGTTGGTGCAGGACTTCGGAGGGTTCCTCTGCCCAGCAGCAGTCTGGGTTTTCATCTGCTCGTCTTTGTTTGCACTTTGGAGGTTATTGAGAGGTTAATACCGCTACCCAGTGAGCACTGGCCCCAAGGGACACCAGTACAAAACCCCAGAACTGGATTGGCACCACTCTTTGGTTCCAGTGCTTATCTGCAGGGTCACAGCACGGCCAGTAAAAACACTCCCCACTTCCACCAGGGCTGGAAAGCTCCTCGAATAAAGGGTGAGACCCTGGCAAGGATAGGGTGCTTTCAGGCATCACCAAAAGAGCCGGACATTTCACGGCCGCCGTGATCGCAGCCAACGCTGAGGTTCCCCAGAGCGGCAGGGGCGTCACAGGGGCCACCACCAGGGGGCGACAGAGATGCGTTGACTCGCCTTTTCACTGCCCTCATGTCCATCTTTGGATTCCGCCTCAGGTGACAAAGCATCTCTAAGAGCACGTTGCAGAACGTTGGTGCAAACGCAGCTTTTACTCCCCTGCAGACAGTTGGATCAAGTCATCAGCAGTCAGGGTTTGTTTACTCACTGGCTGTGTGTGTGTGTGTGTGTGTGTGTGTGTGTGTGTGTGTGTGTGTGGGGGGGGGGGGGCTCAGTAAGCCTTTTTAAACGCGCTCCTGTTGCTGTGGGCGGGCCTGGCTCAGACTGTGCCTTTTCCTGCTTTTCCACCGCCTCAGCTGGCTTCTCGCTGCTGCCCTCTGCTGGCTGCAGGTGCTAGGACGGCGAGCTGGGCTGCCCAGTCAGCATCTGCGACCTTGTGTCTCACGTCGTGTCACCACTTCAGCCTATTTAGAACCAGTATCAGGTACCGGCTTCTAGAGTGCTCCACCAAGAAGCCGAAGCGTGTCGGTACCTTACCGAGGGAAAGGAGGCGGTCCTTTCGCTCCTTTGTTCCTTTGCTTCGTTATTTCACCTGTTGGCTCCTGAAACCAGTTCAGATGTTTGGCAGCAGCTCAGCTGTGACACCCACCCATAACGCTTCCACTGGCACAGCATGCTCGTACTTGTGGCTACGCCTTTAATATTCATGCACCACTTCTGCACGGCCCTGGCGACCACGGGGCCCTGGCGACCACGGAGCCCTGGCGACCACAGAGCCCTGGCGACCACGGAGCCCTGGCGACCACGGGACCCTGGCGACCTCGGGGCCCTGGCGACCTCGGGGCCCTGGCGACCTCGGGGCCCTGGCGACCGCGGGGCCCTGGCGACCACGGAGCCCTGGCGACCACGGGGCCCTGGCGACCACGGAGCCCTGGCGACCACGGAGCCCTGGCGACCACGGGGCCCTGGCGACCACAGGGCCCTGGCGACCACGGGGCCCTGGCGACCACGGGGCCCTGGCGACCACGGGGCCCTGGCGACCACGGGGCCCTGGCGACCACAGAGCCCTGGTGACCGCGGGGCCCTGGCGACCGCGGGGCCCTGGTGGTCCTTCCTGCCGTCTGCGTCACGTCTGTGACTGAGTACTGCTGTCTGACGCATTCAGTGAGATCTTTTCTGTATCAACAGAATTTCTGTTTTGAACCCATTCTTTTGATATTCTTTAATTTAATTCTATTTATTTAAGAGCTTTTCCCTAATGCCTTGGAGATGATGTGTATTTTAGGCACACGTGTGTTTGCGTTACGACATCTGCTTGTAGGCGCACGTGCGACTGTGAGATTGATTTGCGTCTGGTCGCGTTGGTGGCGTCTGTTCACGTGTGCCTCAGTCGTGATGACCCACGTGCTTCGTTTGACAGGATAAAGAGCTGGAAAGCAGACTTGCACCGTGCAGAACCTGACCACACTCTCTGGCTCAGCGTTTGGCTAAATGAGCTTTTTACGTGAGGACATTGAACGCCACGCTGGCGACACTGTAAAATACTGAAAACAAGCCAGGAAATGTTACAACTCTGTGAAGCTGCGATTGTTTGGTGTGGAAATGTCTGAAGAGGCTGTTTGTTCTCCACCAGCAGCTTCCAAAGCAGGCCTGAAGAAGCAGGAAGAGCTCTGAGGGTCTGGCTCGTCCTCCTGAAAGCAGTTCTTAGACCTGGGGTGGTTCCAGGTGGGACTGCAGTCCAGCCGGCTCACATGGGACGGACGTGGCGCAACAGTCGCTCGTCGGTTTTCCTGACTGCTGACTCCTGGAGACGGATGTCTTTTTCAGATATATTAGTAGCTGTGACGCCTGGAGAGGAGCTTGGGGTGAAAGATGAGCTGGGTTTATGTGGGACCACTGGTTGAACGTGTAGACGTGTCACATCTCCAGCTGGAAGCTGCAAATACGATGACGCCGTGGGAGCAGACGGGCTCACGTGACCTAGCTTTAAAAAGACCAAGGAGACACCTCCGAGGCTTCTTTTCTACTTGGTTCCTACTGATAAAGAACTGCTGGGATCTGTCATAAAGAAAGGACGATGAAGGTGTTGGAGAGCAGCAGCAAAGGTGCTCTGGACCTCCATCCAGCTCTCCGGGGTTTGTTCTGGGTTGTCTCCACTTCCACTGTCCCTCACACTCAAGCAAAGACTCCAAGTGTAACAAATGACGGTTTAATAAATGATTGAAATGTCGAAGCAGCAGTGGCGCTCGTCATTCTAGCCTGTCCTCACATACACAGCAAAGGTCTGCCCAGAACTGAGGAGCACCGCTCCAAAGCTTTCAGAGGTCCTTTCACACACCGCCCCCACCATGACGAAGCTCTGCCTGCTTGGGCCACACAGTTACCTCCCACTAGGTCACAGGTTGGGGGCACGTTGGTGGACTTCATCAAGATGCCCACAGCGATGGCAGCGAGCTGAAGGCCACGCTGCCCCGAGCATAGAGGGCTCCCCGCTGACCTCTGACCCCAAACCAGAACACAGCCGCTTCTGCGCAGCCAGGCTGGAAAAACTGGAGGAGGGTCCTGGATGTTTGGCCCCGCGGACCCTGAGGGAACTGGGTCAGCATCTGACCCAGTCTTTCTGGCCGTAAAGGCTACTCTGACCTTGCAGTTTTTAACCTTGTCCCTTTGGGGGCTATGTGCCCTGACCGACAGCAGAGGTCGCAGCACGCCTCCGGCTCCAAAGCGCCACAAACCAGGACAGCAACAAGATGCAGTTCGCCACACTTGCTACCTTTGTAAAAAGAACGTGACAAAAATAAGCCTGTGATACTCACAGGCAGACAGCAGCAGTATGTAGCACTGGTTTCTAGCATATATTCCAGTCATTTTAAACATTTACAAATGCGAAAGTATACGACGGACTTCATAAAAAAAAAACATGCAGATTATTTTGTTTGTAATCCTATAGTTAAATATTTTGAATCAGTTAAAAACATTTTGTCAGTCCGTTTCCTGGTTTTTAAAGACACAAGCAGGACCAAAAAACAAGCTGTTTTTTCGTTTTGAGCTAAAAATGAATCACTTGGACGTTTATGGGAAAGTTTGACGGCAACGTTAACGAGCGGCGGCGACACCTGCTGGTCGTTTTAAATGCCTGCTTTCAGTGTGCAGTATGCGTGACGTCATTTCCGCTTCCGGGTTTAGCGATAGCAGGGTTCACATTTTCCTCCACCGAGTGACTTCCAGGACCCACATAAACGACGTTAAATTTCGAATGGTATAGTGAAGATTAATGTTATTCACCACTAGGCAATAGCTTGTCATGCTAATGTTATATGTGTTTTATATTCTACTATTATGAAAATGTCTAGATTATTTGGAAATGGCAGTAGGGCTATGCTAATGATGCTAGCGAGCTCCCTGTGTGTAGCTAGCTAGCCTCATAGGCTAATACCACATGTAGACTTCTTTGTGCATTTGCTTTTTATACCAATATAGACTCAGTTTTATATCAAAGTGAATATTATCACGGAGGTAAAACATTGTTGCTCTTTTTCTTTCTAACAACAGTTCGTCACAAGCCCGGTGCAGCGTCCCTTGTTGCCCCACCAGTAAAAGGAAATCCCCCATGTACAGCACGGTACTTGGAGATATGTCATTTGTGTACATAGGGTTTGCCAGATTTCTTATTCTTATATTTTTCTAAAGTCTAATATTTATTTCTTAATGTACGCTGCTGCTGGAACACTGCAATTTCCCCATTGTGAGATAAATAAACATATTCTATTCTATTTGAGCTTCCATGAATTCCCAGTGGAGAAAAGCACACGTGCCAACTGGGTGAGGACAGTCAGGAGGGATGAGGGACCAAGTCCTGGGGTCAGATTGTTATTGTGGTCCTAAATAAACAATAATGACTAGTTTGGATGATTCTGTCACCATTCTATGACCTAGAACCTACCAAAAATAAGCCTGTGATACACAGGCAGCAGCATCTAGACAGACAGACAGACAGACAGACAGACAGACAGACAGAGTTACTTTATTCATCCCCGAGGGGAAATTCCCTTTGTTACAGAAGCAATCCAAACCAGAGCATGAGATAAAATAAAATAAAAGATCACACTATAATTATTTACATTATTTACATATTTACACTTATCTACAATGTGAATTGTAAGATTAAAGTGCAGCGTTCAACAGTTTGATGGCGACAGGCAGGAAAGACTTCCTGTGTCTCTCGGTGGAGCAGCGCGGCAGCCGCAGTCTCTGGCTGAAAGAGCTCCTCAGGTTGGCCAGCACCTTGTGGAGGGGGTGGGAGGGAGAGTCCAGAATAGTCCAGATTTTGTCCAGTATTCTCCTGTCCATCACCCCCGTCAGAGAGTCCAGCTCCTCCCCCACAACATGTCCAGCCTTCCTAATGATCTTCTCGAGTCTATTAGTGTCCCTCACGCGCAGACTGCTGCCCCAGCAGACTACCGCGTACATGATGGCACTGGCCACCATAGACTCGTAGAACATCCTGAGCATTGTCCTGCAGATGTCAAAGGACCTCAGCCTCCTCAGGAAATAGAGGCGGCTCTGGCCCTTTTTGTAAACTGCATCCGCGTTCCTGCTCCAGTCCAGTTTATTGTCCAAGTACACCCCCAGGTACTTGTACTCCTCCACCACGTCCACACTGACCCCCTGGATGGAGATGGGGGTCACAGCAGCTTTGGTCCTCCTCAGGTCCACCACCAGTTCCTTTGTCTTTGTCACGTTGAGCTGGAGGTGGTTCATCTCACTCCAAGTGACAAAGTTGTCCACTACAGTCCTGTACTCCTCCTCGTCACCACCGCTGATACATCCTACCACTGCAGAGTCGTCAGAAAACTTCTGAAGGTGGCAAGACTCGCTGCAGTAGTTGAAGTCCGTGGTGAAGAGGAAGGGAGACAGGACTGTCCCCTGTGGAACCCCGGTGTTGCTGACCACTCTGTCCGACACACAGCTCTGCAGACGCACATACTGTGGTCTTCCAGTGAGGTAATCCACAATCCAGGACACCACGGAGGCATCCACCTGCATCACCGCCAGCTTCTCAGCCAGCAGAGCCGGCCTGATGGTATCGAACGCACTGGAGAAATCAAAAAACATGATCCTCACAGTGGCGGCCGGCTTGTCCAGGTGGGAGTAGACTCTGTGGAGTAGGGTCAGGATGGCGTCATCTACACCAAGATGGGGCTGGTAGGCAAACTGGAGAGGGTCTTGCAGTTGTTGGACCATGGGCCTCAGCCGCTCCAGGACGAGTCGCTCCAGAGTCTTCATGATATGGGAGGTCAGTGCCACGGGCCTGTAGTCCTTAGGGTCGCGACGTCTTCGGGACAGGGACGAGGCACGATGTCTTCCACAGCAGGGGGACTCTCTGAAGGCTCAGGCTCAGGCTGAAGATCTGGTGCAGGACACCACTGAGCTGGGGAGCACAGCCCCTCAAGACTCTGGGGCTCACTCCATCAGGTCCTGGTGCTTTACCAGCCTTCAGTCTCTGCAGCTGACACCTCACCTGCTCCTCAGTGATAGCCAGTGTGGAGGTGTCAGGAGGGGGAGGGGTGGCGTAGTCTGAGGTGTGAGCTGGGTTTTTCACAGGAGACGGGGGAGGGAGGGGGAGGGGGGTGCCTGCTACTGGCTGGAGGTGGACAGTTCCTGCAGTGTTAAAGCGATTGAAGATGTTGAACTCATTGGCTGTGTTCACATCTCCCTCAACGTTTCCCCCTCGGGTCGGCTTGTGTCCCATGATGGTCCTCATGCCGCTCCACACCTCCCGCATGTTGTTCTGCTGAAGTTTCCACTCCAGCTTCCTCCCATATCTCCGTCTTGCCTGGATCAGCTGCACCTTCAGTTCCTTCTGAGCAGCCCGGGCCTCCTCCTTGTTTCCCGAGCTGCAGGCCTTCCTCTTCCTAATGAGTGTGGCTTTTATGTCCTTGGTTATCCATGGCTTGTTGTTTGGATAACAGCTCACAGTCTTTATTGGGACAACTGAGTCCACACAGAAGTTTATGTAGCTGGTGATGCAGTCCGTCAGCCCGTCAAGGTCTTCTCCATGGGGCTCAGTGAGTGCCGCCCAGTCTGTCACTTCAAAGCAGCTCTGTAACACCTCCAGAGACTCGTCTGACCACCTCCTCACAGACCTGGGGGAGGGGGGAAGGCGCTTCACCAGGGGTGTGTAAGATGTCCTGAGGAACACCAGGGTGTGGTCTGAACGGCCAAGTGGGGGCAGGGGGGCCGCCAGGTATGCGCCACGAACATTAGCATAGAGATGGTCTAATGTTTTTCCCTCCCTGGTGGAGCAGTCTACAAACTGGGAGAAAGTGGGGAGGGTTTTGGCCAAACTGACATGATTGAAGTCCCCGGAGATGGCGATGAAGGCTGTAGGGTGGGCGTTCTGAATCCGGGCTACCGCAGCGTGGATAGAGTCACAGGCGCTGTGTGCGTTGACTGACGGAGGCACGTAGACAGCAACAAACACAACATGAGAGAACTCCCTCGGTAGATAATAAGGCCGTAGTCCGACAGTACATAGTTCCACCTCAGGACTACAGATCCGTTCCTTGACGGTGATGTGCGATGGATGACACCAGCGGTGGTTGACGAGCACAGCGACCCCTCCCCCTCTGCTCTTCCCGCAGCTGGCGCGCTCTCTGTCGGCCCGTACAGTGGAGAAGCCCGCGATAGAAACGTAGTAAGCACTGGTTTCCAGCATACAGCGGATAACTTTATGAGGAAAAAAAGATAGTAAAACAGTATTGATGTGAACTTTACCTTTTAATTTAAACAGCCTTGCTTGAGTTCTGAAGCAGTGTGTAGCATCTCCGTGGAAGAAACCTCATGGGGGCTGAAGCACCCTGGTGCGTTCACGGACACACTGCAGATGTCTGCAACATCCTGCAGCCTCAAACACTCCATGAACGGCACCGGATGTGGAGGAATGCTGAGGCCGGGATCACGGGGTCCGACAGTGGCCGTAGCTCCAGCCATGTGGTTGCTGCTGTGGTACCAAGGCCGTGTTTGCTGTGTCAGCAACACAAGACTTTAACCATCCTGTTATGGTCATTTGTCAGGAACAGTAATGGTGTTCCCGGGTCACTTTGACCCGGTGCATTTTAATTAGCCAAAAGATGTCCGAAACCAAAACAAATCCTAACAAGCATTAATATTTCATTGCTAATTTATTGTTATATTTATATTATTTATTAGTATATAAATATAATTCACTCATTTTTCATAAAAAAATACACACTTTTACTTTTACTTTTGAAAGACCAACATATAAAACACTGAAACATAACATTTAAATTTTCTGTTCGCACACAACGCCTCGGTGGTGCGGAGGCAAGAGAACGGGAGCCTTGGCTCGTCTGTCTTGAGGTTGTGGGTTCGAATCCAGCCCTGTACCTTTTGCATTGCGCCTAGCTGGTAGGTTCTACATACAACAGGAAGAACCGAGCAGCTCAGCACACCCAGCTGGATAGCTCGGTGGTTAAGGTTGCGGCTCTGGTTCAGGAGAGCAGGGTTCCAGTCTTGGTTTGCCCTGGCCTTTCTTTTTCTACACTTGAAAAAAACAAAAACCACCAGCCAGCCCTTCCACTCCTCCCCCTAAGCCTGCCTTCTATCTTACCCTCTCTACTTCCCCCCAGGATTTACGGCTGCATCAGCTGGAGATGCAATCCCTGATTCTGCCACTGGCCTCACGTAAGCACCAAGAATCACACACACACACACCAAAGATCTAACTCCTGGGGTGTTGATTACAATCACCCCCTCCGCCCTTCCGGCGCCCTGGCTGCCTCTGCATCACCAGGCTGAATAGGCCAACCCGCAGCTGGACTCGAACCCTGCTCGCCCGCGTTACAGTCTTCCACCCTAGCCCCCGAGCTACCCGGCTGGATCCTCGGCCCTGCTCGGGTCTTCCTGTTGTGTGGAGCACCTACAAAGATGTGAGTGCAAAAGGTACAGGCCTGGATTCGAACCCACAACCTCAAGACAGGCTGCGCGACTGTTCCTGTTCTTTGCCACCGCGCCAGAACGGTTCTCCTGGCGTATTTCTTTGTAAGTTTAGAATTCATCCCACCTCCTCCAAACGGTCGTCCTGGTACCCCTCTGTACGGACCCCCTGCTCACACTCATCAGGTGAGGGAAATTGGAGACCGACGTTGTCATGGCGGGCGGTCTTTTGGATGGCAGTGGGGCGCCTCCCCCAGACCTGTTAGCCTCGGGTGACCCCAGCAGGGGCCCTGAGGACCACGGGTGGTGGCGTGAGGGGGGAGGGCTCTGTATCAACCTGCTCTTCCTGTCTGCTGCTGGGCTCAAGCGAATAAACAACATGAAGCAACTCCTGAAAAGTCAATATTTAGAGGCAAGCGGCGGGTGAAGGTCGTGTTTGTTGTCCTGGTGCTGAGCGGAGCAGAGCGCTCTTAGCCAAGCAGCCTTGTGTAACCTCCCTGTATAAAGGCCGGGCGGCGGCTCGCCGGGCCACCGAGCACCATGAAAGCCTCGCTGCTGGTGCTGCTCTCCGCGCTGCTGCAGCTCTGCAGCGGCGCACAGACGGACCCGCTGATCTGCAGCGACTTCAACAACCCAAAGGCTTCCAACCTGGCAGTGTACCACATCAACAAGCACCATCGCCATGGCTACAAGTTCAGCATGGAGGAAGTCTCTGGAGCACATCATGAAAAGGTGGGTCGGCCTGGGGTCAGTCTGATCCCAGTCAGACCTCTGAGGTCTCCCCGGGCTCCTGCCATGGAGTGAGCTGTGTGAGCAGGTCTCTCACACCTCACATCCAGAGTCCGTACGTGTCCCACGGCTCAGTAGCTGCTGCTCCTGTCCAGATCCATTCCGGCTGTCGCATCAAGCTGCAGCTGCGCCTGAAGGAGACAACGTGTCACGTCGCCAACCCCAGAGACCTGCAGGAGTGCAGCCCACGCAGGCTGGGGGAGCGGGTAGGTAGCCCACGCT
Source organism: Pao palembangensis (assembly GCA_015343265.1). NCBI lineage: Eukaryota > Metazoa > Chordata > Actinopteri > Tetraodontiformes > Tetraodontidae > Pao > Pao palembangensis. The sequence goes on along the minus strand of CM027098.1, from coordinate 1,966,527 downwards.
GGCCTGCTGCTGGGCCAGGCTGACGGTGTCTGTGTGCAGGCGGTGGTGGCCAACTGCAGCGTCCTGATAACCGTGAGGGACGACGACGCCACAGTCACCAGATACGACTGCCAGACACGACAAGGTCAGCTTCTGTTGCACCACGCAGCGCCCCACACACACGGCAGAGCTTGGAGAAGCTTTCACACCAGCGTCTGGCTGGCTGCTAACACACGCCGCCAGAAGCTAGCATCCAGTGTCTGGCTGGCTGCTAACACACGCCACCAGAAGCTAGCATCCAGTGTCTGGCTGGCTGCTAACACACGCCACCAGAAGCTAGCATCATTCGTCGTCCCTCGCTCTGCTCCACTCGTACCTGTCGGATCTGTGATGAAGATGTCCCCAGAGTGAAAAAGTTCCAGGCCTTCTGGGAGTGTAAATCTGCAGATTCAGGGAGACACACCTTCACTGGTTCACTGTGTCAACACCCAGAGGGCAAAGGTCACACCCACAAGAGTGAGAAGACATCACAGCAACTCTTCCTCCTACTTATCACATGATTATGGAACGAAGCGCGTGTGTGTTACTGAATCCACCAGTTAGCTCCACTTTCATCTTAAACTCAAGGCTTTCCCAAAAAACAGGCAGTTGGTAACCCGACTCCTGAGACAGGATGACACTCAGCATCTGCCTGCTTATCTGCCTGCCTGCTTATGTCTGTCTGCCTGCTTATCTGTTTGTCAGCCTGCCTATCTGCTTATCTGTCTATCTGCCTGCTCATCTGTTTGTCAGCCTGCCTATCTGCCTGCCTGTCTGTTTGTTTTTGGTGATGTTCTGGACTCCGCAGGGACTTTGACCTTTGATCTCAGGTGCTTTGAAGATAAAAGCCTACTCTGCTGCTGGTGTTTCTAGCTCCTGGATATGCCATACTGGAGCGGAGTCCCAGCCTGTGGTCCGGAGCTGCTCTCCGCTGCTTTTCTACCTGTAGAACATCACGTATTTGATCCGAGCTGCTCTCCTGGGATCAGAACCAGAGAAGAATAAGATGAATAACATGTCTAACTAAGCTACTTTGAACATTCAAAAACTGCTTGTCCTCGTGTGTGTGTGTGTGTGTTCAGAGAAGACCAACAGGGAGATGTCGATGTTGTGCCCCGACTGTCCCACGTTGATCCCACTCACTGATGACCAGGGGCTGAAATCCATTGAGGAAGCCCTCGCAGAATTCAACAAAAACATCTCCAATCAGCGCATCTTTGTCCTCCAGGAAGTGGGCCGGATCAAACTCGGGGTACACGTACACACGTCACACACACTCTGTCTTGAATAATGCGTCTCTCTCTCTCTCTCTCACACACACACACTGTATGTGAAGAGGACTCGTGTCCCACCAGATCAGCACACGTGTCTGCTGTCTTTGTTCTCCGTGTCTTTGGTCTTTGCGTCAGCTGTCTTTGGTCTGTGTCTTTGGTCTCTGCGTCAACTGTCTTTGGTCTCTTCGTCAGCTGTCTTTGGTCTGTGTCTTTGGTCTCCACGTCAGCTGTCTTTGGTCTCTGCGTCAGCTGTCTTTGGTCTGTGTCTTTGGTCTCCGCGTCAGCTGTCTTTGGTCTGTGTCTTTGGTCTTTGCGTCAGCTGTCTTTGGTCTGTGTCTTTGGTCTCTGCGTCAACTGTCTTTGGTCTCTTTGTCAGCTGTCTTTGGTCTGTGTCTTTGGTCTCGCGTCAGCTGTCTTTGGTCTCGCGTCTTTGGTCTTTGCGTCAGCTGTCAGCTGAAAATGTCTTTTTGCACTAAACTCTTGCGTGAAGGTGAGGTGAGTCTTCAGAGCCTTCAGCGTGGAGGCTTCTCTTTGGGGAGCCTCCAGTCTTCTGCTGGTGATGGACTTTGCTCTTGCAGATCTTCTCCAGCTCAAGGACAGTTCTCTTGGGTTTGAATCTGGTCTTTTCTTCTCTGAAACGTCCTGGAGACCGCTGTGTGTCCATAGTCATGTCCAGGCAGCAGAATTTTCCAGTCAAGGTGTAGAAACATCTCAGGTCAAGGCCTAGAGAAGCGGCGGAGCCTCTGAGGTAAAGGCGGACGTTAAAACAAAGGCTCTGAACTCTGTTCACGTCCTGTTTTAGTTTGGGATGAATTCAAATCCTGCCTCTGCTTTTGGTGTGGGCTTGGAACCATTAGAACATCAGGGTTTTGTGATGGGCGGGTGGAGGACACCAATGTGTGGGCGCACCTCTTCTCACCTGTGCATCTGTGTGTGTGTGTCAGTACGTCGGTTTCACAGGAATGAACTATTACTCCGAGTTTCTTCTGGTGGAGACCCAGTGCCCAAGCCAGACCAGAATCGTCCATAGCGCCTGCATTCCCCTGTGTCCCGACAGAGCCGTAAGTACATTTACGCGCTGAAGCCAGGCGTGCTCTGACACCAGCGTACGCGTGTTTCTTAAAGAAGCCCACAGCTGTCCACAGCAGCCTGTCTGGCGTGGTGCTCAGAGGAGACCGAACATGGCTGCTCCTTAGCAGCAGCTTATGAACCTCTGTCCTACAGGCTTGGAGTAAAACCAGTGCTAGCAAATGTGGGGCCTTATATGGACCCTTCCTTTCTTCTCCAAAGTTCTTGAGAAGGTGCTGCTGAGCCAGTTGTTTGACCAGCGGCAGAGAAACAACCTGTTTGAGATGATCCAGTCAGGTTTGAGATCATCACAGCTCAGAAACAGCACTTGTTAAAGTCACTAATAATCTTCTCAGAGCTTCAGATACATTGGACTGGTTTCTCTGCTGGTTCTACTGGACCTCAGTGCTGGGTTTGACCCAGTTGATCAGAGCAGCCAGATAGAGAGCAGAATATGTGACTGGGAATAGAGGGGCAGCACTAGACTGGCTCTGATCATAGTGATGAGATACCAGTTTGCTCATGTTCATGGTGTCTCCTCTCCATGTATTGGGGTTACTTATGGAGTTCCACAAGGTTCTGGACTTGGACCAACCTTTTTCACCTTCTGCGTGCTTCCTTCAGGACAGGTTATTCAGCAGCAGGAATAAATGTTTGTTGCTATGCTGATGACACTCAGCTGTATGTATCCATGAAGCCAGAGGAGATGGAGCAGTTAGGGGCCACGAAGGTTCTCATTGGTTCTCAGGGTAGCTCTTCAGGTCTCGTGGAGTTAACTGGACTGTTGAAAGAGCATTTGTAAGTTTATAATTCATCCTTTCTTCCACATCTTCATCCCACCTGCTTGTGCCTCTACAGCGTCATGCTTTCTGCCGCTCATCTTCTTCCCAGATGGAGGGACTCCATCTTCCACTTAAGTGTGAATTCTACCCAGCAAAGGTGAGTCCACCTCCACCATGTGGTGTTTGCTTGTTCTTCTAAATGCAGGATGTTACTCAGACTATCATCTGGAGATATTCACATGTCATTTAGCAGATGTTCTGTATCTCCGTCTCTTCCTAACAGAACACAACTGCCCTGGGTCCTGGGGAGCAGGAGCCCATATGTCTCCCATCTCCTCCACATGGTCCTGGAGGTCCACACGCTCACCGACCCTCTCCTCACGCTCACAATGACACATCCCCTCCTCACACTAACAGACACACTAACAGACACACTCACAATGACACATCCCTTCCTCACACTAACAGACAGACTAACAGACACACTAACAGACAGACTAACAGACAGACTAACAGACACACTAACAGACAGACTAACAGACACTCACACAATGACACATCCCCTCCTCACGCTCACGGTCCCCCTCCTCACGCTCACGGTCCCCCTCCTCATGCTCACGGACCCCCTCCTCATGCTCACGGTCCCCCTCCTCATGCTCACGGTCCCCCTCCTCACGCTCACGGTCCCCCTCCTCACGCTCACGGACCCCCTCTTATACCTCTAATTCCCTTCCTCCTCCCGCCCCCCCCTCTCCACAATACCTGCCTGGAAGTGCTGTTTGCGAGGGCTGAAGTTGACCCAGCCATCCATCCCATCTGCCCCTGGCCCCTTCCTGCTTTCCCACATCCAAAAGGTGGCTGAGGTGGACTCAGGCCAAAGAAGAGCAGAAGCTTTGCTCTCTTCTAGAACCTTCCCCACCGTTCCACATGTTTGAGCGCATGTAGCAAACTCTGGCATTAAATATGGCCGTTTGAACATGACTGCTTTGCTCTCTAGTCTTTCTTCACTTTGACTGTGTCTCCAAATGAATACTTAGAGTGGACAGGAAGCGCGAACACGGAGGCGCTGCTAATAAATAATCAGACTTTATTACTAAAATCATGTAGGAAACCAAGTGTGGACAGTGGTGGAGAGGATGGCACAGGTGACTGACCTCCCCATGACGCCGAGCCTCAGCCACACAAGCACATTCACACATTCACGGCCACCAGGGGACGTCTGCGCTGGCAGCTGCCGCTCCGGCTGCTCACGGGGGCGATTTTAACGCAGAGAAATAAGCAGAAGACACGGCCGACCTTGTCTGGTGAGGAAAGTCTGCAGAGAAAAAAGAAATCTCTCACTGTCGCTGATCACGTGACCTCCAGGGTTCATCTGAATCATGTTTCCTCGTTAAGGTCAACACACACAAAAGCTTCTGATCCTGGAACCTTTCCAGGGAAAACGTTTTACATAAACGAGTCCTCCACTAATGTGGCAAAGTGAATTTTGAAATGAAAAGCATGCTTTTACCTCTGGGGAGCTGACTGGATGCCACACCATAGATGGGAACACTGTCCTCTCTCCTGCCAAAGTATTTGGAATCCAGACCTGCACATTCTCCTCTGGGGACAGAAACACAGCAGCTGAAGAAGAGGCCATTACACAGTTCCCCGTTCTTCTACAGCTCAGTGCACCACCCTTTAGAGCATCTTTTAAAGAGGGAACAGCGTGAGAAGCGGGCTCAGGGTGGCAGTGTGGCAGACACGGGACTCAGCCTGGAGCTGCAGCAGCTTGTGGAGCTGCTGACTCACATTAGCTGTGGTGGGGAAACGCTCACATCCTGGCCCCGGCACACTGGCACGATGTTTGCTCTTCACAGCTGACCGTGTCTTCTTCAGGACGCACATCTGAACGCCAGACCCTTTTCTCTTCTTCTGCCATCCAGCAGTGTAGCTGCTTTGTGGCACATTGCTGCCCCCAGCTGGACAATCTCGGTATTACACTCGTTTATCACACATGAGTATTACATAGATTTGAAATAATGGGAAGTCAGCTAAAGTTGTTAATAACCTGCTGCCGTACAGGAGTCAGTGTCCACATGCCCCAAAATATTCACACAAAGAGGCTAATGAATCAGATGTGGATGAGAGTGTGAAAGGAAAAAAGCCACGCCTGCCTGTTGCCTAGCTGCGCCGTCCGCTGGTCAGCAGGAGAGACATCAGGAAGCACCACAGGGGCACCGGGTTTGACTGGCGGCGCATAAAACTGTGCCTGGAACAACAGGTCCCAGTTTCAAATGGGCAACATGGCCTCCAGAGTAAAGGTAGCGCAGTAGCATGAAGCCATCTGCTTCCTGTTTCAGTGGCACGCAGCTCCTACCCTCAGGCCTGCGGCTAGCCCTGAAGGATTCTCCAAGGTCTTTGGTGGAGTTATGGTCAGCTGCTTCTCATTCAGCTGTTTGTTCAGCCAACTGATGACTGTGGAGGAGGAAAAAAAGAGGTCAAACGAAAAACACCAAGCAGAGGACAATGTGTGTTGACTGTCCAAGCTAATTCTGACAGAATTCTCACCGTTCTCATTTGTTTTCAGCACCTCCTTACTCTCATTTAACTTCTGTACCGTCGTCTCCAGCTGTTCTTTCAGCTTTAAACCCTGCAAAACAAGTTGGACTTATAACGGAAAAAAAAACATCTGATGTATTTCTGGTTGCATTTTTCAGCTTTCCACCGCTGGGACAGACAGGAAACATCTAGTTGTTGTGAATTCAGAGGTTTCTGCTGACTCAGAACAGTAACCAGGAACCAGGAACCAGGACAAGGTAAAGGTGAAGGCTCCGGAGGTCGAGGAGAGGACTACAGCAGAGGAGAAGAGGTGCAGACATGCAGCCATGTCTCCAGGAATCAAGATCCCAGCTGTTCAGCTGCTTAGGCCAGATTAGACAAAGGTCAGCTGAGCCCGATCTAACCATGAGCGTTCGTTAGCCTAGCTTCAATCATGACTGTATGCTAGCTTCACAATCACTGTCGAGAAGGCCCAACCATGAGGAAGCTGAAAGGCCAACCTCCGAGTAGACAGGAAGTCTGCCTTTCAGACCAGGACTCGGGGAGCCAGGCGGGCCCCAGCGCTGTGAGTGGGGGGTCTAGGGGACATCAGCCTGATGGGGGAAGCTTCTGCTCTAGCTCTACAGGCGAGTCTACCTGCTCCTCCTGGGCGAGAAGCTGCTTCTGAGTGCTCTCCAGCTCCTTCTCTGCGGCCTGAAGTCTGTCTGCCGTGTCCTTCAGGAGCCTCTCCTGGGACACCGTCACGCTGTTTTTAACTTTGATTTTCCCAAGCAGACCACGAACTTCTCCCTGCAGCTTTTTGATGATGCCGTTTCCCTGGAAGGTTTGGACAGAAGCTCAGTTACACGTCCGGCTTTTAAAGGTGCCACTAGCACCCCTGGAAAGTGGCTCACGCCGTTAAACAGCTGCTCTTTTTCAGCTTGGTTTTAAAAACCCAACTTCCTGTTTGGTAAAGACTGGCAGCAGCCCGAGTCCGTGTTTGGGCCGCTCCACCCACCTTAATCAGCTCCTCAGACAGCGACTTCACCGTTGCTTCCAGCTTTTTAATCTGAACTTCTTTACTCTCAGCGGTTTCCTCCACGGACTCCTGCCAGAAACATTGAGAACAGACGATCATGGCGACGGCTGCACACCACCTGAAGGCCTGCACAAGGTGCCTCTCTCGCCTTCTGCTGCTGCGCAGCCTCCAGGACCTCTCTGGTGCGGCGCATCAGCTGCTCTTTATCCTTGACCTCCTGCTCCAGAACCGCCACCCTCATCTGCAGCTGGTTCACCAAACGCTCCTTGTCGTGGACCTCGGTGTCCAGCGTGCCGTTCTCCCTCCTCAGAGAGAGAACCTGCTGCTTCAGACGTTGGCCCTCCTGGACACAGTGGTTAGAAATCAGCTGACTGGTTCAGCGGCGGCTCTGGAAGCGATGATGTCGTCAGAAAGACGGAGGTGGGCTCTGAAAAGGAAACTAGAGCTCACCTCCTCGGCTCCCACCAGCTTAATCTTCAGGTCTCTGATGGCAGACTCGTTCTTGTACTTCCTCTCCGTCAGCTCTTTGCAGGAGGCCTCCAGCTCTGTGAGCCGGCTCTGCAGCTGCTGGCTGCTCCTGCGGTGGGCGCTCTCCAGCTCGTGGCGCAGCTGCTCGCTCTGCTGCTGGAGTCTGCCCTGCAGCTGAAGGACACCAGCAGGGACGGTGTGACGCCAGCGTCTGCTGCTGACTGGAGCAGTGGAGGAGAGAGGGGACAACTTGCCTCTGAGGCCTTTTCTCTTTCTGACTGTATCTCCTGAGAATGGCGGCTGGACAGATGGCTGCTCTGGCTCGTCCACTCGGAGCGAAGCTTCTCCAGCTCCTTGGTCTTCTCGGTTAAGGTCTACGAGAAAATCACAAATGTGTTCCAAGTATGAAATAAAGTGGTGTCCCTCAGGGCTCCGTCCTGGGTCACACCCACCAAGCCTGTTCATGACCTGTTTGAATGACGATCAGCCATCATGAATCATCTGACACTGCACACCAGGATAGTGTGGCTGCATTTTACAGTCTAGTTTAACTGAAACAGGAATTCAGACACAAAACTCTGACGCCAAAAAGCGGCTAATGCAAAAAAGCTCAGCCTGGAGACGGCGGTCCTGCCAGCTGGGAGGACAGAAGACATTTTCCTCATGAAGATGCTGATCACGGTTTTGATGGTGCAAAGGAAAACACGTGGGATGCATGTGGGAAGGTCTCCATGGAAACAGGCCAGTTGGTGTGTGAGGAGCAGAGAAGGCTCACCTGCTGAGCATAAGTCAGCTGCCTGGACAGGTTCTCCTCAGTCTTCTGCAGGTTCTGCTCCAGGGACTGCTTCTCAGCCTGAAACAACATCCCTCACTCAGCTCACAGAACACAAGGACCAAAATGGCTGGTCAGCTTTCCTCTTTCGCTGGCTCCAGACACACTTGAGCATTTCAAACGGTACTTAAAGTGTGACATCAAACAGCAAACTGAAGGAGATCAGATGAGGGAACCTTCAGACAAGACAGACACTGCGCTAGATATTCTTGGATCTCTTTGTCGGAGCCTTGAGCGAGCCGCAGAGACAGGTGGTTCAGGTGTTTGAAAGCGTTTGTCTCCACCACGCTGAGGTTAACGGGGCCATCGAGCACCGACGACTGACAGGAGACGTGCAGAAGGAACCTGCGGGAACAGAACACAGACACCTGAAGAGACAGCTACTGAAGAGACAGCAAGAGACAGGTCTACTGAAGAGACAGCAAGAGACAGGTCTACTGCCGCCATTGTTCCAGCTGTTCATTCCAGGCCGTCAGCACGCAAACCCAGATCTCCACTTGCTTCTACCCTCACCCGCCTGCTCAGCTCACAGCCGTATTAGATCCACTAATACGGGCAGATAAGACAAAATGAACACCACAACGTCAGATTACAGGAGAGGAGATTTAGAACAAAGCCTGACACTGACTCCTGTTCCTCTTCAGTTGCTTCTGCCATGAACTCAGGTTCAGAATCCATTTCATGTCAGAGTGAAACCATCCACCCATCCACCCACCCATCCATCAATCCATCCATCCATCCACCCACCCATTCATCCACCCATCCATCCATCCATCCACCCACCCATCCATCCACCCATCCATCAATCCATCCATCCATCCACCCACCCACCCATCCATCCACCCATCCAACCATCCATCCACCCATCCACCCATCCATCCACCCACCCACCCATTCATCCATCCACCCATCCATCCACCATCCACCCACCCATCCATCAATCCATCCATCCATCCATCCACCCATCCACCCATCCATCAATCCATCCATCCATCCACCCATCCATTCATCCATCCACCCATCCACCCATTCATCCATCCACCCATCCATTCATCCATCCACCCATCCATCCATCCACCCATTCATCCACCCATTCATCCACCCATCCATCCATCCATCCACCCATCCATCAATCCATCCACCCATCCATTCATCCACCCATCCATCCATCCACCCATTCATCCATTCATCCATCCACCCATCCATCCATCCACCCATCCATTCATCCACCCATCCATCCATCCATCCATTCATCCACCCATCCATCCATTCATCCACCCATCCATCAATCCATCCACCCATCCATCCATCCATCCATCCATCCACCCACTCATCCACCCACTCATCCATCCATCCATCCACCCATCCATCCATCCATCCACCCATTCATCCACCCATCCATCCACCCATCCATCCATCCACCCATCCATCCATCCACCCATCCATTCATCCACCCATCCATCCATCCATCCACCCATTCATCCATCCATCCACCCATCCATCCACCCATCCATCAATCCATCCACCCATCCATTCATCCACCTATCCATCCATCCATTCATCCACCCATCCATCCATCCATCCACCCATCCATCCATCCATTCATCCACCCATCCATCCATCCACCCATCCATCCATCCATCCACCCATCCATCCATTCATCCACCCATCCATCCATCCATCCACCCATCCACCCATCCATCAATCCATCCACCCACCCATCCATCCATCCACCCATCCACCCATCCATCAATCCATCCACCCACCCATCCATCCATCCACCCATCCATCCACCCATTCATCCACCCATCCATCCATCCATCCATCCACCCATTCATCCATCCACCCATCCATCCATCCATCCATCCACCCACTCATCCACCCATCCACCCATCCACCCATTCATCCACCCATCCATCCATCCATCCACCCATCCATCCATTCATCCATCCATCCATCCATTCATCCATTCATCCATTCATCCACCCATTCATCTATCCATCCATCCACCCATTCATCCATCCATCCACCCATTCATCCATCCATCCACCCATCCATCATCCACCCATCCATCCATCCACCCATTCATCCAACCATCCATCCATCCACCCATTCATCCATCCACCCATTCATCCATCCACCCATCCATCAATCCATCCACCCCCTCCATCCATCCATCCATCCACCCATCCATCCACCCATTCATCCATCCATCCACCCATTCATCCATCCATCCACCCATCCATCATCCACCCATCCATCCATCCATCCACCCATCCATCCATCCACCCATTCATCCAACCATCCATCCATCCATCCATCTGCTGCTTTTCCCTCAACAGAAGCGTCTTTTCAATCAACTGAAAACACAAAATATAAAATAAGCGATTGAAAAGCTCTGGGTCTGCAGATCCAGGGTCTGCAGATCTAGGATCAGCTGATCTGTTGGATCTGTTGATCAGGGTCTGTTGATCCAGGGTCAGCAGATCCAGGGTCTGCAGATCCAGGGTCTGCAGATCCAGGGTCTGCAGATCTAGGATCAGCTGATCTGTTGATCCAGGGTCAGCAGATCCAGGGTCTGTTGATCCAGGGTCAGCTGATCCAGGGTCTGCTGAACTGTTCTGCAGGCATGTGGCCTCTACCTTCCCACGCCTGCTGCTGAGAAGCAGCTCAGAGCCTACTGCTACCTCCACCAGACTCAGGCGTGTCCACACCACACCACACACGTCACCTGCACTCAGGTGGTCTCTGCAAAGAATTTGGAGACCAACCAGTTCATCGTAACAAAAAATAATAATAATCCAAAGCTGTTGTAAAAAGAAGCAGATGGAACTTAACCTCTGAAAATCTCCAAATTACTTTGTAAATTGTCCACTTTCAGTGGTGTTGACTCAAACTTGTCCAACGGGCACAGTCAATGTCACTCACTCCTAAAAGCAGCTAAGCACATCAGACACAAGCCAAGACGCGCAGGCCAGCCATCAGCTTGATTTGGAAGCCTTACCTTGGGCTTTCGGACTCTTGCTCCGAATAGCAGAGATTAAGCAGGTCAATGAACTTCTGAGGAAAAGATGCAAAATCTACCAGGAGACCTTGTTGGACCTTTAAACTATACAAAGACAAAGACAACAAAAGATCAAAGGGGCACTCAGAACCCAGCAACGCTCAGGCTATCCAGATCTATGCATACATACCTCTGAAAATCTTCCTCTGATATGGAGAGTTTGAAGAGGAAAAATGGGTCTTTATCGTCCGTGAGTTTTACTAGAAGGTCCTGACAGAAACAAAGACCACACATGGCTCAGCTCCAGGCAGAAAGAGTGGCTGACTGCTGCATCCTAAACTCTGCGTTCTATCATAGCTGAAGACTTTTCACAGCCGAGACAAATGCAAACGATAGTTTACATTACTGGAAAATAAGAGGAAACACTTTATCCAGCGTCAGCAAAAATACTGAAGGTATATTTAAGAACAGTCGTAAACACAACTATGGGCTCTGTGTCCTAAGGTTAAAGGGTGCAGCAGAGATGTGACGTCACGTTTGTTGACAGCTCTTGGCCCCTCCCCCCCAGCCCTGCCCTCTGATTGGCTGTTGGGTCTGGGGAGCAGGTAGAATATTGATGTTTCCCCGAGCTGTTAAGGACAGTCGGCGGCCACAGTGACCGGAGGTCTGAGACACCCTGCTCACTGTTTCTGAGGAAAGGTCTCCTGTCAGTGAACAATTCTATTTTTGCAAAAGAAAAAATAAATAAACAAAGGTAAAGGGAGTGGGCCTAGGGTTGAGGACAGGTTTTTCCTCTCCTGCCCAAAAAATGTGACTTTGTCTTAACAGTTTTGGACAGTGTACTGTTTACGTTGATGTAGCTACTAGTAGAGACAAACATGTATAGCACAGGTGTCAAACCGATTCCACAAAGGGCCGTGTGGCTGCAGGTTTTTGTTCCAACCAATCAAACACACAGAGTTTG
>CM027098.1:1944558-1949558 GCA_015343265.1 Pao palembangensis | reverse complement strand
GTCGAGTGTAGTCACCTTTCCTCTGAAGGTGACTCAGTTGCCCAGATACCAAGACTGGAACAAACACACACACACACGGAAATGAGTGATTCTGTTACCAAGCAGGACCTGATATAATAGTCTGCTTGTGTATTTGCTGTGACAGCTGATACAAAGATGGATCAGGTGTAACTTTAATTGTCTCCATGGTAACCTGTAGCTTCATGGAATGAAAACATCTGAAGTTGCCTTCAGCAAACCCAGCTGGCACCTTCAGCAGCCGCATTCCCTGTTTTTATCACACTGACGAGCAACATTTTTCTGATATTTACAACAAAGGTTTGGACATCTGACACACACACACACACACACACACACACACACACACACACACACACTGTGTCATTTCAGTGAAGGAAGAGAATGTTAGGTAACATGACTTGTTTGCATGTTTTGTGGTGCAGTACCATGGCAGCCAGTGGGGGGCGCCCTGCTGACCCCTGGCCCCCACCAGCAGCACCAACCATGGGCCCGTGACCGTTAGCCTGAACCACAGAGCAGTGGAGGAAAGCAGGCTGGTCTGATGAGTCACGTTTGAGCAAATAAACCCACTTCCTGTAAGGTGTCGTGTCTGGACCCACTTCCTGTAAGGTGTCGTGTTTGGACCCACTTCCTGTAAGGCGTCGTGTTTGGACCCACTTCCTGTAAGGCGTCGTGTCTGGACCCACTTCCTGTAAGGTGTCGTCTCTGGACCCACTTCCTGTAAGGCGTCGTCTCTGGACCCACTTCCTGTAAGGTGTCGTGTATGGACCCACTTCCTGTAAGGTGTTGTGTATGGAGCCACCTGGTGGCCATGCCAGGAGCTGCATTTTGGATCTGAAGCTTTCGTTTCAGAGCAGCCACAACTTTTTAGTTCCCGTTAGTAGATAATGACGGTTTTCCTTTTGACCTTTTGACCTGGGAGCCAAACAACCACGTCTGTGCGCTCGTGCCCGTCCTGAGACTGATTTTATTCATCCTGAAGGCTGATCACATTTGTACAATGAACTGAAGTTGACTCACCTGAGCTGGGTACAGTTCACCTGCGTCCTGTGGGGTCACTCCTATGAAGGTGGTGCAGGTGGAAGGGGGGGTACCAGGTGTGGAGCATGCTGAGGGTGTTCACGGTAACATCTGTCTCAGTGCACATCATTCATAAAGAGCATTGCTGTTTGGTTTATTGCAGACTTGTCAAACCACCTGTTATTAAAGACTACTTGAGTCATAAATCATCTAAAACATGAATATTTTACACAAAAATGTGAACTATTTTATACAGAACATTTTCAATGTAGCCACAGAAACTAGATTAGCCAATGAAAGTGCTGAAGGACGGCATACACCAGGTTCACGAACGTGTCTCTGGCTCATTCTGTCTGCTTTGTGTCTGTGATGCAGGCTTTAACAAGAGATGTCAAACGTTTGTCCGTCTGGTTTGGTGGCTTTCACGAGAGAAAGGAGCCGCTCACAAGCATTCTAGCCTGGAAAAGAGGCGCTGCTGCTGCTAACCCTGACTTTACTCTCTGCAAATATGGAGTCTGTGAGCAGACATGAGCAGACGAGTGAGCAAACATGATCAGACGTTAGCAGACGTGAGCAGACATGATCAGACGTTAGCAGACATGAGCAGATGTGTGAGCAGACGTGAGCAGACGAGTGGGCAGACATGACCAGACGAGTGAGCAGACGTGAGCAGACGTTAGCAGATGTGAGCAGACATGAGCAGACGTGAGCAGACGAGTGGGCAGACATGACCAGACGAGTGAGCAGACGTGAGCAGACTTTAGCAGATATGAGCAGACTAAGGAGCAGATCGAGCAGACGCAGCAGATGCCGAGCAGATGTGGCGGCGACATGAGCAGACGAAAGTGAGCAAACATGATCAGACGCAGTGATCGCGGAGCAGACATGATCAGACGTTAGCAGACATGAGCAGACGGAGCAGATCGTTAGCAGATATGAGCATAGATGAGCAGACATGAGCAGACCAGTGAGCAAACATGATCAGACGTTAGCAGACGTGAGCAGACGGAGCAGATAGCAGACATGAGCAGATGTGGAGCAGACATGAGCAGACGAAAGGAGCAAACATGATTGTGACATGAGCAGACGCGGAGTGGATGTTAGCAGACATGAGCAGACGAGTGAGCAGACATGATCAGACGCAGACATGAGCAGACATGATCAGACGCTAGCAGACGTGAGCAGACGTTAGCAGACATGAGCAGATGTGAGCAGACATGAGCAGGTGTGAGCAGACATGAGCAGACGAGTGAGCAGACATGAGCAGACATGATCAGACATGAGCAGACATGAGCAGACGAAAGTGAGCAGACGTGGAGCAGACATGATCAGACGCCAGCAGATCGGAGCAGATGTTAGCAGACGTGAGCAGATGTGAGCAGACATGAGCAGGTGTGAGCAGACATGAGCAGACGAGTGAGCAGACGTGAGCAGACATGATCAGACGTGAGCAGACGTGAGCAGATGTGAGCAGACGTGAGCAGACGTGATCAGGACGGGAGCAGACATGACTGACGCAGCAGACGTGAGTAGACGCTAGCAGACATGAGCAGATGTGTGAGCAGACGTGAGCAGACGAGTGGGCAGACATGACCAGACGAGTGAGCAGACGTGAGCAGACGTTAGCAGATGTGAGCAGACATGAGCAGACGTGAGCAGACGAGTGGGCAGACATGACCAGACGAGTGAGCAGACGTGAGCAGACTTTAGCAGATATGAGCAGACGTTAGCAGACATGAGCAGATGTGAGCAGACATGAGCAGACATGAGCAGACGAGTGAGCAGACATGAGCAGACGTGGAGCAGATGTGAGCAGACATGAGCAGACATGGCAGACACGAGCAGACACATGATCAGACGAGCAGACATGAGCAGACGTAGAGCAGACGTGTGAGCAGACGTGGAGATGAGTGGGCATGAATTGGCCAGACGTGAGCAGACGAGTGGGTAGACAAGAGCAGTCGAGTGAGCAGACGTGAGCAGACATGATCAGACGTGAGCAGACATGATCAGACGTTAGCAGACATGAGCAGATGTGAGCAGACGTGGAGCAGACGGGAGCAAGCAGACATGACCAGACGAGTGAGCAGACGTGAGCAGACGTTAGCAGATGTGAGCAGACATGAGCAGACGTGAGCAGACGAGTAAGCAGACGTGAACAGATGTGAGCAGGAGTGAGCAGTGGGTGGAGGTTGGCTGGGAGAGACTTACTGGGTGAGGAGGGGGACTTTGTTCCCCGTTGGGAGGACGTGCTGGCAGCCTTGGACTCTGCAGGCAGCGTTGGCCGGTGGAGCGATGTTGTCGGAGGGGCCAGGGAGGCTGTGGGTCCAGGCGGGACCAACATTTGAGATGAGATGTAGTGACTGACACTTTTAACGGGTTACTGCCGTTTAGCTGAAAGAGTTAGAAAGAATTACACAACTTGTGCTGTTTTATACTTTTAAGGATAAGATTTAATAAAACTTCAGGGTTCGTTTTACATCTGATTCTTGAAACTGAGCATTATTGAAACTCTTGTTAAGTACCGATATTTAAGTTCAATTATTTTAAAAATCACCCAAAAATCACCTGCCAAATGCATGGACGTATGCAATCATATGTGTACAAAGGTACGCGACATATCCAAATTTAGATATGCTTACGGTAGAAGAGATATCCTTATTTTTAAAGGGCGTTTGAGTTTAATAGTTATCAGAGTTATTTATTCGTTTCATAGCTTTTATTAAATCCTCCCAATAATAATGATTTAAATCTGAAATATGTTTACATATTTCACTATCACAGTACGGCAAGAATTTGTCCAGAATTTACGTTTCTTAGATCTAACTATACCCCAGTGGCCTCGTCTGTGTATGGCAGCAGGTCAGAAAGCCCTCTGAGATCCAGGTTTGGGCTGCTTCTGGAGACCAGGACCATCAGGAGCACACAGGAAGCAGAGGAAAGGAAGCAGACGTGTGAAACAACAGCAGAGAGCGGGAGGTGTAGAGGTCACTGCAGAGGTCAACGTAGAGGTCAACGAGGTCAGTGTAGGTGGCCAATGCAGAGGTCAATGAGGTCAACGTAGAGGTCAGTGTAGAGGTCAACGTAGAGGTCAACCTGGAGGTCAATGCAGAGGTCAGTGTAGAGGTCAACGTAGAGGTCAGTGTAGAGGTCAATGTAGAGGCCGTAGAGGTCAATGTAGAGGTCAACGTAGAGGTCAATGCAGAGGTCAGTGCAGAGGTCAATGTAGAGGTCAATGCAGAGGTCAATGTAGAGGTCAATGTAGAGGTCACCGTAGAGGTCAACGTAGAGGTCAACGAGAGGCCAACCCTGTTGGTGGACTGTTGGTTGCTGAATACCAAACTGGAAGTTGTAGCACTTCCTGCCAATGGGAGCAGATTCCTGGGATGGAGCTCCCTGAGAGCAGCTCCACCTACAGTCCCAGGCTGACCGGGCAGCACGGGCTCTAAAGAGGAGACAGGCTGGACAGGTGTGGCTGGTCTCGGGACGGTTGACAGGTGACACCAGTTACGGGTCAGAGGTTGACGCTCACACCAGAGCAGAAAGTACCAGGAAGAAGACTCTCCGCTGAGGAGGAAGTCAGACCAGCTGGGAGGACGGGACGTGGTGGCCCGACCAAAGATGCAGCACCGTTGCAGGAACAGATTAAAAATGTGGCCGTCTGATGGTGGGGATGTCTTCTTACATTTACACCTGCAGATGTAATAAGAGCAAAGGAAAGAGCTGCAGAAGACCGAGAGAAGACTGTGAGCAGCTCACCTAAACACAGGTGCACGAAGGCCCCTAACTTTCACTTTTACCGTGTTCAAGAAGTTATGTGACTCTAAACTAGGCTGCAAGGTCACGCAACCCACCAGGTTTACAGCTGGGACAGAAGCACGAGCTGCTGCCACACAGGTTCACTCAGGTACTAGTTCAACGTCACTAAGGAAAACGATGGTTGTGGTGGTTGGTTCTGT